>JAWXYG010000004.1:23121532-23656532 GCA_034222035.1 Acacia crassicarpa
GATGAGGATAAAATGATTTGTTGGTTGTTCAGACACCTTCACCTTTGAAGATGAAGAGTCTAAAGTAATTGGCAAAAGAAAAAAAGGGTCTAAAGTATTGCTTGCTTTTTCGAAAGTTGAGCGTGATGCCCCTACTTACGTCCCTGTCAAAGGCAGGACTCAGCTTCAGAGCTCGTCCTGCGGACGAGCTCTCCCTGCTCGTCCGTACGGACGAGATCTGGGCCGTCCAGATTTTGTCTGGACGGTCCAGATCTGATTTTTTTAATTTTCGTTTTTATTTTTTTTTTACATAAAAAAATCATTTTTTAAAAAAATGTTAGTTGAGAGATTATCTTTATTTTAGATTCTCTACCCATTAAAATTATTTTTGATAAAAAATACAAAAGTTAAAAAAATCAGATCTGGATCGTCCAGACGAAATCTGGACGGCCCAGATCTCGTCCGTACGGACGAGTAGGGAGAGCTCGTCCTGTTTGAAGCCGAGTCTGTCAAAGGCATGTGTAACACACCTACCGGTCTCCCCCTTTCGGGTGACGGGTAGTGTGGGCCCTTAACTTAAACCTCTTTTTCTTTTTATAATCTTTTACCTTAAAGTTCAATCCCAGGTTATTTACGTCTTGTATCAGAGCGTAAGCAACATAGCACATTCTTGTTTGGACAAACATACTGATAAATTAAAGTGCAGTAGATGGAGGTTATCATCAAGGTATTAGCATACAGTCATCCCAGATAAATTACTCAATGGCCAAAATATTAGTAATACAGTCATCCGAGCAGTCCAAAATAAAGTTCCAATTTTAAAATTACTTCCAGCTCAATTCTGCTCCGCACGCTTACCCTTGTCACCTAGCACCAGCTCAGAAGCACTCCCAAATTCCTTACAAAAGTCTGGGATTCACATTTGAATCCCAGAGTAACCATTAATCTCATATAACAAGTGTATGCAATGCATGTATGTCACCATAACATGGAAAAATATAAATCATACAGCATTCAATATCAAACGCGCAATAACACAAATAAACATACCATATGTAGAGTGTTAATTGCGGAAGGACTAAATGTCCTAAAAACAAACGCAGGACTGCTCGACAAAGCAAGCCCCGGATCCACGGCGCCAGGAAAGATACAGTAGCCGGGCTCTGAACCCAGGCCACTCTGAATGCACCCAAACGCATGTCCCCTTTTCAGGAGACACGGGTCCACAATCATGGAAAAATCAAACATACAAAGTAACACAAGGCATATGAAGATTAAGGTTACTACCTGTTGGTTGACCACTCTTAAAAATAATACTTTCCTTTTCGATGCACAAATTTCCAAATATCCCTAAAATAATAGTAAAAATATAATCAATTTCCCTCTCCAAAATATTTTCTGTTTCTGCAATAAAATAATACTTTAGGAGTCCATATTTATTTAAATCCCTTTTCTTGATAAGGAATTAATCATGGGCTTAAATACCTCCCATTTTTGTCCAAAAATCTGAAACTTGCAGCAAATAAGGCCCAACTTCGAAAAATCACCAATAATTCTACAGAACTCCGATTGGGGTGGTTCAAAATTCTATGTGTCATTAATTAAGTCTAGTTTCATATACAAATAATCACTAGACTTATTTCTTGCTGTATCATTTCCAGATTTTTCTTCTTTCTTCGCTGTCCAGAAATACACTCCAGTTTAATAGGTCAACTTCAAAAATTCGTATCTCCTTCGATTCTTATCGGAATTTGACGAATTACCTATCAAAATAAACCTCTATGTGTCTAATATTTAACTGAAAAATTTCACAATTTTATGATTTTTTTAAGGTGATCCGAAATGCCATGCCATCTGACTGTTCCAGAGGCAAACCAGAAATTTTTCCCAGATCTTGCTTCAACTTTGAAAAATCATAACTTGATTTGTAGACCTTCGATTTAGATGAACCAAAGCTTGTTTTAAAGCTTAAGGAGTGTACTAATTACCCACAAAATTTCATGGTCAAAAGAGTTCGTTTGTTCTGGTTTTACCTTGCTCGAAGGTCACTTGCTCAGCTGAAAGATCAGTTTCCAGATGATGCTACAGTAACGAGTGCACTGTTCCTCTACGAAATCACTGTAGCTAACGTCTTGACTCTGTTTCTGCACTTCGAAAACAGAACATTCAACGTGCATGCAACTTGAAATTCAACAAATATCATCGCTCCCAAAGCTTAATACTTAGACCTTATGTTGGGAAAGTGACGAAAGCTAGGAGGAAGAGATTTTGATGCCTTACCTCAGGTTGCTAATTTTCACGTGATGATCTTCGCTACAATCCAAACCCCCCTGTTTTCCAACGTGTTATGCAGAGGAACAGAATAGCTGAAGCTTCCTCTCAACCTCTCGATGCAACTCACTCTCAGATTCCTAGCTCTCTGTCTCTCTCTCTCTCTCTCGGTCTGTTTCTTTTGTGTGCAGAAGAGCAAAAGAAAATATAAGGGAGTATGTTGGCCGTATGGTCAATAAATGAGAGAGCGCATGAGTTATTGATAGATGAATATGGGCTGCTGCATGTGAGGAGTGAGATGGCAGAAAAATGGAAGTTTGCTGCAATGAGCTGCCAACAAGAATAATAGAGAAGCTGTCGGGTAAAAGAATGAAAGTGGAGTATGGCTGCAAATGAAAATGTACTGGGAGCATGGAGGGATCTGCTGATGTCTGGCCACAAGGAAGCAATTAAATGTGAGGGATGAATGTGTGGGTATATGCCTCTGCGAAATGGGGTCAGCTGAGGAGATGAACACGTGGTGTGTGGGCTTGTGTTAACTGAATAGGAGAGGTATGCCTACGTATATAAACCAACAGATTATTAAAAATAGAAACTGATATTGGTTGGTGTTTGGGCTGCATAGGATATATCCAATTATGGTTTTTGTTGAAGTGAGGATGTGGGTGTCTAACGTTCATTAAGCCCAAAACATAGGTCCACTATTTCCTAGTTGTTTGCCCCTAATTTATGAAACAAAATAAGCTTTTAATTCCAAATACAAATTCTAATCTCTATTTAAGAAGAGTCACGGTACATGCTTGCTCAATTAGTAGGGTGTTACAATTCTCCCCCTGTAAAAGAAATTTCGCCCTCGAAATTTGCTCATACATTTATCATATTCCTAGACATAAACTCTGGGTATTGCTCTTTCATATCTCTAACTGTCTCCCACGTTGCTTCTCTGGGAGTTAGTCCCTTCCAAACTACTTTCACAGAAGGAATCTTTTTATGCCTGAGCTGCTTCTCCTGATAATCGATAATCTCTTTAGGCTCTACTACGAATGTATGATTATCCTGTACCTCAATATTCTCATACTCAAGGACATGCTCCGGATCTGGTTGATATTTCTTCAGTTGAGAGACATGGAAAACATCATGCAACCTACTCAAATTAGGTGGCAATGCTAACTGATAAGCTACTGGTCCTCGTTTGGCCAAAATCTGAAAAGGTCCAATGTAACGAGGACTTAACTTTTTGCGTTTGATAGCTCTTCCTGCTCCTGTAACAGGAGATATCTTCAAGAACACATGATCACCTACCTCAAACTCGAGAGATCTTCTTCTCTTATCTGCATAACTCTTTTGTCTACTTTGGGCTGCAAGGAGTCTTTTTCGGATTAAATTGATCTTCTCAGACGTCTCATTCACTAGCTCTGGTCCGAACAGCTTCCTCTCCGACAACTCTGTCCAGCAAATAGGTGATCTGCATTTTCTCCCATATAGTGCCTCGTATGGAGCCATCTGTATGCTGGAATGATAACTGTTGTTGTAGGCAAACTCGACTAAATGCAAATGTTGATCCCAACTGCCCTTGAAATCTAAGGCACAGGCTCTCAACATATCTTCCAATGTTTGGATAGTTCTTTCTGACTGTCCATCAGTTTGGGGGTGATAAGCCGTACTAGGTTTTAACCTTGTCCCCATTGCTTCTTGTAACGCTTGCCAGAATCGGGAAGTAAACCGAGGATCTCTGTCAGAGATAATACTCTTAGGTGTACCATGAAGTCTAATTATTTCTCGAATATAAATGTCTGCTAGCTTTTCAGAGGAATAATTGACACTGATAGGAAGAAAATGTGCGGACTTAGTGAGTCGATCAACTATTACCCATATTGCATCCAAATGCCTGATCCTGGGTAAGCCTACTACTAGATCCATAGTTATATGCTCCCATTTCCATTCAGGAATTTCTAATCCCTGCAAAAGTCCAGGAGGACGTTTATGCTCAATCTTGATCTTCTGGCAAGTCAAACATCTAGCCACATACTCTGATATTTCATTCTTCATTCTAGGCCACCAAAATTGTGACTTCAAATTATGATACATCTTGACTGCGCCTGGATGAATTGTGTACCTGCTCTTGTGAGCTTCGTCTAGAATCTTCTGTCTCAAATCACCACTAGACGGTACATAAATTCGTTTCTTGAATCGAATCAAACCGTTCGATGAGATATCGTAATCTATTGCTTCCCCTCGAGTAATTTTCTCTCGAATGGATGTTGCTAGTTTATCCTGCCTTTGTGCTTCTTCTATTTCTGCGCTCAGATTATTCTCCTCTTGACTAACAAGAAGATTAGCCAAATGAACTCTGTAATCCGCATTCCTATTTACAAGGGTTTGGCCTGACACGTTCAAATCTCTGAAATCCTCTAACAATTTATACTCTTGTATCATCATAGATGCTACCTGCACAGTCTTTCGGCTTAACGCATCCGCGACAACATTAGCTTTACCTGGATGGTAATTGATCTCCAAGTCATAGTCTTTTAACAACTCAATCCATCTTCGTTGCCTCATATTGAGCTCTTTCTGATCAAACAGATACTTGAGGCTCTTGTGGTCGCAGTACAGCTCAACAATGGTACCGTACAGATAGTGTCGCCACATTTTCAAAGCAAACACAATCGCCGCAAGCTCCAGATCATGTGTAGGATAGTTCATCTCGTGAGGCTTCAACTGACGAGAGGCATACGCTACAACTCTGCCCTGCTGCATCAGGACACATCCCAATCCCTGTAAACTCGCATCAGTGTAGACCACATAGGTCTGACTCGGATCTGGGATAATCAATACAGGTGCCGTCGTCAACCTCTCCTTCAGTATCTGGAAGCTCTCCTCACAACGATCGTCCCACACAAAAGACTGGTTCTTTCTCAGGAGCTTCGTCAATGGCGATGCTATCCGGGAAAAATTCTGTATGAACCGACGATAATACCCGGCTAATCCCAAGAAACTGCGAATCTCAGTGACAGTTTCAGGTCTTTTCCAGCTCAGTACTGCTTCCACTTTACTAGGGTCTACTGAAACACCGTATTTTGAAACCACATGACCCAAAAATTTAATCTCTTCTAGCCAAAATTCACATTTACTAAGCTTCGCATAGAGTTGCTTCTCTCTTAGAATGCTTAAAACGAGTCGCAAATGTCTTTCATGTTCCTCCCGGTTTTTGGAATATATCAATATGTCATCAATGAACACGACAACGAATTGATCCAGATATGGCCGAAAGATTCTGTTCATATAATCCATAAAGATAGCAGGAGCATTGGTCAAGCCAAACGGCATCACCAGAAACTCGTAATGCCCATACCTGGTTCTAAAAGCTGTCTTCGGAATATCCTCAGCTTTAACTCGCAGCTGATGGTAGCCCGAACGTAAATCAATTTTTGAAAATATACTAGAACCAGATAGTTGATCTAACAAATCATCGATCCTGGGAAGAGGATACTTATTCTTCACTGTCACCTTATTCAATTCCCTGTAGTCAATACAGAGTCTTAAACTGCCATCCTTCTTTTTCACGAATAAGACTGGAGCTCCCCAAGGTGAAACACTGGGGCGAATGAATCCCTTTTCCAGCAATTCCTCGATCTGCTTCTTCAATTCAACCATCTCATTGGGTGCCATACGGTAAGGTGGTTTAGAAATCGGACCTGTACCGGGCATGACTTCAATTGTAAACTCTACTTCTCTCTGTGGTGGCAAACCCATGATATCATCAGGGAACACGTCTGGGAATTCGTTCACCACTGGTATGCCCTCCAGAGAAGGTTCTGATTCTGCCTGTACTGAAAAGAACACTATATACCCTTGGCATCCTTGTTTAATGCATTGCGCCGCCTTCGTAGCTGAAAGAAAACTAAGACTTGTTTTGGCATCGTGACTCTGCTGTTGATCAGGACGTATAATCCTTCTATTGCCGAAGTCCAATACAATATTATTGGCTACTAGCCAATTTAATCCCAAAATCACATCAATACCCCGTAATGGCAGACAGATCAAGTCCACAGTTGACTCGAATCCATCAACCACCACAACACAATTTAAACATACATCCGCAGTCCTAGATGTGACTCCAAGTGGGGTCGACACAATCAAATCATACGGTAATTTATAAATGCTCAAGTTCATACGCTTAGCACAATCATATGCAATAAATGAGTGACTGGCACCAGAATCAAATAATGCATGTAACATAATACCACGGAGTAAGATGGTACCTTGAACTAACTCAGGTGATCTGCGGGCATCATCACGTGTCATAGCAAATACACGGCCCTGATTCTGGGGCCTCTTCTCAACAGCTCGCTGGGGGCACTCACGACTATAATGTCCAGGCTTATGGCAAGCATAACAGATTACCTGCCCACTGCAACTAGTACCAAGGTGGGTCTTACCACACTTATTACATAACTGAGGCTCTGCAGGTCTCCTATAATTCTGATGACCAGGTCGAGAAGGTTTCTTGCCATTGCCACGGTTTTTATTCCATGGCCCTTTCCTTTTCTGGGAAGAGCTTCCACGATTAGTGTCACTGTTAGGAGTAAGTCCCCTGGTAGCATATAATTCCCTCAGATTTCGCTCCACAATCCTGCATTCTTCTGCAGCTTGGCTCAATTCATGAAATTGCCTGGCTATAAGCCTTTCTCTGATCTCAAATTTTAGACCACGAACCAAGACATCTGCTAAACTACTTTCAGCCCTAGGGTCCTTATGATAGGTGGAGTAGCGAGACAGACGAGTAAATCTAGCATAATAATCTTCAAAAGATTCGCCATCTCCTTGCTTGATAGTCAAAAATTCTGATTCCTTAATGATACGGATGGAAGGAGGATGGTACTGATCATTAAACTTCCTTTGGAATAGCTCCCAAGTAATAGGAACATTTTGAGCACGTAGAGTTAGCTCCATATTGCGCCACCATCGATCAGCGTCTCCTTCAAGCTTATAGATAGCCAATTCTGCCTTCCTTTCTTCTGGGCACCCTAGTACTTGAAAAATTTTCTCGAGACGGAGAATCCAATCTTCTGCTGCATCTTGTCTGCCCCGAAAAATTGGTGGCTGTTGTTTACAAAATTCAGATACCCAGTAGACTGTTGCCTCATTATTCTGCTGTCCCATCTGAGACCCTTCCTGATCATTACTATTGTTAGTGTTGTTACCATTCTCCACCTCAGTCTCACGTTCCTCTGAACTCTGGTTTTGACGAGCCCTGATCTCATTTATCTCTGTTTGCATCTCTTGCATCCGGTTCCCTTGCTCTCGGACCAACCCTATTAACTCTTGCAACAAATTATTATTGTTTTGAGGGTTAGGTATTGCTGCCTCTGGCTCTCGCCTAGGCCTTCCAGGTCTTCTCCCTCTTGCCATTATTAAGCTTCATACAACGAAAGAATATATTATTCCCACAAACTATTATCTCAACATATATAACCATGGAATGATAATTAACCTAGCTAATAATTCCTATTCCATTAACCAATGTACTAATATCAGTTTCTTTATTTATCAGTATTGTCCAAACCGTGCTCTGATACCAAAAATTGTAACACACCTACCGGTCTCCCCCTTTCGGGTGACGGGTAGTGTGGGCCCTTAACTTAAAATATGCAAATGTAAATCAGAGTATGCAGTATGAGCCCTAACGTGGCATTATACAATCATCCCACATAAACCATAAAGACAGAAGTGCTACTTTTGGTAGAAGTAGTCTAAGCTTCTGAGGTCTTCCCTGATGGATCTGCACAAAAGCTATCACCTGAAAAATGTGGGTAACCATCAATCCAGCTTATTACGAATACTAACATGTGCTAATGAGGTGCCAAGTGGAACAATTTATATAGCAAGATATTAAAATATAATTCATCAATATACATATCACAAAAATTTATATAATAAATTCTATATCAAAATTATATGTCACAGTTCTCATTAAAACAATTCCCAAATTGCCTCCCACCAATCCAACCGAACCGCCTTATTTCCTCCGACTAGACCCATGGGCTAAGTTACATCCATGTTACTGGTGACTCAAAAAGCTCTCTGGTCATGTGATGGGGACCGGCCAAAATCCTCAGAGCACATGTCCCAAACCATGGGCCTTTTCCCCTTATTGAACATGTGGGGTGTCGTATGCCCTTATTGAATTAGTGGGCCTGTCCCTTCCTGAACATATGAGACAATAGAAAGCCAACCATCATGCATTAATGGAGGCCTCACCACGTGGTGGAATAAAATACTTCATCTTCCCAATTCAACCCTTACCATAATTATCAGAATAAATATCATGATATTAAAATGAAAAATTCTTATATATGAATAAGTAAATAAAATAAATATCATGATATTAAAATGAACCATTCTTATACATGAATAAGTAAATATGATAAATATCATGATATTAAAATGATCAATTCTTATATATGAATAAATAAGTATATATTCACAATTCAAATCATAAAGTTCCACAAGGCAATTTCTATTAAGATATTCATAATCATTTCAAATACTCACAAACAACATATCAATAGCCATAACAAGTGGAAAGTGGTTACCTCTCGCCAAAGCTAATTATTATTACGCCGCTCCTAATTCAAAGGTTCAAACACATGCTATAAGATGATCACCATTCCTGGAACACAAAATTCGTCCAGATTTTTGGTTAAACTTCGGAAAATCATATCTCCCCATCTACACGTCCGATTCAGGTGTTCTTTGGCTTTTTGGAAAGGTTAAGATGTCTACTATTTACTATAAGAATTTCAAGATTAAACTCAAACGTTTGCCATTTCAAAATCAAGCTCAAAAATCGCTGGTCACCAAAAGTTGGAGAAAACATTTCAGATTTTGGCTAAAATTTGGAAAATTATATCTCCCTCGATTCTCATCGGAATTTGACGAATTACCTATCAAATTAAACCTCTATGTGTCTACTATTTAACTGGAAAATATCACAATTTTATGATTTTGTTTGTTCAGTTCGAAATCCAACGCCATCCACTGACACCAGAAACAAACCAGAAATTCTGCAGATTTTTGACTCAACTTCCAAAATTCATAAATGGAGTTGTAGATCTCCGTTTAGGGTGAACCAAAGCTTATTTTAAACCTTAAGGAGTCTATTTTCTACTGTAAAAATTTCAGATCAAAACTCAAATTTTTACTAGGTCCGAAATGCAACGTCATTTGGTTGCTCCAGAACCATACCGAAAATGTTACAGATTTTTAGCTCAACTTTGAAAAATCATAACTCCCATTCTACACGTCCGTTTTAGGTGTTCTTTGGCTTTTTGGAAAGCTTAAGACGTCTTCTATGTACTGTAAAAATTTCACTTAAAAACTCAGATGTTTGCTATTTCAAAATCAAACACGAAAATCACTGTTCACCAGAGATACAGAAAACATTCCAGGTTTTTGAAAGCAGTACAGTACTGGAAAAGGTCAAGAACTGTTGTAGAAATACTCAGTTTGCTGGATCTTACCAAGTGCTTGTGAAATATTTTTGAATCGCTTGCCATTAATAAAGCTCATTTGAATTGAAAATTGAAAGAATGATCATTGAATATTTTTGAAATTGAGAATGCAAGCTGTGTGGGTAAAGAATATCTAGTGACTCTTAAACTTTGGATTTATCCTCAGATCCAAAGTTGAGCACTTGTGAATACTTATCTCAGCTAAATTTAGTTGAGCGAACAAATCCTCTAGAGGAGAGGCGTTATTTACCCAACAGAATTGTAACCTTATCGCCGGTTTAGGCCGGGAGGTAGTGCCCTTGAATGTGGGGTAACCCTGAATGCCATGGCGGTTTAGGCCGGGTGTGGTAATTCGATAAGGGAAATTATTACAGTTTGTAACAAAGCGGCCAATATGGTCTGCCGTGAAATGAATGTATTTTCTTGTGTTTGAGCTGGCAGCGAATATGTTTTCTCTGAAATTATGAAAGAATTATTCTGTAGAATGAAAATTCTGGGAAAAGTGTACGTATATTTGACAGTTGAGTGTATTTTTCCCTAAATATAGACCTAATGAGGAACAAGTGATTTTTAGAATCACGTCAATTGGAGTTTTGTGTAATTAAATATGAATTTTCAAAGTTAATTGAAAATTCTACCAGTTTATGGAATTTATTTGGAAATAAGAGAAATAAAGAATTTGGATAAATAATAACTCGATCATCCATGAATATTTAAATATAGGAGCCGATATTTATCCGGGATGATCAAATGATTGAGAACCAGATCAGGAATTGGAAAGACCATCAGGTAGTAACGCTTCTCTCACATACTATGTGTGCCTTTTACATGCATGTATTTACCGTTGTATATATATATGTATATTGTTTGAATGTTCTGAATGTAGAATGTGAGTTATGATTTTTCAAAGTTAAGCTAAAAACCAGCAAATTTTCGGTAGGGTTCTGAAACAGTAAGATGACGAAGCATTTCGGACCCAGTAAAACTTTTAGTTTTGATCTGAAATTTTTACAGAAGAAAATAAACTCCTTAAGGTTTAAAATGAGCTTTGGTTCACCTAAAACGGAGATCTACAACTCAAGTTATGATTTTTCAAAGTTGAGTCAAAAATCTGGAAAATTCCTGGTTTGTTTCTGGTGTCAGTGGATGGCGTTGCATTTCGAACAGACCAAACAAAATCATAAAACTTTGAGATTTTCCAGTTAACTATTAGACACATAGAGGTTTAAATTGATAGGTAATTCGTCGAATTCCGACAAGAATCGAGGGAGATATGATTTTCCAAAGTTTAGCCAAAATCTGAAACGTTTTCTGCAACTTTTGGTGACCAGCAATTTTTGAGCTTAATTTTGAAATGGCAAACGTTTGAGTTTATTCTTGAAATTTTTATAGTAAATAGTAGACATCTCAACCTTTCCAAAAAGCCAAAGAACACCTGAATCGGACGTGTAGATAGGGAGATATGATTTTCTGAACTTTGACCAAAAATCTGGACGAATTTCGTGTTCCAGGAATGGTGATCATTTTATGGCATGTGTTTGAGCTCTTGAATTAGGAGCGGTGTAATAATAATTAGCTTTGGCGAGAGGTAACCACTTTCCACTTGTTATGGGTATTGATATGTTGTTTGTGAGTATTTTGTGAAATGATTGTAAATATCTTAATAGAAATTGCCTTGTGGAACTTTATGATTTGAATTGTGAATTTATACATATTTATTAATTCATGTATAAGAATTGTTCATTTTAATATCATGATATTTATCATATTTACTTATTCATGTATAAGAATGATTCATTTTAATATCATGATATTTATTTTATTTACTTATTCATATATAAGAATTTTTCATTTTAATATCATGATATTTATTCTGATAATTATGGTAAGGGTTGGATTGGGAAGATGGAGTATTTTATTCCACCACGTGGTGAGGCCTCCATTAATGCATGATGGTTGGCTTTCTATTGTCCCACAATTCAATAAGGGACGGGCCCACTAATTCAATAAGGGCATACGACACCCCACATGATATTAAAATCATCCCCTAGCAGCTAGTAACCTCTAGATACCTCATATACGTTGGTGCCACACTCTACTACCTTAAGTGATTCAATTCACTTGGCACCATATCCTAATACCTCAATTCATTCGGGTCGATTCACACATGTAAGAATCATTCAACTGTCAAGTTAGATCTTTAGATCACAATTCATAGTCTGATCCTCAAATAACCCCAAACAACGTAATTATCAGATTCACAATCCAGAACATAGTTTGGACCAAGAAATCATATTACCTCAATAATACCCAATATACAAACTAGGATTACAATTCTCATTTCTAGTTTAAACCTTGAAACATTCAAATGTCATCTTCATAACCAAAACACAACACACAAGGTTCTAAATCCATTTCAGTCCTCAATATCACAAGAGCCTATTCTAACATTATTCTTTCATCTAATCGACAACCCTCAATCATACCCAAAGCATTGCTCATAGCACCATATCAATCAATACTTACAGGGTTTCTACCTTCGAGTACTAAAACCTTAAGACAACCTTAATCACATTTCGATCTAATTCACCATTCAATATTAATAGGATTCCTATTCTCATGTATTGGAACCTTAATGCAACCTCATTCACACTTTGACCTAGGCACTATTTCAATTTTGTATTAGGTTCAAGTCCAGTCTCAATCATTTCCTTATTCAACCTAGCATCCTCACAGCATCTCTATGTCATACCTTAAAGTACTAAGACCTTAAATCAAAGGAATCTTAAATTCTTATAATACTTCCCAGGAGGTCGCCCATCCCGAGATTTATCTTCCTTAAGCACACTTATCCTCAGAATCCTAATAGGATTTAGACCATACTATACCAACTTCCTATATATTCCCATAACACAAAGTAGGGAATTAAATTATATCCTATCTCCATATCAGAAGCCCTAAAGTTAGCATTATAATCCTTATTCTGCCACTTTATCTATCTCTTAAGCCTCAACCTTCAATGGATCCAATTCTCCATTAAATTTCTCAGGATTGTGCTAATGAACATCCTTTCAAACCTTGTTGTTAGCTAGGTCTTCAAGGTTGAGTTGCGATGATGCTTTACCCCCATTACTCTTAATAGCTTCTTCATGATCAATTGAGCCACCCGGCTCAGCTCTTTGTGATACCTCTATACTAGACTCGAGTACGTCATTATTCATTGGCATGGGAATACCTCCTTTCTCTCTTATCTTCTCTTGAAAATCCTCCTCAGCTGTTGAAACCGTGCATCCATGACAGTCATTAACGTATCTTTGAATCAAAGAAAAGAGTCTCGTCATCTTGAGACATTGGTGTATCGATGTAAAAGAGCTTCGTTTTCTTGAGACAGTAGTGTCTCAGGAGCGTCTGGAGGTGAATAAACGGCGAAATGATCCTTCGTGTATCTACCATTCTCCCCACCAAAGGATGAAACCTACCCTAATAAGTGAATAATAAAGCAACACAACAAAATAACTAAACAGGGAAGGTATGTGTGAAGATTGTATATTGCCACTATATGTAATGCATGCCAATGCACCTGCTAATTTTGTGAAAAACTTTTGAAATAGAGTTTTCTAAAAAAAAAAAAAAAAAGCTTTCAACCGAAATTGAGACTAGGGTAGTGGTCGCTATTGAAATTATGCCTCATAAAAGGTTTTGGTAGGGCTCAGGTTTAAAATTGAATTTTGAACTATGTGGTGTAAGGCAATACGAAACTGGACGAGGTCAAAAAACTGTTGTAGAAATACTCAGTTTGTTGGGTCTTGCCAGCTATGTTTAAAAATATTTGAAATTTTGGGCTAGTTATAAAGCTCATTTAAATTGAAAATTTGTTGGATGTGACATGAGAGGTTGACACTTGCACCAATGGTGAATATTCCTAATCTAAGTAGTTCCACCTTAGAGGGGCGTGCATTTTGTTTTATGGAACTGGCACTAGCCGTGATTAAGAACTGGTCAGCTGGGAAAGCGGTGCACAGTGGTGGCCGTGATTATGGACTGGCTTGACTGGGAAAGCGGTAAGGAGCCTTTATTGGAAATGTTAGTATGGATACTGGGTCCCTTATAGGGGGATGGAAATTCTCCCATATCGGTCGGCAGACACGTTGCCACTTCAGTGGTTTGGGTATGAAAGGATTGGGATATGCCGTTGTACTAAAAGGTTGAAGTGGTGGTGAGAATTTTCAAATGTTGAATTTTGTGAAATGAATTATTCCATTGTGTGTTAAATCGGCAGAAAATGTGTTTCTTGAATTTAGGCTGGTAAAGGATGTATTTTCTCAAAATTGGGCTGGCAGCGATTATGGTTTATTGAAAATGAAAAAAAAAAATGTTTTGTGCAATTATAAAAATGTACTGCGACCACTGAAATTTTTTTTTAATATTTGAAAATTTTGAAGTTTATGTAATAACATAGGGAAATAAA
Organism: Acacia crassicarpa; assembly: GCA_034222035.1. Classification (NCBI taxonomy): domain Eukaryota; kingdom Viridiplantae; phylum Streptophyta; class Magnoliopsida; order Fabales; family Fabaceae; genus Acacia; species Acacia crassicarpa. The sequence goes on from JAWXYG010000004.1 coordinate 23,135,765, forward strand.
AAGCAATGGCGTCATTGCCATTTGCTAATGTATTGAAATGAAAAGCGGTGCAGTTGGCAATTAGGTTGAAACAGGGACAGAAACTATTAGAATGGTCTAGAGATTTGAACCGGGTAGATAAGAAATGCTAGCATGCTAAGCAAGAGAAAGGTGGTATGAGAGCCGAAGTTAAGGAAGCGCAGACACGGAGTAAATGAACAGAGATTCAAGGCAATAAGACCCGGTATGCAAGTTTGCACGGGGCCGTATCCCTGTGTTGTGAGACCTATGTGTTTAGTGCTGTGTGAAATGTTGATTGCATAGTGACTTTAAATAAATATGTCTAGAATACATTTTGAGGTTGGCAAAACATTCAATCTGTACCAAGTGATAGATAAGGAACGTTAGCTTGAGGGTAATTCCTTAGGTAGTAAGTTTAGAAATCCAGTGTTGTGGTAGTAAAATGCGTCGAAAGGCTAGCAAATGATAAGCCGAGAAGACTATTCAGACACTCGAGGACATGTTAAGAGCTTGCGCCATCGAGTTCTCAGGTAGCTGGAATGAGCACTTGCCATTAGCAGAATTTGCATACAACAATAGTTACCATGCCAGTATTCAAATGGCACCTTTTGAGGCCTTGTATGGTCGGAAGTGCAGATCGCCATTGTGTTGGACCGAATTGAGTGAAAGAACCATCATTGGACCAGACTTGGTAGATAAAACGTCACGTAAGATTGAGACGATACGACAGAAATTGTTGACAGCTCAGAGCCGACAGAAAAGTTATGCGGATCGTCGGAGAAGACCATTGGAGTTTAGTGTGGGGGATCATGTTTTCTTAAAGGTTTCGCCCATGACGGGCATTGGGAGGTCTATTAAGGCAAAGAAGTTGACTCCACGGTTCATAGGGCCGTATGAGATTTTGGAGCGAATTGGGCCTGTTGCCTACCGGATCGCCTTGCCTCCACACTTATCTCAAGTGCACGATGTGTTCCATGTGTCACAGTTGAAGAAGTATCATCCAGATCCGTCTCATGTCATTGAACCTGAGGAAGTCGAGTTGAGAGAGAACTTGACTTATATAGCAAAACCAAAGAGAATCTTAGATGTCCGGGACAAGCAACTGAGGAAGAAAACCATTCGACTTGTGAAAGTCTTATGGAAGGGTATGACACCCGGAGATGCAACTTGGGAAACAGAGGAAAGAATGCGTCGAGACTTTCCGAACTTGTTTGCTTAGGTAGTTGTACTTGTCTTGATTGAACTAGTGCATTTATGGTTGTGTTATGTCAATGTTTGAATTTGTGTGACATAGTGATCTTTTGTTTTGATGTGCCTCATGCCAAATTATTTTGGTAGTGTTGTCTTGACTTTGTTGATGTATGTTAAAAGCTTAAAATATGGATTAGCTTCCATAATGACTTGTTAGGAATTTTGGGGACAAAATTCTATTTAGGTGGGAAGAATTGAAATATCTTGCTTTATTTCTTTAGGATTAAATAAGAATAAAAAATAAATAAATAAATAAAAATAAATAAAAATAAAAATAAATAAATTAATTAAACAATATCCATTATTATTATTATTATTCCACCTCCAAGCTCACACGTACACACACTTTACATAAATACACACACACAATCAGCTTTTTGCCATAATTCCCAGTGCACTTTCGGTTAGCAACGGAACACATATGCATCATCATTCAGCCAGCAAAGCACACGATGCAATGCTCCATTATATTCCATTTGTTCCTTCATTATTCATCCATTATTCAGGTCCCAACGCCAAAAGTAGAAAGAACAAGAGATCATGGACAGCAAACACCACGTTCCATCCCTTATCCCGTACCTTCTCCAGCCCCACAACCAGCTGCACCACAACTCTCTGCTCCTCTTTATCTTAAGCATGGCAGCAGCTCGTGCTCCATACTTTAGAGCCAAACTCCATACTTCCTTTCATTATAAACTAGGCAGAAGCATAAAACAGAAAGAAAAAAAAAAACACGCAGAGAGAGAGACTGAGAGTTAACGTGAGAGTGAGTCGGAAGGAAAGGAAGAATATTGGAACCGTACATGTAAACCCTCCTATAGACCAAGGTGAGTCTCTGGACCTCTTCTTTATAGTTTCTAAGAGAGTACTTCTGGGTTTAACGATTAGAAACGCATGGTTTAAACTGCTGCATTTTCCATACTCTGTTTTCGGACTCTCAAACAGAGAGTATTTTGCTGCTCTGTTCCTAGGGTAAACCTCTGTGTTTTTCTTTGAAAATTTTACAGTAAATAGTACACTTCTAAAGCTTTCCAACAAGCCAAAGAACACAGAAAACGGACGTGAGGATTGAGAGAAATAATTTCCCAAAGTTCAGTCAAAAACCTGGAATGTTTTCTGTATCTCTGGTGAACAGTGATTTTCGTGTTTGATTTTGAAATAGCAAACATCTGAGTTTTTAAGTGAAATTTTTACAGTACATAGAAGACGTCTTAAGCTTTCCAAAAAGTCAAAGAACACCTAAAACGGACGTGTAGAATGGGAGTTATGATTTTTCAAAGTTGAGCTAAAAATCTGTAACATTTTCGGTATGGTTCTGGAGCAACCAAATGACGTTGCATTTCGGACCTAGTAAAAATTTGAGTTTTGATCTGAAATTTTTACAGTAGAAAATAGACTCCTTAAGGTTTAAAATAAGCTTTGGTTCACCCTAAACGGAGATCTACAACTCCAGTTATGAATTTTGGAAGTTGAGTCAAAAATCTGCAGAATTTCTGGTTTGTTTCTGGTGTCAGTGGATGGCGTTGGATTTCGAACTGAACAAACAAAATCATAAAATTGTGATATTTTCCAGTTAAATAGTAGACACATAGAGGTTTAATTTGATAGGTAATTCGTCAAATTCCGATGAGAATCGAGGGAGATATAATTTTCCAAATTTTAGCCAAAATCTGAAATGTTTTCTCCAACTTTTGGTGACCAGCGATTTTTGAGCTTGATTTTGAAATGGCAAACGTTTGAGTTTAATCTTGAAATTTTTATAGTAAATAGTAGACATCTTAACCTTTCCAAAAAGCCAAAGAACACCTGAATCGGACGTGTAGATGGGGAGATATGATTTTCCGAAGTTTAACCAAAAATCTGGACGAATTTTGTGTTCCAGGAATGGTGATCATCTTATAGCATGTGTTTGAACCTTTGAATTAGGAGCGGCGTAATAATAATTAGCTTTGGCGAGAGGTAACCACTTTCCACTTGTTATGGCTATTGATATGTTGTTTGTGAGTATTTGAAATGATTATGAATATCTTAATAGAAATTGCCTTGTGGAACTTTATGATTTGAATTGTGAATATATACTTATTTATTCATATATAAGAATTGATCATTTTAATATCATGATATTTATCATATTTACTTATTCATGTATAAGAATGGTTCATTTTAATATCATGATATTTATTTTATTTACTTATTCATATATAAGAATTTTTCATTTTAATATCATGATATTTATTCTGATAATTATGGTAAGGGTTGAATTGAGAAGATGAAGTATTTTATTCCACCACGTGGTGAGGCCTCCATTAATGCATGATGGTTGGCTTTCTATTGTCCCATATGTTCAGGAAGGGACGGGCCCACTAATTCAATAAGGGCATACGACACCCCGCATGTTCAATAAGGGGAAAAGGCCCATGGTTTGGGACATGTGCTCTGAGGATTTTGGCCGGTCCTCATCACATGACCAGAGAGCTTTTTGAGTCACCAGTAACATGGATGTAACTTAGCCCATGGGTCTAGTCGGAGGAAATAAGGCGGTTCGGTTGGATTGGTGGGAGGCAATTTGGGAATTGTTTTAATGAGAACTGTGACATATAATTTTGATATAGAATTTATTATATAAATTTTTGTGATATGTATATTGATGAATTATATTTTTAATATCTTGCTATATAAATTGTTCCACTTGGCACCTCATTAGCACATGTTAGTATTCGTAATAAGCTGGATTGATGGTTACCCACATTTTTCAGGTGATAGCTTTTGTGCAGATCCATCAGGGAAGACCCCAGAAGCTTAGACTACTTCTACCAAAAGTAGCACTTCTGTCTTTATGGTTTATGTGGGATGATTGTATAATGCCACGTTAGGGCTCATACTGCATACTCTGATTTACATTTGCATATTTTAATTCAATAATGGGCATTACTTAGTTGTTAATGAACCCTTAATTACTTATTATGTTAAGTAAATTTTTGGGATGTTACAATTTGGTATCAGAGCCAGGTTTCGATCCTGGGACCTGTGGGTTATGGGCCCACTACGCTTCCAAAATAAAGTTCCAATTTTAAAATTACTTCCAGCTCAATTCTGCTCCGCACGCTTACCCTTGTCACCTAGCACCAGCTCAGAAGCACTCCCAAATTCCTTACAAAAGTCTGGGATTCACATTTGAATCCCAGAGTAACCATTAATCTCATATAACAAGTGTATGCAATGCATGTATGTCACCATAACATGGAAAAATATAAATCATACAGCATTCAATATCAAACGCGCAATAACACAAATAAACATACCATATGTAGAGTGTTAATTGCGGAAGGACTAAATGTCCTAAAAACAAACGCAGGACTGCTCGACAAAGCAAGCCCCGGATCCACGGCGCCAGGAAAGATACAGTAGCCGGGCTCTGAACCCAGGCCACTCTGAATGCACCCAAACGCATGTCCCCTTTTCAGGAGACACGGGTCCACAATCATGGAAAAATCAAACATACAAAGTAACACAAGGCATATGAAGATTAAGGTTACTACCTGTTGGTTGACCACTCTTAAAAATAATACTTTCCTTTTCGATGCACAAATTTCCAAATATCCCTAAAATAATAGTAAAAATATAATCAATTTCCCTCTCCAAAATATTTTCTGTTTCTGCAATAAAATAATACTTTAGGAGTCCATATTTATTTAAATCCCTTTTCTTGATAAGGAATTAATCATGGGCTTAAATACCTCCCATTTTTGTCCAAAAATCTGAAACTTGCAGCAAATAAGGCCCAACTTCGAAAAATCACCAATAATTCTACAGAACTCCGATTGGGGTGGTTCAAAATTCTATGTGTCATTAATTAAGTCTAGTTTCATATACAAATAATCACTAGACTTATTTCTTGCTGTATCATTTCCAGATTTTTCTTCTTTCTTCGCTGTCCAGAAATACACTCCAGTTTAATAGGTCAACTTCAAAAATTCGTATCTCCTTCGATTCTTATCGGAATTTGACGAATTACCTATCAAAATAAACCTCTATGTGTCTAATATTTAACTGAAAAATTTCACAATTTTATGATTTTTTTAAGGTGATCCGAAATGCCATGCCATCTGACTGTTCCAGAGGCAAACCAGAAATTTTTCCCAGATCTTGCTTCAACTTTGAAAAATCATAACTTGATTTGTAGACCTTCGATTTAGATGAACCAAAGCTTGTTTTAAAGCTTAAGGAGTGTACTAATTACCCACAAAATTTCATGGTCAAAAGAGTTCGTTTGTTCTGGTTTTACCTTGCTCGAAGGTCACTTGCTCAGCTGAAAGATCAGTTTCCAGATGATGCTACAGTAACGAGTGCACTGTTCCTCTACGAAATCACTGTAGCTAACGTCTTGACTCTGTTTCTGCACTTCGAAAACAGAACATTCAACGTGCATGCAACTTGAAATTCAACAAATATCATCGCTCCCAAAGCTTAATACTTAGACCTTATGTTGGGAAAGTGACGAAAGCTAGGAGGAAGAGATTTTGATGCCTTACCTCAGGTTGCTAATTTTCACGTGATGATCTTCGCTACAATCCAAACCCCCCTGTTTTCCAACGTGTTATGCAGAGGAACAGAATAGCTGAAGCTTCCTCTCAACCTCTCGATGCAACTCACTCTCAGATTCCTAGCTCTCTGTCTCTCTCTCTCTCTCTCGGTCTGTTTCTTTTGTGTGCAGAAGAGCAAAAGAAAATATAAGGGAGTATGTTGGCCGTATGGTCAATAAATGAGAGAGCGCATGAGTTATTGATAGATGAATATGGGCTGCTGCATGTGAGGAGTGAGATGGCAGAAAAATGGAAGTTTGCTGCAATGAGCTGCCAACAAGAATAATAGAGAAGCTGTCGGGTAAAAGAATGAAAGTGGAGTATGGCTGCAAATGAAAATGTACTGGGAGCATGGAGGGATCTGCTGATGTCTGGCCACAAGGAAGCAATTAAATGTGAGGGATGAATGTGTGGGTATATGCCTCTGCGAAATGGGGTCAGCTGAGGAGATGAACACGTGGTGTGTGGGCTTGTGTTAACTGAATAGGAGAGGTATGCCTACGTATATAAACCAACAGATTATTAAAAATAGAAACTGATATTGGTTGGTGTTTGGGCTGCATAGGATATATCCAATTATGGTTTTTGTTGAAGTGAGGATGTGGGTGTCTAACGTTCATTAAGCCCAAAACATAGGTCCACTATTTCCTAGTTGTTTGCCCCTAATTTATGAAACAAAATAAGCTTTTAATTCCAAATACAAATTCTAATCTCTATTTAAGAAGAGTCACGGTACATGCTTGCTCAATTAGTAGGGTGTTACAGCATGCACGTAGGCAACGTTCTATTGGCAGCTAAATTTTTGTGGGGAATACGAGAGGTTGTTACAATATTCATAGGGATTAGAGAGAGAGAGACTGGCCAAAGATTTTTTTTTTTTAAAAAAAAAAAAGAAGAGTGAAAAAATCGCATCCATAAGCCGTCATAGCTTTGACTGCTAGTCACCGCGTGTTCAGTACGGGAAACTTAAGCAATACCAAGCCACTTAGTGTCCATTTATAATTCACTTGTACCTCCTTCTAACAAATAAAGAAATTTATTAAATGTATAATTTTCCCATCTTTTTAACAATGAAGTTTTAAAAAAAAAAACAATAAAGCTGTCACAATCACCATTTATGGGAAAATTTGGTCGCTATTAATCACCATTAATTTAATCAAATTTAATAAATATTTCTTATATTAAAGATGGAAAGAATAATATACTAGAATTAAAAGAACAAGGCCAGTAACTTAGTACAATGATCGGGGATATTAATACTACATTTTTATATTATATTTTGGATGGACTTTTTAACTTAGCTTATAATTAGGATTTTGGACAATAGGAAGTACTTGATGAATTGCCATTATCAATAGTAAGTCTATTGTAAATTTGATTAATATACATAGAAAGACAACATCCAAACAGATCTACAATCAAGTTCGTTTCCAAAGTTCAGTAAGTGTTGTTTGAAAACAATAATGATGAGTTCCTGTTGCTGTTGAAAATTAAGAAGCCTAACAAAACCAAAGAGAAAAACAAAGAGAATAAAAGAGAAAGAAGTGAAAAATCACTTTAAAACAGAGAAGTTTGACAGATCGAGATCACCTAATTTACATCCCTTGAAACTAGGATAACATCAAAAGAAAAAGGCTTCTTTGAAACAATATTGACTAGTTAATCTTTCGTAAGATCAATTATTGCCCGCAAGGCCAATCCATGCTATAAGAAGGTCTGGATCATCAACTTGAATCCCAAGCCTCAGAAACCCGCCGAACTCTGAATATATCTCCGATTCGAAAATTTACTAAATAACATGTCTGAAAGAGATTCCACTACGCTGCTGCTAGCATTATTGTTGTCTGTTGCTTCCTTTGCATCTGTTGCTGCTGGAGATGGCGAAGCAAAAGCTCTGTTGAACTGGAGAGATAGTTTCAACGACAAAAGCAAACCTACTTTGTCCTCTTGGATCAATCACACTAATCTTTGCAGAAACTGGAAGGGGATTTCATGCGACAAATCCATGTCTGTGATCAACATAAGTCTCCCAAATCTTAACCTACAAGGTACACTTTACAGTCTCAACTTCGCTGCCTTTCCTAATCTCCTATACTTCGACATAAGCTGGAACCAATTATATGGAAACATTCCCCACGAAATTGGTAATTTGTCTAGTCTTTTGATGTTGAATTTGTCAAATAATTCATTTCGGAGTCCCATTCCTCCTGAAACCTGTAATCTAACCACGCTATATCGACTTGATCTTACTACATGTAAATTCACCGGACAAATTCCCCATGAAATTGGGAATTTGAGGAATTTGAAAGTCCTGTGGCTTGGATATAATTCCCTTTCTGGTTCCATTCCTGAAGAAATTGGAATGTTGAGCAATCTTTTAGAGCTTCATTTGGGAAGCAACTCTCTGTCTGGGAGAATCCCATCATCAATAGGAAACTTGACCATGTTACAACAGCTTTTTCTTCAAGAGAACAAACTCGCAGGTGCTATTCCTAATGAATTATGGAAACTCTATTATCTCAATAACATTCAGTTATACGATAATAGAGTTTCTGGGCCAATCTCTCCCTCTATAGGAAATATGACAAACCTCGCCAAATTGTACCTGTACAACAACAGTTTCAATGGTCAACTTCCACAAGAAATGAATAACTTGACAAGTTTGCGAGACATACGACTGAGTGATAATCATTTCAGTGGTCCTTTGCCCCAACAAATTTGTCAAAGTGGGATGTTAGCAAACCTTTCTGCTGATCATAACCATTTCACTGGTCCTATTCCAACAAGTTTGAAGGATTGTTCAAGTCTAAAAAGACTCAGCCTTGATAATAACCAAATAATTGATAATATAACAGATGCATTGGGAGTATATCCTTATTTGGACTTCATTGATTTAAGTGGTAATCAATTGTATGGATACCTTTCATCCAGGTGGGGGAAGTGTCAAAACCTCACACAATTGATTATTCACAATAACAAGCTTTCTGGTGATATACCTCCAGAACTGGGAGAGATCACTAAACTTGGTTTGCTTAACTTGTCTTCAAATCATTTGTCTGGAAAAATTCCAAAAGAACTAGGGAATTTGACCAAGTTGATGAAACTCTCTTTGAGCCATAATAACTTCTCTGGTAATGTCCCTTCAAATATAAGATCACTTAGCCAGCTTGAAATTTTGGAGTTAGCTGCAAATAATTTCAATGGCTCAGTCACAAGAGAGCTTGGGGAATTAAAGGGCTTAAGGGTCTTGAATTTGAGCAAAAACAAATTTGATGAAAGCATTCCTCTTGAGTTTGGTGAACTCCAAGAACTTGAACAACTTGATCTTAGTGACAATTTGCTAATTGGAACAATACCTTCGTCGCTTGGAATGTTACCCAAATTGCAATTACTAAACCTCTCACACAATAATCTCACTGGCACTATTCCTTCCAGTTTCAGTGGGTCGATGTCAGCTTTGTTTGATGTTGACATATCATACAATCAATTAGAAGGCCCCATTCCAATCAAGCCGGCCTTTCACAACTTTGATGCATTGAAGAATAATGGTTTGTGTGGTAATGTCACTGGTTTAAGTTCTTGTGACAATTCACAAACAAATCGACATGGCCATAAGATCAGCATAAAGTACTGGATAATATTCCTTCTGTTGGCCATACTTCTACTAGTACTTATTGGAGGATCTTTCATTTTTTATCGAATGGTAACAAAAGCAAAGAACAAAGATGAAGAAGCTCTACTAGAAGATGTTTTTTTTGTACGGATTCTTGAAAAAGAAATATTGTACAAAGATGTCATCAAAGCCACAGAGGAGTTTGATGACAAATATCTTATTGGGAAAGGGAGCCAAGGAAGTGTTTATAGGGCAGAGTTGCCTACAGGTGACATTTTTGCTGTAAAGAAGCTTCATTCAATATCAAGTTGGGAAATGTCCAGCCGTAAAGCTCTTATAAGTGAGATTCAAGCTTTAAAAGAAATCAAACATCGTAACATTGTAAAATTGTATGGGTTTTTCTCCAACGCACAATTCTCCATTTTGGTTTTTGAGTTCTTGGAAGGTGGTAGGTTGGATAACATACTAAAGAATGAGGAACAAGCCATTGAGTTTAATTGGAAAAAGAGGGTGAATGTTGTTAAAGGTGTGGCTAATGCTTTGTCTCATATGCATCGTGGTTGTTCAACTCCTATTGTTCATCGTGACATATCAAGCAAGAATGTTCTTCTAAGTTCAGAATACGAAGAAGCTCACATCATTGACTTTGGAACCGCAAAGTTTTTGAATCCTAATTTAAGCAACATGACCTGGTTCCTTGGCACAGTTGGGTATGTTGCACCAGGTAAGACCTCTTTGTCTATTCTTTCCAAAATACTACTCTTTCTAATATTATAACTATATAAATTTTTATAACATTAAATCTATTGCAGAGATTGCTTTCACTATGAAAGCGAACGAGAAATGTGATGTTTATAGTTTTGGAGTATTGACTTTAGAAATTATCATGGGAAAACATCCAAGAGAGCTTATTTTATCTTTGGCGGAGAATTCAACCACCAAAGACTTGTTGTTAAAGGAGATATTGGACCCACGACTTTATACCTTGAGAAAACCAGTTCCACGTGAAGTCATTTTAGTTGCAAAAATAGCATTTTCTTGCTTGAATGAGAATCCACAATCTCGTCCAACCATGGAACAAGTATCTATAGAGCTCGTAAGGACTCCGGAATCTCATTTGCTGGATCAATTTTACACTCTCACAATTGGACAACTCATGAGGGATTGAACTTCCTTTGCGAGTGTCTGCTTGTTTAAATCATTGCTCTTGGCATTTTAATGTACGTATTGTAAACTTGTGGGTTTTGTGTCAAGAATGTTTGTATGATCTGTTTGGAGGTTGAATGAAATTGAAGTTATTGTAGTTGGTTTGGGATATTAAAAAAGCGAAATCCCTTAACATTATTGGTTAAACCTCCCGTATGCATTTTTACCCCCAAAAAAAAAAAAAAATTAGAGATGTGCGCGCACATACACATAGTTACATGCTAATATGATAGTGGAATGAATTCGCTGTCCTATTTCGTATAATATACTAACTAGGTATGTATTTCACTTGATGAGTCTCTTTGTTTTGACATCTTAAATAGTGCAACATCAAAGTGAGGGTATCTTTTAATGAGTAGTTTTAAAAGATCAAAACACAACAATTCAATAATTTTAATCATACTTGGCATCTGACTCATTTGAAAAAAAAAAACATATTTTAATTTATTTTCAAGAAAAATACAAATCTTAATTTGGAAAAAAAAAATCTAAAACAAAATGATAAACTCATATTTTTCTTCAAAATAAAATAAAATTTGAATTTTTTTTAGATGAGTCACATACCAATTAGGATTAAAATGATACAAATTTTTATATTTTCATTAGATAAAGTTCTTTGACAAAAAAAAAAGATAAAGTTCAAATGATGTGGTACTCCTGAAGTATATAAGTTAAAGGAACGTATCGGCTTATATCTTGGTAACTACTTTAAAAAAATAACCAATGATTGTAGTATAGAGTGCAATCCCAGATCGTCTCTTGAGGAGCCTTCTATTAATTGCCTTACAACTAAATGTGATGATTGGCATAAAAATAATAAAAAGGATTTAGTCTTTTTAACTATCAACTAGGTCGCAATAAAACTAAAATTATTTTAAAAACATTTTTTTATATTTTTGGAATAAAAGTGGAGTGGAATGGAAATTGGTTTTGAAATATGATAAAAACTTCCTAAAACAATGAATTTTATCTATCGTTGCTTCAAAAGATAATGTGAGTGTGCTAATTTGACAAAAATGCAGAAAAAACTCTTTGAACTAGCTTGAGTTAGTTGAATTAATTCATCCACATGCACTGAGTAAAAATTAATACCTCTAATCAAAACCTACTTTAAACACTAACAATTTGGATCAATTAAATGTAATAACATAGGTAACCAAGAACCCTTGCATCACAATCACAATTAAATATTCATAACAACTTGAAACAAAACCTATACGAAATCAATTACATAAAATTGCAATTAATAAAGCACAATTGTTAGATACATAACATTAAGATCCAAATAAACATCTAATTTCAACAAAAATGGATGGAACCATAATACAAAACTCTAATCCAATATACTAATTTAACTCTAAACATAGAATTCAATTAATACAACAGATTAAATATAGAAATTAGATAGTAAAGCACTTACCTACAAAGCTCCAACCTCAAGAAGCAACTATGACTAGGGTTGATCACAAAACGGTGGTCTAGGTAACCCAGTTTGACCTGAGGTGACCTGGTCTGGTCCAGTCTAGTCAAAAATAACATTATAAGGCAAAGGACCAGACCGGACCAGACCAACTCATCGGGCTGGACTGGGTTCAAGACCAAGTTCTCAGTTTACATGGTCTAGTCTAGTCTGACCCGGATCATATATTTTTTATATTAAAAAAAATTTGAGTGGGCCAGCTATAAACTTCATCTCATTATAATATTGTATTAAAAGAGAAAAAAGGAGAGACTAATGTAACCAAAAAAGAAAAGAAAAGAAAGGAGAGTCTATTTTTCACCAACACATGACCACATTCCCACTCCCACACACTTCCTTTTTCCTCACTTCTTTTTAGATGATTTGACACCTCACACCCAATCACTCTTGCACTCCACCTCCCTTCAATCTCATGCCCCTGACCAGGATGAGCTTAAAAAATCTGGACTCCTCGCCTCCAATCTCACTTCATCTTTCCTTCCCTAACCCTCAGTCTCTTGGCCACCACTGTTAATCACTCACCTAGCTGGCGATCCCTCCTATCCTCCGTTGCTTGTGGTGCTCCTCTTCCTCTTGGAGTGGCTCTCCCTCTTTTTCTCTTCTTAGTCAACATCCCTCATTCTAGTTTTCTTTTGATTTTTTTTAGTCTAAGGGAAATGTTGTTTGGGATTAATCTAGTGGGAAACGCTGATGAGGAATATTTTCTTTTGATTTTCTTCAATTTTTTAGGTTTAGTTAGGTGTTTATCTCCTCCTCTTGTTGTTCAGTTAGTGTGAACTTTAAAAAAAAAAAATAAGGTGCTGGACTACCGGAACAGTCCACCAGTTCGGTGGACCAAGTCTGGTTCGACCCCGAGTTCGGGTTGTTACCAGACAAGACCAGACTCCGAGCTACCTTCTTTAGCCTAAGGTCTTAACTAGACCAGATCTCGGGTTAGTCTCTAACCTGGTCCAGTCTGGTCCACGATCATCCCTAACTATGACCAAAGAGATTTAGCTACATGATTATGGACCAGGATTTCCTCCCTTTCCCAATCCCTCCGCTATCGTCCTTTACTCCAAAAAAATCACACTATTCACCTTTTTCTTCTTTCAAAAATAGCATTCAATATCGTGAAGTATCTTTTCAATATTAGTTGGTATTTTTTTGGTATTGGAATTGGAAAAATACTTCATGATCTTAAAAAAATATTTTAGGTATTGGCTGATACCAAAAAAATACTACTGACCGGTACTAAAAAAACTTTAGGATATTGGGACTGAAAAAATATTTCATGATCTGAAAAAATCATTTTAAAATATTAAAAAACTATTTCAGTTATTGACTCGTACCAAAAAAAAATACTTCATGATAAATATGTCTCTGATCTCTGGTGTGTCGAGCCTCTCTCTCTAGCTGGGAGCTCGCCACTGTCACCATCGATAAAGGTAAAAGGGGAGGTCGCCAGTGACAGTGAAGGAAGCGAAGGTGGCCGGCGACCAAGAAGAAATGGTGATGGGAAGTCAATGGAGGAAGGTGAGGGTCTGTGATTTGTAGTGGCGTTTCTTTTCAAGCTACAATATGGAGGTTTGGTTGTCAACTGTCATGCTCCGCATGTTGTCTTTTTTTTTTTTTTTATACAAAAAAGTTTTGGAGGGTTCGGCATCAGTCTCCCTACCAAGGTCAGGGCACGGCCCCGGGCTCCACATGTTGTCATCATGAAGACTTTGGTCTTTGGAGTGGGCTGTGGCCCACCTCTTTCAAGCTGGCGTCTTGATGGGCTTCTTACTACAGCCTGAGTTTCCTTTGACAAAAGTATCTCTAGGCTTTGTTTTGTTTTTATGTGTGTTTTTTGGGCTTCAACAAATGTTATGGACTACTTGACCTGTGTAATAAACTAATAATGCGGACTTTTTTTTTTTTTTTGACAGGGGGACTTTTTTATATGTATTACTAATACACTACACTACCAAGACTGTTGGAAAAAGTTTTTACATGGTGTCTCAAATATAATTATCTCAAATACAAAAATACATGTGCCTACCAATATATAATATTGTAATTTTACATTTTTTAAAAAAAAAACTAAACCTGGAGAATTTCCCCCCTTTTATAACAACTATAAAAGAACATAATCTTGATGTCTTTATAATTTTAATTTTATCAAGTTCTGAAATTAGTGCCTATAGTTATATTTTCCGAAAAGCACAACTTATAAGAGACCAAAATTTAAATTGCTTTGATCTTTTTTTATAATAGCTTAACAAAAATTGTGTGAATATTTAATATATATTTTTTTCACTTTTACCCCTCATTTTTTCATACTACATTCTCTTTTCTATTTTTATGTTATTTTTATTATCTCTCTCTCTCCCCCGCCCCCTCCTCCCCCCCTCCCTCCCTCCCTCCCTCCCTCCCCCCAGTTATAAATATGGGCATCCTTTAAAACAATTTGTTTCAGACATATTTATTATTTTTAACTAATTTTAATTGCTTTCTTAAACTAAATAATTTAGTTATCAAACTCTTAAAGGGAGTATTCTAATTCATTGCTCCTTGAAGTTATGGAAAATGGTTTGAGAACATCCCTGTGGAGCAAACGGGTGAAAAGCATGGTTATTAAAATCACACCGAACTAAATGGTTCAACTACAAAACTAGTGAATTGGCTATCGATTCGAACTGGCTGATTCGACTAGTTTAATATTAATTCAGAATTTCTTGACTTAAAAAATTTATGTATAATTCTATATATTTTAAAAATTACAAATCAACACACTACAAAAAACTTGAGATATCAACTTTCTAATGCCAAAAATAATAATAATAATAAGAAATGTTATAATATAATGCTCAAAAATTATCAAATTGTAAAATTATATTTATATATATATATATATATATATATATATATATATATAATCTTCAAATTCACTTCCTCACCGGTCTAACCTCAGGTTTGCTTCACTTTAACTCCAATTTATTTCACTGACCCTTGACCCATTAACCAGGCTGGTTTAGTGGCCTGTCCGAGTTTAATAACCTTAGTGAAAAGACATATTCAGGGCTAACGGTTCTTCTAAGGGGCCCTTATCAAAACAAAAGAGAATTTCCTCTTTCGTCTTCTGCTGCTCCTACCGTCTGAAACAATGCCCGAAAAGTTGTGAATAACAAGCTGAGGTTTCATGTTAATATTCTTATCCCTATTAGTTAAAATAATAATAAATAAATAATTAAGAGGTATATTATTTCCACGGAAAATTCAGTCATAACTCATAAGAGTACCTTTGAATTATTACTGTAATTTAATTTTTTTTAAAAAAAATAATGCCTTGTATTCTCTCTCAAGTAGAAATCGAAATGCAAGCCAGACTCAACAAAACCAATTGGCATGACATTGGTGGCCATCAACCACCCAATCTCCCACTGTTTACAACCGATATATTGAATCAAATATCAAATATCCCAAGCACAAAACATGTCAATACCAAATATTCATATTCACCACCAAATAGCTAAAAACCCAATATATTTAATAATCCAAGATACTAAGACACTAAACTAGAAGGTAAAGCTGCTTTCATATTACATTCAAAGCCGAACCACAAAACAGGCTCTCAGTCCTCAACTCAACATGAGAGGCCCATTAATGAAAGTGCAATCCCATGATGTCGAGCAAGATGACTTGTCCCCTCACTCAATATAGAATGACAGGGGATTGAACCTACAGTAGATAGATCAGAAGGAACTTCAAGAGTAGGTACATCAAGAATGAAACACTTGGCATGCTAATTCCGAGAAATTTCTTGAGCATAAACCCCACTACTATTTTTGTTTGGGCGTGTAAACCCCAGTATTTGAAACACACTATTTAGAGATATCAAAGGGTCTACTCATAAAGCTAACCCATGTAAACTCACTAAAACATGTCAAATTGGTTTACCAGTAGAACGCTCTTGACTAAACACAGAGAGAATAACACATTAAGAAAGAAAGTGCATGTAACTCAACTCTTTCTCTCTGCCTCAAAGGCATGTAATTGACTTCTTACCTAAAAGGATCCATGCTCTCACTAGAAAAACCCATTTATTCTTTACTACTCAGTAATATAGTCTGACGAACAGAGCAATCTATATGGGGTACTGGTAGAGCTGGAGGACCCTGTTCCAAGATGGCCTGTTGCTGATATCATCCCACCAAGCACTCACATGCTTCCTGTCCCTAACCATATAACCTTTTTTCATTTGGTTCATCAAATAATGGCCAAAAGGAAGGTGGCTCAGATCAGCAAGGCTGAAGAAATCCCCGGCCAAGTACTTGCTCTTCGACAGCCTGTCCTCATAAATGTCTAGAACCTTCCCAAGCTTCTCTTCACTCTCTCGAATCACTTTTGCGTCAGAGGGGGTTCCCAATACTGGGGCAAACAGAACATGAAGTACCAAGTCGTAGATTGGTGGGTGGAAATGCTGGGCTTCCACTTCCAACCATTGTTCCACAAGTCCCCTATCTTCTATTGTCTTTCCCAGCAAGTCAGTTCCTTGGGATTTGTACTTTTCTGCATAGTATCTGATTATTGCCCGTGATTCTACAGAATTGAGTTCAGAACAATACACATTAGCTTGGATACAGTCAGATTATCAAGCAGCACAAAATATCATATGGCTATAGGAAGTAAAGTAAATTCCAGGACCTATATATGACTGACTATACATGATTAATAGGGGAAAAGCAGTTGAAGATACAACTACGGTTAGGAATGGCAACGAAGCAAGCCAAGAATGAACCTGCATTTAACATTTATAGGCAAAAAAAAGTACTGTTTTCTTCCCTTATCTGGGATGACATCAATTTGGTTACCTCACTAGTTCGAAGTTAGATGCCATCCTCGAATCATGCGTTTGCTCCTCTAGAACTTATATATGGAGTGACCAATTTAATTTTAAATGTCATACAAGAGGAAAACGATTTCAAGAAAGAAACTCACAAAAGGATTTCTTTTGTGGTAGGGTTTGCCAACATTTTGATCGCAGGCTTACGAACGCCAGGTCGAAAGGGGCTAAGACTAGACAAAGTGACGGAAATTAAAGAGAAAGATCGAACTTACAATTCCAAAGTAACTAGAAGGCGCAATAGAATGGTATGAAAACAAATTTCCAGAAAGTGGAGTTTAGGGCTAACCATAGAGAGTATAATCTCCATCTTGAACCAAAGGAAGCTGTCCAAATGGCTGCACAAAATATGAGAAACAAGAACAATCAGACATGCATTCCAAAAAGAAAGCACTGTTGAAAACTAGAAAGAGAGAACGGAAAATCAAAAGAAGAAAAAACGAAGTAAGGGATTAGAAGAACCTGCAATTTGAGGAACTCAGGGTCCTTGTGATCTCCCTTGAAGATATCAAGAAGCACAACTTCAAAATCGATCTCCTTCTCGATCAGACACATGAGCACCCTCTTCGGGGAAGCGTAGGTCGGGCCGTACACCTTCACCGTCATCTTCTTGTGCAGAGGATTTCCGATTTCCTGTAAGGAAGCGAGTGTGAGACCGTCAGATCTTTTGTCACCGGCAAGTGCGTGCTTTATTTGGCTTCTTTGCCGCTCCTATGCCGTGACGTGATTGTACACGTGTTCAAATACTGTTGGCCAAAATCCCGCGAAAGTTATACTCGGTAGTATAATGTTTTATTCTTTTTAAAATTATACGCTTGATAGATAACTTTGTTTGTAAGTTTCATTTTAGGGGGAAAGGAAAGAGAAGAGAGGGCTTTAGTAGTTCCCTCCTTTATTAATTTACAAAAGAAGAGACTATCAAAATCCTCTCTTCCATTTCTTTCCCCTCCAAAATAAAACTCATAAACATAACCAGAAAACAAGTAAAATAACAACAATCGATATTGGGTTATTAATAAGGTTTGAATGTTTGACCAAAAAAAAAAAAGGTTTGAATGTTCCTGCTTCTAGAATATTTTTTTTTTCCCAATCATACTCATACAAGTCCTACTATTTTTTTTTTTATAATGGGATCTATTCATTTTTATATGAATATGACAGAAATAATATTTCTATAACAAAAGTAGGAACATTAAATCTGTTAACAAATTATAAGCATTTTTAATTTATGATATTGTATTTTCTTAACAAATTATTCTGTTTAATATAATCTATGATCTATCAAATTTGCTCTCATTCTAATTTGGTTTCTTTAGGGGCATAATGGTGCAAATATTTATTAAATTAGAAGGAATCAATGTTTTCAATAAAATAAAATTTATAGGATAAAAACCTATTATTTGGGATCAAAATCAAAATAAGACAAACTTGATAGACCAAATATTGTATTAACCTGTTTTATTTTAATAGATTTTTTATGTTTTAAAAGTTGATTTTTTTTTACCAATAAGCTTTTGGTATATCTGTATTATTTCAATATACAAATAATTAAAATAAACATTTAGCCATTTAGGACCATACTAGTGATACATATATATACATATATATATATACACACGCACACACACATATATATATAGGGATAGGTTATTCTGCCTACTCCTATTTTACATACCTTTGCCTACCCCTCTCAATATCGTTAGATTATAATCTCATCCAACGGTGAAGATTTAGAGAATAAAATAAATCATTTTACGCCTTCCTCTCTCCTCTCTCTCTCTCTCTCCGCCTTCCACCCTCCAACCGCAACTGCTTCAAAATCAGCCGGCAAATCCACCGCCTAGATTCACGTCGGCAACTCGCTGCTCAAGGTAGAAGAATTTGCGTGGTTTTCGTCGGCAGCGCAAGGACCTCACCAGTGGTGGATGTGGTATCATCACCGGGCTAAAAGGAACGGAGCAACTCGCTGCTCAAGATGAAAAAATTTGCCTAATTTCCGCCGGCGGCGCAGGGATCTCAGTGGTTTTTGGGCCACCCCGCACACATGCATTCATCCATAACTTCCTTTATGTCTCGGTCGTTTCTGGCATCATCACCTTGCTTCGTCCACAACTGTTCGCTTCATTACGGACCATGAAAAGTTTTTCCATTTTTTTATACCTAAAAAATTTCTATTGTTTTATACTTTGGGTGGTTGGCTCCGATCTTTATGCTTCTCTTCAATGGTTTCTTTTCAAAATGTTCCGGATTGAGTTGAATCGGTCGGTGCAATTTCCTGGTAAATTTATCAGATCTGGATCACAAGAGTATGCTACTGGGTTTAATTACTCTGTTGCGATATTGTTGTTGTTATTGTTAGGTGCTGGGAAAAGAAGGTTAAAGAATTTATTTTATCTCTCAAATCTTTACCGTTGGATTAGATTATAATCTAACGATATTGAGAGGGGTAGGTAAAGGTAGGTAAAATAGGAGTAGGCAGAATAACCTATCCCATATATATATGCCTTCTTTTCTTTTCGCACTACTACAGATACAAAAATAATAGGAAAAATTAGATTCAATTGTCAATTGCTCCTATTGGAAATTGGCTACAGATTTGAGCGATAGCATATGGTTTCATAAAGTCATATGATTTTACCGATATGGGAAAATTCTAAATAAATACCAAATGAATTTATAAAATCCCCAGAAGTCTGTTGAATTTGCAAAAAGACTGAGAGGTGACAAGGACTTTTAGGAGATATGTAAATTCGAACGAAATGACCATTTTACCCTTAGTTGTAAATAATTTTTTTTTAAAAAAAGTAAATTCCCCCGGTGGTGGGCCCCACCGCTGGTGGGTGCCGACGGAGGTGGTGGCCGGGCACCGGCGACCACCGCTGGCAACCGGCCGGGCGCCGGCGGTAATGGTGGCCGCTGGCGGTGGGGCCCACCGCGGGGGTATTTACTTTTTTTAAAAAAAAAATTATTTACAACTAAGGGCAAAAAATGGTCATTTCGCTCGAATTTACATATTCCCAAAAGTCCTTGTCACCTTTAAGTCTTTTTGCAAATTCGACGGACTTCTGGGGATTTTGCAAATTCATATGGTATTTATTTAGAATTTTTCCTATAAAAAAAGTGTGTTTTACCTGAAGAAGATTTGGCTTAGCATGTTCCATTCAATATATATAGGAGAAGAACCCGACTAGACATTAAAAAAAGTAATAATAAATAAATAGAGAAATCAAAACCAAGTATATATATTGTGTTGAAGAATATACTTCCATGATCAGCCAAAAGAGTCCACACTCAACAGCAACCTCCAGTCCTCCACATGCATCAAGGAAGTTTCCTCCCCCCCCCCCCCCCCCCCCCGCGCCCCTATTTATTTCTTTTGCAGAGTTTAAAATCTAGATTCTGCGCCTGCGGAATATTGACGATTATCAGGAAAAAAAAGTGAACTGGCATGTCAATTATATGACTTTCACCCAACACGCATTTAATAATGTGGGGAAAAAACAACTTTTACCATTTTTATCCTGTTAATTACATTCACATGTTATATCACTGCATTAATTATCTCTCATGTACTTCTTCTTTTTTAAGTTTTTTCTACTCCTTCACACACATTTAAAATTTTGATTTATTATTGTGATTTTACGTTTTTTGACTTTTTTTCCATTAAAACGATTTTACTAATTTTCTAAACGTTTTTATATTTTTACAATTTTTTTACATTACAATTTTATATTTTACGATTTTTTATGCCTCTTCCGATTTTATGTGAACTCTCGATTTTAACTACCTTGCTCTCTACCTCTCTCTCTCAATAAGAGTTTTTTTTTTTTAAAAAAAATACATCTTTGGTTTTTACACAGTATTGTTTTTAACAAATTTTAGCTAGCTTTTTTGTCTAGATAATTCAGTTAACTATATTTTATATATAAAATCGGAAAGAATAATTAAGTAATTTCTTTAATTTATATGAATTATTTATCTAATGTATACACATAGTAGCATGCACTCTCGTGTATGCACTACCAAAAAAAATCATTTTTTGCAACGAAAACATTTTCGGTTGCAAAATGCATTTGCGACAGAATTTGTGACGGATTTCAGCCAGTTGCAAAAACTCTCGTCGCAATTGCGACAGAATTGTTTTTGTGTGGCAAATTTGTGACGAAAAAACAATTCCGTCACAAATCCTGGGTTTTGCAACGAAATTTCAATTCTGTCGCAAAACCATTCCATCGCAAACATAATAATTTTGCGATAGAATTTAAATTCGAGCAAATTCCGTCGCTAATCAGCTGCTTTCTAGTAGTAATGCTTTGTTCTGTGCTACACACTGCTCTTGCCAACCTCTGCCATCCACTTCCTCAAAACATTGTCGTTTTGGCACAAAAGCAACACCTGATGCTCCTTTTTTTAAAAAAATTCATATTTCAAGATATTGTAGTTACTAAAAAAATACATCAGGATACTGAACATTACTGAAAAAATATTTCATGATCTTGAAAATTTATTTTAGGATGTTGAAAAAATATTTCAGGGTATTGACTAATACTAAAAAGATACTTCAAGATACTGACTGAGGATCTGGCTACTACTAAAAAAATACTTCAAGAATTTGAAAAATTATTTTATGATATACCACCGGGAAAATGGGGAATTTACCATGTGAGATACCACCTCCTCGTTATATAACTGCATTAGTATAGACAGATTTTATATTCCAGAATTTTGCAGAATAAGATCCCTCACACTATCTATGGAAATTGGAGTGATCATTCGATTGGCACCAAATTCAGCAAAAAAGATTGATAAACACTCAATTTCCAACCCTTTTTTTTTTAGTACAAGGCGAGGGGAAGGGGGATTCAAACACGAGATCTGAGGGGAGATATAAGGCATCTCAATACCACCAACTGTGCCACTGCACTGCTGTCCTCGGTGGTCCATTTCCAACCTTCTAAGTCAGTCTATTAGTGATCAATGGAGCAACTTTATTAATCCCTTTCCAAAGCTATGATTTCACGGAACATTCCAATAAAATAGACAAAAATCAGTAAGGTAGATTCAGAAACGAAAGAAGACATGAATCGCATCTACTTCGTATAAGGAGAAAGAATACAAGAGGATATAGAGATAGCACATTGACAATTTAATTTTTCTATTTTAATATTTTAATTTATGGTTCTTTAAAATAATTACTATTTTTATAGTCCTTCTTAATAAATATTATTCATCCTAGGTCCTTTATTATAATTTTCTGTAAAAAAATAAATAAATAAATAAATAAAGAGGTACATATCCACGGAAAATTCAGTCATAAGAGTACCTTTGAATTATTACTGTAATTTTTTATTTTTTTCTTTTGTTTTTTTTGTGTGTGGGGGGGAGACATAAGGCCGTGTAGTGTAGCCATCAAGACTCGGTAAAAATAATTAACACGACATTGGTGGCCATCCACCACTCAATCTCCCACTGTTCACAACCGATATATTGAATCAAATATCAGAGATCCCAAGCACAAAACATGTCAATACCGAATATTCATACTCACCAACCAAACTAGAAGGTAAATCTGCTTTCATATATACTTTCAAAACCAAACCACCAAAAAGGCTCTCAGTCCTCAACTCAACATGTTTGGTATGCTACTTCAAAGAAGTTTCTTGAGCATAAACCCCACTACCATTTTTGTTCGGGCGTGCAAACCCCAGTATTTGAAACATACTATTTAGAGATATCAAAAGCTCAACTCATATAGCTAACTCATAAAAACTTAATAAAACATGTGAAATTGGTTTACCAGTAGAACCCTCTAGATTAAACACAGAGAGAATAACACATTGAGAAATAAAGTGCATGTAACTCAACTCTTTCTCTCCGCTTCATAAGCATGTAATTGACTTCTTACCTCAAAGGATCTATGCTCTCACTAGAAAATCCCATTTATTCTTTACTACGTAGTACTTAGTAACATAGTCTGAAGAACAGAGCAGTCTAGATGGGGTACTGGTAGAGCTGGAGGACCCTGTTCCAAGATGGCCTGTTGCTGATATCATCCCACCAAGCACTCACATGCTTCCTGTCCCTAACCATATAACCTTTTTTCATTTGGTTCATCAAATAATGTCCAAAAGGAAGGTGGCTCAGATCAGCAAGGCTGAAGAAATCCCCGGCCAAGTACTTGCTTTTCGACAGCCTCTCCTCGTAAATGTCTAGAACCTTCCCAAGCTTCTCTTCACTCTCTTGAATCACTTTTGGGTCAGACGGGGTTCCCAATACTGGGGCAAACAGAACATGAATTACTAAGTTGTAGATTGGTGGGTGGAAATGCTGGGCTTCCACTTCCAACCATTGTTCGACAAGTCCCCTATCTTCTATTGTCTTTCCCAGCAAGTCAGTTCCTTGGGATTTGTACTTCTCTGCATAGTATCTGATTATTGCCCGAGATTCTACAGAATTGAGTTCAGAACAATATACATTAGCTCATGTACAGTCAGATTATCAAGCAGCACAAAATATCATATGGCTCTACGAAGTGAAGTAAATTCCAGGACCTCTATATGACCGACTATACATGATTAATAGGGGAAAGAAGCTGAAGATACAACTACGGTTAGGAATGGCAACGAAGCAAGCCAAGAATGAACCTGCATTTAACATTTATAGGCAAAAAAAAAAAAAAAAAACACACACACACACACACAATGTTTTCTTCCCTTATCTGGGATGATACAATTTGGTTACCTCACTAGTTCGAATTTAGATTCCATCCTCGAATCATGTGTTCGTTCCTCTAGAAACTACACATGGAGTGACCAATTTAATTTTAAATCTCATACAAGAGGAAACCGATTTCAAGAAAGACACTCAAAAACACAAGTAGAGAAACGGATTTTGTTTTGTGGTAGGGTTTGCCAACATTTTGATCGAAGGTTTAGGAAACCCAGTTCGAAAGGGACTAGACTAGACGAAGTGATGGAAATTAAAGAGAGATCGAATTTACGATTCCAAAGTAACTAAAAGGCACAATAGAATAGTATGGAAACAAATTTACAGAAAATGGAGTTTAGAGCTAACCATAGAGAGTATAATCTCCATCTTGAACCAAAGGAAGCTGTCCAAATGGCTGCACAAAATATGAGAAACAAGAACAATCACACATGCATTCGAAAAAGAAAGCACGGTTGAAAACCAGAAAGAGAAAACGAAAAAATCAAAAGAAGAATAAACAAAGTAAGGGATTACAAGAACCTGCAATTTGAGGAACTCAGGGTCCTTGTGATCTCCCTTGAAGATATCAAGAAGCACAACTTCAAAATCGATCTCCTTCTCGATCAGACACATGAGCACCCTCTTCGGGGAAGCGTAGGTCGGGCCGTACACCTTCACCGCCATCTTCTTGTGCAGAGGATTCCGACTTCCTATTAGCAAGCGAGAGCGTTAGGCAGTCAGATGTTTTCTTCACCAGCAAGGCCGTGCTTTATTTTGGCATCTTTTCCGCTTTTGTGTCGTGACGTGGTTGTACACGTGTTCAAATACTGTTGGCCAAAATCCCGCTAAAGTTATACTCCGTAGGATAATTGTTTTATTCATTTTAAAATTACACGCTTGATAGATACTTCTAGAAAACAAGGTTGGCAAAATTCTGATATAATTATAAAAAAAAATCACATGGATAATTTTTTAGTTGGGGGATTAACAATTTCATCTATAAATTTTAACAATTTTTTAGAATCTTTTTGACATTAAAATTTTCTTTAAAACTTTTTTAATCTTTAAGATCTTAAAAGGATTTTCCCAATAATCAAAGCCACCAACAACGATGACATGAGGTTATTAACAAATTATCAATGTCAAAAAAAGGGTTATTAACAAATAATAAGTCTTTTAAATTTATGATATTGTATTTTATTGGGTTAATATAATTTATAATCCGTCAAATTTATTATCATATTAATTTTAATCCCTTAAGAGATAAAAAGATGCAAGTATTTACTAAA
This sequence comes from Acacia crassicarpa, assembly GCA_034222035.1. Lineage (NCBI taxonomy): Eukaryota > Viridiplantae > Streptophyta > Magnoliopsida > Fabales > Fabaceae > Acacia > Acacia crassicarpa. The sequence continues at coordinate 23,160,762 of JAWXYG010000004.1, forward strand.
TTATAAAGAATCAATATTTTAAATTTTGAATGAAATTTAAGAGATCAAAATCTATTATTTAAAACTTGGAAGAACAAAATTAAAATGAAGACAAACACAAGGAACCAAATATTGTATTAACCCCATTTTATTTTTATAGAGTTTTTATGTTTTAAAAATTAAAAATTATTTTTATTTCAATAAGCTTTAAGTATATTTGTATCATTGCAATATACACTGATACACACCTATTCCAGGGGCATTGAAAGTGACTCCACCTTTGAGTCACTTGTGGGACAGTTTGGGGTCTCTTTCTGAAGAGCCAAGCAGCATTTTTCGCTATTGCCTTTCTCAACACTCTCCAGATGAAATGTTGAACACGTGGGACCACCTGGATCTTCCACATGAATTTCCAATCTTTCGGAGACATCAAAACAGAGGAACTTGGAATATTTACTAGTAGTAGTAGTTCCCTATTTTGCTCTGCTACAGTCCACTGCAGTGACCGTCCGTTGTCCTCCTCTTCTCAATAATTAGATAATTATTGAGAAGAGGAGGACAACGGACGATCTACTGCAGTGGACTGTAGCCGCTCCCATTTTATTTAATAGCATTCATTAAAAATAAGGCATTATCTGCAAAAAAAAATTATATATATATATATATGAGAAAGTTCCGGGCAAGTAATGCTGAGTTTGTTGTGGAAAATCAACTATGAACAAAATTTATCTACTTCTCATACTCAAATTTTATACCGCATAAAAATAAAAGAGAGTTCAGGGAACAAATGACTCATGGATATGAACAAACAAATGTGTGTATATATATACACATATGATACACAGTTTATGACACTAAAGAACATGCAGTAGAATTCATGCATATCCCAAAATCAAAATCCTCGTGTCTATTATTCAATTCTTTGTTTTTCCTTTACCACACAGATTCAATCAAAATTATTTTAAGATTGTTGTAGAAAATATACTAAACATGTAGAAATTGAACAATATCAAGAATCTTTATTATTAAGATTGCATATACGGTAAATAATAAGAATTTGTATAACTAATATTACATATACAGTAAGCATACAGTGGTTCTGTATAATATAAAAGACCATAAATAAACTCATAAAACAACCGAATATGGTAATGAACTTTAAAGTAATCCGGGCCCAACGTACGTTGTTTCTTTAAGATAATTTTGCTCCTTCAAAATGAATGCACAAGGTTGCTGAGCAATTGTCTCTTAGGATAGAACGGATTTTTCGTCTTCAAGATGATGGCTCTCTCAATCTGAAGCCCAAGCAAACACAACAATCTGCTTTCAGAATCACACAAAAAATATTTGCAGAAGAGTTGATTTTGATCCTAAATATAAAACATAGTTTTTCACATTTGTTAATGCTTTTTCTAATTTACCTTTCTTGATGTTTCCTCAATAATAATCAAGGAAGAGAGGGAATAAGAGAATTAAAGAAAATAGTTAGGGCGTTTTACAAAATACATATCATACTAACAAACTTGCTTAATCTAATCAAATTATGTAAATATGTCTTATATTAAGGAACAATGAGGTGCTACTACCTAAATAAAAGATTTTAAATATATGGAATTTAAATTTAAACTCTATTCAAATGTATTGTAAGAGCATGATTAAACTCGGAGCAAAGTTTTCATAAAGTAACACACAATCCAACATTTAAGCACGTTGTGTCTGATGAGATCAATTATTTGATCACACCATTAGCTATTTCAAATGTGAACCTAGCAGAGGATTTTAAAGTACAAGAATTTAATTTTTTTCTACACCACTACCTTTGATCCTTAATATATGATATATTTGGGGCAATGTTGTTAATACGTAAAGTCTACATAGAAAATGGTAAGGGTGAGTGAAAACGTAAAATCAGCAAATGCAAACGAAACGTAAGAGTTTACTACATACTACAAAAAAAAAAAAATCAACATATATAAAACCAAAATATACCAATATATTAAAGTCATCATAAATTTAAGTCCAAACACTTAAGAAAATAATTAAATTCATAATTTAATGTGATTTTTCATAATTAAATTAAGATTCTTATTGCATTTTCTTGGAAAGTGTAGTTATGCCCCAAAAATATTTCAAACTATTTTAGTTTAGTCGTCCCTTCTTAGAACTTTGAATTCTTGCATTTTAGTCCCTTGGGATTAATTAGGTCATCTTCTTCATTCCAGGGACCTGAGAGGCTGAGACAGACCCAATCACCCAAGATCACAGAGTGCCACAAGGTGAGAGGTGAGAGAGGGGTGAGCTTCGACCTTTGATCCTTCCTTCCTTCACATTCCTCTAAGTCGCCGCCGGCCTCTACCCTCACCACTATCGCCGTCGATGACTTGAAACAGAGGGGCGAGAACTGCAAAATCTAGCGACTACCAGTGCTACGAGTTAACACGCCATGTCAATCGATTCTACTGAGTTGAAATCTAGCGATGACCTGAAACAGAGGGGCGAGAACTGCAAAATCTAGCGACTACAGTGCTACGAGTTAACACGCCGTGTCAATCGATTCTACTGAGTTGAAATGGCGTTTCAACCGTTTCAACTCAATTTCCGTTTCAACCACCGTTCTGACACTATTTTCCGACGAAAAAACGTAGAAACGTACGTTTTAACGATCGACGTTTTAACAACACTGATTTGGGGAGTTAGTATTGATCCTAAATATAAGATATAGTTTTCATACTTTCCAATATTTTCCTAATTTACCTCTATTGATGTTTTCTCAATAATAATCAAGGAAGAGAGGGGATTTAAAAATTAAGGAAGATAATTATGGTGTTTTAGAAAATACATATTATATTAACTAACTTCCTTAATCTAATCAAATTTGGTAAATATGTTTTATATTAAGAATCGAATAGGGTACTACTACCTAAATGAAATATTTCAAATATATGAATTTTAAATTCAAACTCCATTCAAATGTATTGTAAGAGTGTGATTAATCTCGGAGCAAATTTTTCATAAAGTAACACACAATCCAACATTTAAACACGTTTATGTTTGATGAGATCAATTTGATCACTTCATTAGTTTTTGCCTACATTCCGTCCACTGGCGGAGGCACACTTGATCCAATGTGGGCAAGTGCACCCATTAAAAAAAATATAGTTTGAATGAATTTAGTAACAACATATATAGGTAGTGTAATTGGTTAAGACTCTAAATCTTTAGCCAATGGTCACCAGTTCGAACCTCCAACTTCCTTTTATCAGTTTTTTTCCCCATTTCCATTGTATCTATCTGTCTCTCACTCTCCATCCTCTTTTTTTTTCCCATTTCCAACTTCCTTTTACCAGTTCCCCCCCCCCCCCATTTCCATTGTATCTATCTGTCTCTCACTCTCCATCCTCTTTTTTTCCCATTTCGATCGATCTCTCCATTCTCGGCTCCGTTCTCAATTGAAAATCTATATATATTTATTGAGTTTTCTTGAATTGAAACTCTACAGGTACAAAGCAATGGCAAGGTGTCTAGATTATTTATAAGAACTCAGGAGAAGTGTATTGCTTGCAAGAAGACAATCTACCCAATTGAAAAGGCATGTGATACTATTCTTCCATATTTCACGTAATATTCTAATGAGCTTTGTTTTTGGACTCTTCTACATTTAAAACTTTCCTTGAAAAAAGTTAAAAAAAAAAAAAAAAATCAGGGCCGCTGCCCCTAAACCCCCGAATGCACCTACTAATTGTGCACCCACAAACTCTAAATCTTAGCTCCGCCACTGATTCCGTCCTTGAAATAGAAGCTACGTGTGGAGTGACCAATTCTGCTCCTCCATCAGACAACATAACCACCCTTTTTGGAGAAGCGTAATTTTGGGCCGTATACTTTCACCACCATCTTGTGTCGTGTTTGAGTTGTTGTTAGAAAAACACGTTCATATAAAACTGTAACTCCAGTCTTTGTGGATGCAGAAAATTTTTCTGAGAGAGGTCCCCGCATATGCGCCCGACAGAACTTCGATTCAGACTAGGCAGGGCGAAGCTATGATGAACTGGGTGCAATAGCAAAAAAAAAAAAATTGCAACTCCTCTGACGTAATTACCTTACCTTATATATTGTAAATCATCTAAGAAAAATGGTTTCTACCCTAATCCAAACATGCACTTCTTCTATGGATGACTTCCGATCAGCAAGTGAGACTAGCAGATTTGGTTTTAATTTCTGTGTTTCTTCTTCTTTCGTGCTCTTTGCCGCTCATAATTTTAAAGATTTGTGGATATTTCCATTTTCTTTTTTTCTATCACAGAAAAATTTGATTATAAATTTTGGAAATAAAGAATTTATAAACTAAATGAAGTTAAGAGATTATTTGTCGTAATTTGAAGCAATATAAGTATTTATACAATTTCAAAAATATAAATTAGAAAAATCTTATTTAATTTGAATTTCAAAAGCAATTATATTATCAACATATTAAATTAATGAATTAAATTTATATAAAAATTATGGGAGTATTATAGATCAAACTTTTAAGTAATTTATAGAGAACACTAATTTGATTATAAATTTTGGAAGTAAGTTGTATATTTGATTTTGTATTTTTTTTAAAAAGTTACAATTACCTTTTAAGAAATAAGGGATATATTATTTTTATTTGAAAAGAACAAAATACTACGAAAACACGTCCATACAAGTTTACACAAAACTTATCTTAAATATTTACCTTATATACCATAAATTGAGTTAGAAAAATAGCTTCTACCTATGCAATTATTGTGAGCCAAACAAGCAGTTATTTTTCTTATTGTGAGGGAAGGAGGAGGCCTTTTAGCAAACCAAGCTAATGTAGTACTCGGGAAGTCAAGTTTTTTTCTCCCTTCTTATCCCCAACAAAACGAAGCCTTATTTATATATATATAAAAGTTTAGAGGGGTAGACATAAATTTCTATAGGTTAAGGATAGTACGATTATATTTACATACATATTGGGTTAATAATTAATTATTAAAAGAACTTTCCTCTTCCTTGATCTTACCTAATAAGCTTGTGGAAGATTGTTGGTCGATGTATTCTAGGCTCATCATGTGCTATCGACTGTATTATCATGGAGCCTGTTTGGGATAGGGTAGAAAAAGTGACTTTTTCTTTGATGTACTTTTTTTGTTGGACTTTTTTCTGATGTGATTTGTGTTTGGGATAGCGGTGGTAGAAGTAGTTTTTTTTATGATGTGATTTGTGTTTGGGATAATGATGGTAGAAGTGACTTTTTCTAATGAGATGGAAAATGACTGAAAAGGACATGAATCATATATATATATATATATATATATATATAGTATAATATGGGATGAAAAATTAAAAATAAATATAAATTTGCTAAATAAAATAGTAAAATTATCATTAAAAAATTTCAACATTAAATTTTGAATTAATGAATTAAACAGTATGTAAATTTTTACCCATTAAATTATATTATTTTTATGTTGGAAAAAAATATATCTGCACAATTTTAAAAATATGCAAAATATATGCATAAAATAAAAAATCATTTCATTATTTTTTATTAACGTAAATATGCAAAAAAAAAAAAAACATTGATGTATATGACTCGGGGCAGAATGGTCCAAAAGCTAAGAAGAGTGATGTGATGAGAAGCAACCTGATCTTGCTTCAAAAAAAAAAAAAAAACCACAGCTTCAAATGTGAAGCACATCAAATATTTACTTCATCCAAACATTCATAAATTTTGCTTCCACGCTCACTGTGTGTTCGTTGTGCTTTTTTCAGCGTTCACAGCTTTCCCAAACACACACATAAACAATGCAATCGATGAATTTATCAAATTTTTAATGGAAATTGGTAAAAAGGCAACTATTCTCATTGATTATATAATACTCCTTTATAATACTTAGATATTGAAAATATTAAAGACATCAATTAAGTTATTCATTGATAAAATGTGTATTTCTTTCCTTAGAGTACTCAATTTAATCATTTACATTTGATTGAAACCTCAAGATATATGCAATTAATAGAGATAATGTGGGGACAAAATTTAAATTTTAGGAGATAAAATTGATTAAAGTCTCATATTTAAGACTAAAGTAAACCTCTAAATTAATTAACCCTTATATTTAAGTGAAGACCACCTCTAAATTAACTCTTACCATCAAATTTGCATCATTGGCATGATCTCTCAACAGCTGATACACAAGCACAAGCACATTGAGTGACCATTACTCTGTTCACATTAGATTTCAATAAATGATTTCTTTTGAAAAAAAAAAAAAAAAAAGCCTCAGGTATAGTTTGTAAATATTTGCTGACAATTTTTTGAAAGCATAGCATACGATGATTTTTATCGATCATCAAGATAGCCAACGGCTAAAACTTTAACATAGTATTATTACCTTCAAAACATCCTCATCAAAAATATATGCTACCTTTAAAATGCAGAAAAGTTGGTACTATTTACAGAATGTGATTTACGAGACTACAGATTTGGATGAGTCAAGTTGCAGCTGAGATAGCGCAGTATCAGTGTCTTCTTTCTCAAAGGTATTTGGTTTTCCACACAAATGGTTCCTGTGAATATTGAATACCAAAATTATAAGAATTACATTTAAAATCAAACATTCAAAAAAAGTATTAGAAAAATAGACAGGAAATAACTATCATATAAGAACAAGTTCAATTCATGAGCTTAATCTATTTATCTATTGAGTGAAATCATTTCATTATAATTCTATTATGATCAGCAATACACCTTTAAAAAAATGAGCAAGTTGATTCCTGTAGACAAAGTACGAGCTCATTATATACCTTAATATATAGAAATGTACTATTCTTTTCCTGGTGAAATGCCAAATTTGAATTTTCATCAAGAGAAATGTAACACGATTGATCTTAAATCATTTGGTCATAAAAGCTTCAAAAATTGAAGACTAAAACTACTTAAAAGCTTTTATTTAGAATTAGATTAGATGACTAATTTTAGTTTAATCCCAATCTAACTCCAGATAAGTTGAATTCCTTAATAAATCGAATTTGCAAGAAAAAGCTAGAGAATATGTAGAAGACAGTAGCACCTAAACATGTGAACTGGCAACCTGTTTATTTGATTTGGTTCCTTTGACTAATTCTGGGTAAAAAGAAACTGTTAGCAAAGGATACCTTTGAGAGATAAAACTCTTCTCAGACAATGCCCTCTCCAACCTCACTTCAAATGGCGTGGCATGCCAGTTCACTTTCTTATCCTGAAAACAATTGGCACTATTCCTCAGATGCAGAATCTAGATTTTGAACTCTTAAACAGAAAAAAAAAAAAAGAAAAAAAAAAGAAAGAAAGAAAGAAAGAAAAAAGTCATACTTCCTTGTACTTATTGGTTGTATTTGGTATGCCATTGCCATAACACACCTTAGGAGAAGTAATCTGAGGATTTTCTTCAGGACTTTCCCATAAATTTGGAATCTGATTATTTGAAGCCTCCTTTTCCTCATTAATAACTGATGCATTCTTCAACCAAGATAAGCTTGCTTCTAGTTCAGATTCATTTTCATAAGAAACTTCCTTTAACCCTTTTTTTGGTGTAGGAGTAGCATTTTGAACATGCTCAGAAGCGCTACTCAGCTCACTTGATGGATCTTCTTCTTCAGGTATCTTGCTCTGAGAGATGCCTTTAGCCAAATGGTTATCTGGATACAAAAATTGAGACCTAACACGAGGCTTATTATCATTTGGTTGATTTAGGAATGAGGCAGGGTATACAGTCCCAGGTGTCTGCATATCATCAGATATTTTCAAAGGGGTAGGATAAGGTGACTGTTTATATCCACGGGAACTCAAATCAGTTTCACATTCAAAACGTAAAGTCTTTCTCCTCCTCTGGATATCAGTGGTTGGTGGCGAAGGTGAAGCTGCAGTATTTTCGGTAGGAAGACTCTGTTTCGTTCTTTCATCCTTTGAGCAACGAGAGGCAATTTGAGTATCAAGTGCAATGTAGGCAGAACTGGAAATACAATTTAATTTACAGTCTGATTAGTTTAGAGAAATTTCAGAAAAAGACCAAGTACAAGATAGATTCTCAGTACTAAAAGCCAGTCATTAATGAGCAAGTTGGTTTTCTAGTCTGATTTGTTAAGCACTACAAGTAAGCGCTTCGATTTGACTATTGCACTTTGTGCATTGTTTGTCAATATCAGGTTAGAAAAAATGTTCAAAAGTGAGAGAATATTCATAACCTGCATGGTGTATGCTCTAAAGAATCTTTGCCATTTTCCCATTCTTCACAAAACTTTCTTGGAGTTGCAGGGATAAACGAATGAACCTGCTCCGGCTGAAGAGGGGGGATCATGATCATATAGACAACAATCAAGCCAAATTATATAAACAAAACAGAATCCACAAGAAGTTCAAAATAAGAATACATAAATAATACTATTTGACCTGATTAGTTATATTGGAGATGTTGAAGATTATAATAAGAACTTTCAAAATGGAATGGCAAGGAGATATTGGAGATTCAACAAAATATACATATTCATATTCATAAATCAGACTTTTCCATGAAAGCACAAACTATAGCCGTTTGATTACAGCTCCTACTTTAGAAGAGTTGTCAAGTAAGAAAAATCATAGAACATACATTAAACTGATAAGTAAGAATGTACCTCTTCCTTGTCAACTCTCTGGGATCCTAAACCAAGATTGTCCCTATCAAGACGCGGTGTATCTTCTTTTCTTTTAAAAGCTAAAATTTATCAACCCAGAAGAAAGCATACTAAGAAAATCGGTAAGGTTCAGTGTAAATCAAAGGAATAGATACTGGCAAGGCAGGAATAAATACCTCTGGATAGAAATAAAGACGGGGGATTTCCAGATGTCACAACTCCCTGGTTTACACACAGTAAAAACAGAAGCATAATTTTTTAAAAAAAAAAACAAATATCAAACATATCTCTCGTAATTTGATCGAGTCTTGTTCATTTTTAGCACTCTATTTAGTCAAAAGTTAAACCATGACAGATTTGCTCGAGAAAAACTTACCAACATAATTTTGTTCTTGTCTTATACAGTGTCTGACAATTTGAAAATTTATATATAAAATTGAATACCAAATACGGTGGAAGAGAAAGAGTGTTGAAGATATTCTTCTTAACAAGGAGAAACTTCACTTTTCCAGCAACGAAAAGCAGTAAAGAACAAAATTCATTGTGGTTAGTCACAATTTTTAGAAAAACGATAGCGAAGAAAGGGATTCCATCTCATGATAGGTAAAACGCCAATACAAAATACAAACGAATGAAGGGAGACTCCACACTTCCAACAACAAAAAAGATGTCATCACAGCGATTGGAAAAATGAGAGGGAATAATGAGAATTTTCGAATAATACCCTAGATTTGTGCTGAGACGTAGGGAGGAGGTGATCTTCGTCGTCACTGGCCCTTAAGCAGCTGAGGAAGCAACCCATGGCTCTGTGAAAAGATCGAAGGATGAATCGGGGAAGGAATCTGAAAAGAAATCGTAGTTCAAGCTTCACGAAGGCACATTTCATGGAATCGAAGATTCTCACACGGAGAGTGTGAGAGAACACTAATATGGAACGAAGACCGCGATGCTGATTGCTGGGTCGTTTGGGTGAATTTTGAACGAACCTGAAGCGAGGGAATGTGTGAATAAATATCTTTTTTTAAGTGGTTAATTAAACCGCTAACGCAAGTAAACTAATGAAACGTCCGTTAATTGTTTGGGTTGCTTTTACATGCTAACGTCCTACATGGAATTTAAATTTCAAATAATGGCCACCTCATCATAACTTTCATCTCTTCAACGCCGTCCAACAGTGAACAGTCCGATCCTAACCCTCGCACAAAATCATCGAAGAAGGAGATGGAGGGGAAACCATTCAATCGCTGCTCTCGCACAAGTCGCGAGCGATCACAATCTCATGTCTGCAAAACTGATCCATCTCCGGCGAGCTTGAAGCTCGATTTCTGAGCTTATTTCTTTCTTCACTGATCGATCTTCATCGTTAAGCAAAGATGGACCGACGGCGAGGATAGAGGAGAAGTGATCGACATTGTCGTCTCTGCCGCTGAATCCACCACCCTCTTACTTTTTCTTGCTGCTACTGTAATTTGAAGCAGAAAGATCTAAGTCTGGGTGGAAGATTTTACCTCCGGCGACGGTAGCAGGAAGACCTGTCATCAGTGAAGGGTGCCACGTAGACTACAGTAACACAGGTTAGCATCATGTAACTGTTAGATTTTGTCAAATCTTACCTCACACATGGTCAACGTTAACTGGTTTAAAGGTGTTAACTGTTTTGCCCTCTTTTCTAACGTTCATGATTATTTTTATTCTAAAAAATAATTAGTGCTAATTTTACAGCCAGACACGGACACCAATAAAAAATTAATTAGTGCTAATTTTACCACCTGGGGAGGGTGGATGTATCAGGATCCTAATGACTGTGACAGACACGGACACCAACAAAGTCATTGGGACCTTGATCTATCCTATCTTTTCTTCTTGGAATTGGAATTCCAGAGAATATGATAAACGAGAAATTGATACACTGAGTATCTACTAGGAGCTGCACACTTTCGATGAGGAGATGACCAAACTCAGTGGACAGTCCGAGCCTCCTGGGTCTTACCTCTTGCCCACGCTCAAGGACACTTTAGAGACTGGTCATCACCCCAACCAAAACATACAATACTAGCATACTCAGTACCCCGATTTCCCGTACTCTCTATCAACATGGATCGTATTCTTGATTCTGTTCTGATGCACAGGTTCCTCATAACGAGGCAAGTGCAGAGCATACTTGGAATCTAAGGAGCAGAGAAGACTAACATACTTTGAAATAAAGCTTTCAGGAACAAAGGAAGAAACTTAGAAGGAAGACATATGAGAAAACACTCTGGAGTAGTTTTATTTCTTCCAAGCTTAACTTAACTTAACTTAACTTAACTTGATTACAACTGAGAAATGCCTCTCCTTATATAGAGAAACCAAGGCTAATACAAACAAAGCAAAGAAAAATAAAATATTCCCATGATTTTCTCACGGGATTAAAAAATACAAACTCACAAATCATGCCCGACATGCTTTTAATATCTTATTAGTCACGAAAAGCATGGCTAATAAAATATTAGAATCACGGATCATGCTTGGCATGCTTTATATTATTTTATTACAGACGGACGCAGGGACTGACTACCGGGAACTGACCAAAACAAGCTGCCGACACATATAGATAGAGGACTGGAAACCGGATGAAATAGTACTGCCGACACTTAATCCTTGAAGATAGGCTCGTGACTTGGAGAGAGATTATTGTTGTCACTGTCATCATCATAAAGCGTCTGGACATATGCAAGTGGGTTGAGAAAATCAATAAACGAATCTGGACCTGCTAGAACATCACTTGTCTTTTGAGAACAGTATGTCGGATTCTGTGATGATCCTGGTTGGGAGAGTGAGAGCTGGGACAAAGACTCATCTTCATATGGATCTTGAGAATCCAGGAGAATTTTCCCCTGAGAATCCAAAGGAAGAGTAGTCTCTTGAGATGGTAACACCTGATAGGTTGACACATAGTGTGGTTCTGGCTGGTATAGCTTATCATATGCATCAACTTCTTCAGTGTTTGGAACAGGGCCAAGGATTGTGCAGTCTTTTGATACACTCTGGTTGTATTTGGCAAGGATAAGACTGAGCTCCTGAGATTGCAATGGATCGGGTTGAACCCAATCAAGGGATTCTGACCAAAGTATCGCATTTGTTTTTAACTCAACACCATCAGGTTTCTGTGCATGATAAGTCCTGCTAAGAAAAAACACACAAGAAAATCTTTTTTGTTTTGATTTTTTAACATCCCAAAGATTATTATTATTTATAACATTAAACAGAGTACCTCTCCAGAAGGGAAGAGGGGCAAACAAAGTAAGAAGCTTAATGAGAGAAGAATTCTCATTGCTCTTATCACAGATATAATGATAGACAGGAAGAGGAGCAAGTGCGAAAGAAGTGGTATAAAGAATGGTCATTGACCAGATATACCAGAGGAGTTCATCAGGTATAAGACCTTGGATGAACGGGATGGTAGTGTATGGACAAATAGAACTGAAATGTTGGACTTTTGGGACAAGGTTGGTTTTTTCGAAAAGATGATGGAGCCAAAAGTAAACATACTCTTTAGCGTAATTCTGAAAATCTGTGAAGGAGTGAAGGTCTGAGTTTGGTGGAAGGATGGCTGCTTTGGTGATGTAAGGCATGATGGAAGGAGAAGGGTATTCTGAAAGGGTAAGAATGTAGAGAATCTGAGGTGGAGGAGAGATTTTCTCTGGGCGTGAAAGAAAATCTGCAAGGATATTCTGTGGTCCTTTGAGGTGTTTAACAGAGAATTTATAGCGCGAGAACCAATCTTTCCATCGGAGTAGCTGGGCATCTGGCAGTATCTTTTTCTTTGGATCAAGCATCTTTGGAAAAGATGTGTTGTCCATTTCTATTATAAAATGATATGGACTCAAATGAAAGTTAAATTTCTCGATGCCTCTTTTGACTGCTAGGATCTCTTTGTATGTAGCATGGTAATGCTTTTCCGATTCCTTGAATTGACCACTAGCATGTCCACAATAGTAACGTACTCCATTAATTTCTTCAATAAGTATTGCACCCCAATAGTTATCACTTGCATCAGTTTGCAAAATCCTTTGTCCTTGATCTGGGATCTTTAATGGAGGTGGATTCTGAGTAATCCTTTTCAGAGCAACCACTGCATCTGTTTGTTCTTGGGACCATGGTGGAGGATTTTTCTTCAGCATTTTGTACAAATGACTGGTATGATGAGATAACTGGGGGATAAAATCTCTTAAAAAATTAACAATTCCAAGGAACTGTTGTACTTGCTTGTGAGAGAGATTATCATCAGGAAATTTCAGTAATTCCTGTGCAATGTGAGGTCCTGGGCTGTATTTTCCATTTTCAAAATGCATTCCAAGAAAATCAATTTCTGAGACTCCAATATCACTTTTCTTGGAGGAAAGCATTATGCCATACTGGGCAATAATTTGATGAAATTGAGCCAGGAGTGATAGGTGTTCTGCCTCTGTTGCTGAGAATAACAGGATATCATCAATATAAATTAGAGCATTATTGATGATAGGCTCAAAGATCTTGATCATAGCCTTCTGGAACAGTGAAGGTGCTACCTTAAGACCAAAAGGTAGGACAGTCCATTGATATTGAGCATTGGGTATGCAGAACGCCGTTTTGGGCCGGTCTTGTCTTTGTATTCCAAGCTGCCAAAAACCTGCTTTGAGATCAAACTTGGAAAAAACATGGGCCGATCCTGTCAATTGAGCAAATAAGGCCGTTGGCTTTGGAAGAGGAAACTTATCATCTTGAAGGAAATGATTAAGAGGCTTATAATCGATGACAAGCCTTTTCTTTCCTCTTTTAATTTCTGATCTTTTTTCAACATAAAATGCTTGGCAAGCCCAATCAGACTTTGTGGGCTCAATGAGTCCTTGTTTCAGCAGTGCAGCACATTCCTCTCGAGCTAGCTTCAAATCTTCTGGATTCATTCCTGGATGTGAAGCCTTAGTCGGATTAATGTCTTCATTCCTTTTAAAAGGAAGGCTGATAAAGAAATCTTCATTTTTCCATAGTGGAGAAGGATGTGGAAATTGATCATGACTGTCAGCACAGTATTGAATCAATTTATCCTTAATATCTGAATATTGTGGAGGAGCATTCTGTAATTCATACAGAGAAGTTATCTCTGTCCAAGGACTGAAATTAGATTTCCATCTGATTCCTTTAGGAAGTATCATCAGATTCTTGGTATGATAAAAGGCATTGAAACCAAGAAGAATGTCCTTTCCTGGAAGTTCACTTCCTAATACTTTGATCTTCAAGGTACATCCTGGGAAGATTTTGATGTTGATCTTTCTCCTTGTAATCAGATCAATTTTGAATATTTTTCCGTCAGCGGTGTAGAAGTACTGATTGTGAGGAACCCATTCTTCAGGCGGGAGAATATGAGGTTTCATCACAGTATGAGATGAGCCTGTATCAATGAAAGCTATCGCTGTAATGGGTTTTGAATATTTCTCTGGAAGAATCTGAACCTGAATATTCGGTAATGGAGTCTTTGGAGAATTCTGGGAATGAAAATGTTGAGTTCCAAGACATCCAATCATTGGGTTTGCAGGCTGAACTAGATTGAGTAGACCTGGAGAATAATCTTCTTCTTCTGATTGACAAGAGTCATCAGAGTCAGAGAAGGATGAGTCTGTTGATTCGTCAGAAGGCGGAATGACATATTGAGTGTCATTATCCTGTTCATCTTGCTCTTCAAGATAATCTTCTATATCTGCCGTGTTGTCAGATATCATGAAGATCTTATGAAACTTCTGGATCATCTTGATGTCACCTTTGGTCTTTTTAGGACAATTCTTAGCAAAATGTCCTGGTTTTCTGCAAATGAAGCATTTTGATCCTTTAGAGAAGGGTTTCCTAGATTTAAAGAATCTAGGCTTCCTTTTAATCTTTGATCGTCGAGGCTCCTTATAAGGCTTTTTACCATCTTGAGCAAAATGGCGAAAATGGGATTTCTTCTTTGAGGGACAGAAACAATCTTTCTGATCTTTGCATTTGATTTTCAGGTAAGGCTTCTTGCAAGCCGGTTTGAACTTGTGAGCTTGCTTCTGCATATCTTTGAAAAACTTATGCTGTTCGCAAAGCTTGTCTAAGGCATTGAGGGCCAGCTGGTATAATTCTCCAATAGAGATATCAGTCATTTCTCTGTGGAGAGCATAAATGCTTCTGTTGAGTTCTGCTTGAAGTTCATCTGGTAGCGAAGCAATGAATGTATGTCGAAGATTCACATCATTACCACCATTTAGTAAGTGGTACTTTTGAAGCACTCTTTGATAATGAGTTTGCAGATCCTTTCTTTTCAGCGAGCAACACTTCATCTCAAAGAATTCTTGTTTTTCTCTTTTGCGGATGATGTTGAAATCTCCAAGAAATTCTTTCTGAATTACTTCAAGGAGAATAGTTGGATTTTCTACTTGTACCGCTTGAAGTTTCTGATATGGAGTGAGGTTCTGAAACCAATCTCTGAGAGTTCCTGTGAATCTGGATACAAATTCCTGTAATGCTTGTCTGAGAGGAATTTGATTTGCTGTGACTTGTAGATCTATCCAGGCACTAAACTCTTGAAGTTTAAATCTCCATTTGTCAAAAGGAATACCATCAAATGTAAACCATGGACCATTAACAGGCTTATAGTCATGGTTCCTTCGATGTGCTGAATCTTCTGGATGTTCAACAAACGGTTCTTCCATTTCTTCTTCACCTTGTCCTGGTTGGACCATTGCTATTCTAGAAATGTCAGCTGGTTCAACTTCAGAGCTTAAATCAGAGATATCTGATTCTGATTCCTGTGAGCTAGAAGAGTATTGCGAATGAGCAGGTTGGTTAGGACTTTGCATTATCCCTATTGAGGGATGAAGTGGATTGTTGGCTGGTGGATTGGGTGTGTAAACTTGAGGAGTAGAGGTAATAGAAGTGACTGATGAATATGTAGGTGGCTGGGTATGTTGAGGATAGAATGTATCTTGAGGTATACTGGAGGATGGTTCAGAGATTTTGATACCTGGGTGAGGACTTGGGTCACGAGGTTGAGACGGTGTATAGAAAGGAGGTTTTGGTCTTGGATGCTGTTGTGGAGGTGGCTTTGGCGGAGATACTTGAGCAAACAATGGATAATTGAATTTAAATTGGCTGGTAGAATATGGATCTGAGGGTGAAAACAAGGAAGGGGGTGAAAAGAGAGAAGGGTAAGGCTCATATATAGACTGGGATTGTTTTCTGGCTATATCAAGTTCAATCCTCTTCAAATCCTGCTGAATGGCTTGGAGTTCAATTTCTTTTTGTCGAAATTGAGGACCCATATATCCATTCTCGATAAATTTTCTTAGCTCTGCATCCAACTTAATAGCTTGCTGCTTTTGATAGAGATATAAGTTCTTAACCTCTTCAGATAAGTGATCTATCTGATAGGCTAGACCTTCTGTCTTTGTTGTCAGGGAGTCAAGCTTTGAATCAATCTTCTTTAAAGTATTGTTTTGGCAAACAGCATTCTGAGTATGCCAATTCAAGACTTCTTCAGAC
Organism: Acacia crassicarpa; assembly: GCA_034222035.1. Classification (NCBI taxonomy): domain Eukaryota; kingdom Viridiplantae; phylum Streptophyta; class Magnoliopsida; order Fabales; family Fabaceae; genus Acacia; species Acacia crassicarpa. The sequence goes on from JAWXYG010000004.1 coordinate 23,176,929, forward strand.
TGCGTCATTCTAAAATGGCCTTGAGCATCAACTGTCTCTGGTATAACATAAGGTCTGGAGGAGAACTTATTGGCTTGATCTGTCTTTCTTTCAAGAGGAGGAAAATTCTGCTCAAAGGGATTGAGCATAGCAATACAGGAGATGGGTTGAGGTGTTGGTAGTGGAACTGCCACCAACGGTTTTGACGGTTTGACAGCATCTGGGAAATATTTCTGGACAAGGTCTATATGACCTGTTTCTATCATCAATTCTGCAAGAGTCATGTCTTTTGAGGATTTAGCTGGAGGAGGAGGTGGCTGCCATCGACGTGTAGAGCGTCTGGTAGACACTGCTTGTGCTGAACCACAATCATCATCATCTTCTGGTTTCTTAGATTGGTGAGATCTACAGGAAGACTGAAAAGTAGTCTTCTTCTTTTGTGCTTTCTTGAGAGCATACTTGCAAGGATATAAGCATCCTTCATCATCTGAGTCTTCTTCCCACCATTCAGGTGTGTCGCACTCACAGTTTGAGTCACACATCCCTGATCCTGGTACGTCCCACAAAAAATGACCATTAACATGGGAGACATAGCAGGGCTTTGCATCCTGATTAACCCAAGCAATTGGAGGGTCTCGTCTGGATGGAGTATAGGCGGGTGTCAAAGTTAAAATCCTTCCTGGTGGATTAATTGGTCCGGAGGAGGTTGGTCTGGTGAATACTGTCTTCACAACACCATTTCCAAGATCTTCAATAGTAGGTGGAGTGGTGGTATGGACATCTGGCTGCTTCTCGTGGAAAAGTCTTTCATAGTTAGTCATCCAGTGCATAGGCATGATCTGAGCGAGTTCTTCTCTGGGAATTTGTCTGGGAATCTGAATGATAGAGGTGTCATCTGCTCTGTTTGAGATGGCAACAAGAGCATCAGTAGTACAGTTGGGAAGCTCAAGATCATAAGCGTGATTCTGGAGACGATAAACAATCTGGTGATGGAGGGTTGCCATGATGGCTTGAGAATCTTGCTCAGCTCCAGTAATCTGGACCTGGACTTGTAATCTCCGAGGAAGAGTTCTGTCTTGAAGACTAACGTTGTAGTCTGGCTGAATGGTTAAGACAACACTGCCGTTGCTAAGAGTAGTAAGAAGTGCTCCTATAAGAGCATCAGAATACTTCTTATAAGAGGAATCAAGGAGAGCTATCTTAGCAGTAACAGGTAAACCTTTTCTGCCATGAAGGGTGAGAACTAGACGAACAGCACCAAAATGTAAATGGGTGTATCCTTCAGATCTCCATTTATTAATGAGATCCGGAAAAATCTCAATTGTTGAGTAGAGTTCCTGGGTAGTTGCTGGAAGAGTGCACTGTTCAAGCTTGGTGGATTGAACAATTTCTTTGACATCAGATCTGTTGGTCCTGATCAGAGATCTGAACGAACTGGTGAAAGAATTCTGCCGGTGATAGTAACTGTATGGACTGAGAAGAGGTAAATTGGTACTTCTGAGGGGCTGATCTGGATGATGGGTCACCTCAATGAGGTTTTCTATCTTGTTGGCAAGGGTTCTTTTTATGGACGGAGGTAGATCTTTAGGAATGAAAGGAGAGATAAGATTAGAAGTAGAAGTAGTAGATGTACTGTGTGTGTCACTCATGATGTAAAAGTTTGTTCCTTACTCACTATATCTCAAAATATGTTGGCTTTCTCTGCTGGATTCGTTAGGCTCTGATACCACACTGGGGAGGGTGGATGTATCAGGATCCTAATGACTGTGACAGACACGGACACCAACAAAGTCATTGGGACCTTGATCTATCCTATCTTTTCTTCTTGGAATTGGAATTCCAGAGAATATGATAAACGAGAAATTGATACACTGAGTATCTACTAGGAGCTGCACACTTTCGATGAGGAGATGACCAAACTCAGTGGACAGTCCGAGCCTCCTGGGTCTTACCTCTTGCCCACGCTCAAGGACACTTTAGAGACTGGTCATCACCCCAACCAAAACATACAATACTAGCATACTCAGTACCCCGATTTCCCGTACTCTCTATCAACATGGATCGTATTCTTGATTCTGTTCTGATGCACAGGTTCCTCATAACGAGGCAAGTGCAGAGCATACTTGGAATCTAAGGAGCAGAGAAGACTAACATACTTTGAAATAAAGCTTTCAGGAACAAAGGAAGAAACTTAGAAGGAAGACATATGAGAAAACACTCTGGAGTAGTTTTATTTCTTCCAAGCTTAACTTAACTTAACTTAACTTAACTTAACTTGATTACAACTGAGAAATGCCTCTCCTTATATAGAGAAACCAAGGCTAATACAAACAAAGCAAAGAAAAATAAAATATTCCCATGATTTTCTCACGGGATTAAAAAATACAAACTCACAAATCATGCCCGACATGCTTTTAATATCTTATTAGTCACGAAAAGCATGGCTAATAAAATATTAGAATCACGGATCATGCTTGGCATGCTTTATATTATTTTATTACAGACGGACGCAGGGACTGACTACCGGGAACTGACCAAAACAAGCTGCCGACACATATAGATAGAGGACTGGAAACCGGATGAAATAGTACTGCCGACACTTAATCCTTGAAGATAGGCTCGTGACTTGGAGAGAGATTATTGTTGTCACTGTCATCATCATAAAGCGTCTGGACATATGCAAGTGGGTTGAGAAAATCAATAAACGAATCTGGACCTGCTAGAACATCACTTGTCTTTTGAGAACAGTATGTCGGATTCTGTGATGATCCTGGTTGGGAGAGTGAGAGCTGGGACAAAGACTCATCTTCATATGGATCTTGAGAATCCAGGAGAATTTTCCCCTGAGAATCCAAAGGAAGAGTAGTCTCTTGAGATGGTAACACCTGATAGGTTGACACATAGTGTGGTTCTGGCTGGTATAGCTTATCATATGCATCAACTTCTTCAGTGTTTGGAACAGGGCCAAGGATTGTGCAGTCTTTTGATACACTCTGGTTGTATTTGGCAAGGATAAGACTGAGCTCCTGAGATTGCAATGGATCGGGTTGAACCCAATCAAGGGATTCTGACCAAAGTATCGCATTTGTTTTTAACTCAACACCATCAGGTTTCTGTGCATGATAAGTCCTGCTAAGAAAAAACACACAAGAAAATCTTTTTTGTTTTGATTTTTTAACATCCCAAAGATTATTATTATTTATAACATTAAACAGAGTACCTCTCCAGAAGGGAAGAGGGGCAAACAAAGTAAGAAGCTTAATGAGAGAAGAATTCTCATTGCTCTTATCACAGATATAATGATAGACAGGAAGAGGAGCAAGTGCGAAAGAAGTGGTATAAAGAATGGTCATTGACCAGATATACCAGAGGAGTTCATCAGGTATAAGACCTTGGATGAACGGGATGGTAGTGTATGGACAAATAGAACTGAAATGTTGGACTTTTGGGACAAGGTTGGTTTTTTCGAAAAGATGATGGAGCCAAAAGTAAACATACTCTTTAGCGTAATTCTGAAAATCTGTGAAGGAGTGAAGGTCTGAGTTTGGTGGAAGGATGGCTGCTTTGGTGATGTAAGGCATGATGGAAGGAGAAGGGTATTCTGAAAGGGTAAGAATGTAGAGAATCTGAGGTGGAGGAGAGATTTTCTCTGGGCGTGAAAGAAAATCTGCAAGGATATTCTGTGGTCCTTTGAGGTGTTTAACAGAGAATTTATAGCGCGAGAACCAATCTTTCCATCGGAGTAGCTGGGCATCTGGCAGTATCTTTTTCTTTGGATCAAGCATCTTTGGAAAAGATGTGTTGTCCATTTCTATTATAAAATGATATGGACTCAAATGAAAGTTAAATTTCTCGATGCCTCTTTTGACTGCTAGGATCTCTTTGTATGTAGCATGGTAATGCTTTTCCGATTCCTTGAATTGACCACTAGCATGTCCACAATAGTAACGTACTCCATTAATTTCTTCAATAAGTATTGCACCCCAATAGTTATCACTTGCATCAGTTTGCAAAATCCTTTGTCCTTGATCTGGGATCTTTAATGGAGGTGGATTCTGAGTAATCCTTTTCAGAGCAACCACTGCATCTGTTTGTTCTTGGGACCATGGTGGAGGATTTTTCTTCAGCATTTTGTACAAATGACTGGTATGATGAGATAACTGGGGGATAAAATCTCTTAAAAAATTAACAATTCCAAGGAACTGTTGTACTTGCTTGTGAGAGAGATTATCATCAGGAAATTTCAGTAATTCCTGTGCAATGTGAGGTCCTGGGCTGTATTTTCCATTTTCAAAATGCATTCCAAGAAAATCAATTTCTGAGACTCCAATATCACTTTTCTTGGAGGAAAGCATTATGCCATACTGGGCAATAATTTGATGAAATTGAGCCAGGAGTGATAGGTGTTCTGCCTCTGTTGCTGAGAATAACAGGATATCATCAATATAAATTAGAGCATTATTGATGATAGGCTCAAAGATCTTGATCATAGCCTTCTGGAACAGTGAAGGTGCTACCTTAAGACCAAAAGGTAGGACAGTCCATTGATATTGAGCATTGGGTATGCAGAACGCCGTTTTGGGCCGGTCTTGTCTTTGTATTCCAAGCTGCCAAAAACCTGCTTTGAGATCAAACTTGGAAAAAACATGGGCCGATCCTGTCAATTGAGCAAATAAGGCCGTTGGCTTTGGAAGAGGAAACTTATCATCTTGAAGGAAATGATTAAGAGGCTTATAATCGATGACAAGCCTTTTCTTTCCTCTTTTAATTTCTGATCTTTTTTCAACATAAAATGCTTGGCAAGCCCAATCAGACTTTGTGGGCTCAATGAGTCCTTGTTTCAGCAGTGCAGCACATTCCTCTCGAGCTAGCTTCAAATCTTCTGGATTCATTCCTGGATGTGAAGCCTTAGTCGGATTAATGTCTTCATTCCTTTTAAAAGGAAGGCTGATAAAGAAATCTTCATTTTTCCATAGTGGAGAAGGATGTGGAAATTGATCATGACTGTCAGCACAGTATTGAATCAATTTATCCTTAATATCTGAATATTGTGGAGGAGCATTCTGTAATTCATACAGAGAAGTTATCTCTGTCCAAGGACTGAAATTAGATTTCCATCTGATTCCTTTAGGAAGTATCATCAGATTCTTGGTATGATAAAAGGCATTGAAACCAAGAAGAATGTCCTTTCCTGGAAGTTCACTTCCTAATACTTTGATCTTCAAGGTACATCCTGGGAAGATTTTGATGTTGATCTTTCTCCTTGTAATCAGATCAATTTTGAATATTTTTCCGTCAGCGGTGTAGAAGTACTGATTGTGAGGAACCCATTCTTCAGGCGGGAGAATATGAGGTTTCATCACAGTATGAGATGAGCCTGTATCAATGAAAGCTATCGCTGTAATGGGTTTTGAATATTTCTCTGGAAGAATCTGAACCTGAATATTCGGTAATGGAGTCTTTGGAGAATTCTGGGAATGAAAATGTTGAGTTCCAAGACATCCAATCATTGGGTTTGCAGGCTGAACTAGATTGAGTAGACCTGGAGAATAATCTTCTTCTTCTGATTGACAAGAGTCATCAGAGTCAGAGAAGGATGAGTCTGTTGATTCGTCAGAAGGCGGAATGACATATTGAGTGTCATTATCCTGTTCATCTTGCTCTTCAAGATAATCTTCTATATCTGCCGTGTTGTCAGATATCATGAAGATCTTATGAAACTTCTGGATCATCTTGATGTCACCTTTGGTCTTTTTAGGACAATTCTTAGCAAAATGTCCTGGTTTTCTGCAAATGAAGCATTTTGATCCTTTAGAGAAGGGTTTCCTAGATTTAAAGAATCTAGGCTTCCTTTTAATCTTTGATCGTCGAGGCTCCTTATAAGGCTTTTTACCATCTTGAGCAAAATGGCGAAAATGGGATTTCTTCTTTGAGGGACAGAAACAATCTTTCTGATCTTTGCATTTGATTTTCAGGTAAGGCTTCTTGCAAGCCGGTTTGAACTTGTGAGCTTGCTTCTGCATATCTTTGAAAAACTTATGCTGTTCGCAAAGCTTGTCTAAGGCATTGAGGGCCAGCTGGTATAATTCTCCAATAGAGATATCAGTCATTTCTCTGTGGAGAGCATAAATGCTTCTGTTGAGTTCTGCTTGAAGTTCATCTGGTAGCGAAGCAATGAATGTATGTCGAAGATTCACATCATTACCACCATTTAGTAAGTGGTACTTTTGAAGCACTCTTTGATAATGAGTTTGCAGATCCTTTCTTTTCAGCGAGCAACACTTCATCTCAAAGAATTCTTGTTTTTCTCTTTTGCGGATGATGTTGAAATCTCCAAGAAATTCTTTCTGAATTACTTCAAGGAGAATAGTTGGATTTTCTACTTGTACCGCTTGAAGTTTCTGATATGGAGTGAGGTTCTGAAACCAATCTCTGAGAGTTCCTGTGAATCTGGATACAAATTCCTGTAATGCTTGTCTGAGAGGAATTTGATTTGCTGTGACTTGTAGATCTATCCAGGCACTAAACTCTTGAAGTTTAAATCTCCATTTGTCAAAAGGAATACCATCAAATGTAAACCATGGACCATTAACAGGCTTATAGTCATGGTTCCTTCGATGTGCTGAATCTTCTGGATGTTCAACAAACGGTTCTTCCATTTCTTCTTCACCTTGTCCTGGTTGGACCATTGCTATTCTAGAAATGTCAGCTGGTTCAACTTCAGAGCTTAAATCAGAGATATCTGATTCTGATTCCTGTGAGCTAGAAGAGTATTGCGAATGAGCAGGTTGGTTAGGACTTTGCATTATCCCTATTGAGGGATGAAGTGGATTGTTGGCTGGTGGATTGGGTGTGTAAACTTGAGGAGTAGAGGTAATAGAAGTGACTGATGAATATGTAGGTGGCTGGGTATGTTGAGGATAGAATGTATCTTGAGGTATACTGGAGGATGGTTCAGAGATTTTGATACCTGGGTGAGGACTTGGGTCACGAGGTTGAGACGGTGTATAGAAAGGAGGTTTTGGTCTTGGATGCTGTTGTGGAGGTGGCTTTGGCGGAGATACTTGAGCAAACAATGGATAATTGAATTTAAATTGGCTGGTAGAATATGGATCTGAGGGTGAAAACAAGGAAGGGGGTGAAAAGAGAGAAGGGTAAGGCTCATATATAGACTGGGATTGTTTTCTGGCTATATCAAGTTCAATCCTCTTCAAATCCTGCTGAATGGCTTGGAGTTCAATTTCTTTTTGTCGAAATTGAGGACCCATATATCCATTCTCGATAAATTTTCTTAGCTCTGCATCCAACTTAATAGCTTGCTGCTTTTGATAGAGATATAAGTTCTTAACCTCTTCAGATAAGTGATCTATCTGATAGGCTAGACCTTCTGTCTTTGTTGTCAGGGAGTCAAGCTTTGAATCAATCTTCTTTAAAGTATTGTTTTGGCAAACAGCATTCTGAGTATGCCAATTCAAGACTTCTTCAGACTGCGTCATTCTAAAATGGCCTTGAGCATCAACTGTCTCTGGTATAACATAAGGTCTGGAGGAGAACTTATTGGCTTGATCTGTCTTTCTTTCAAGAGGAGGAAAATTCTGCTCAAAGGGATTGAGCATAGCAATACAGGAGATGGGTTGAGGTGTTGGTAGTGGAACTGCCACCAACGGTTTTGACGGTTTGACAGCATCTGGGAAATATTTCTGGACAAGGTCTATATGACCTGTTTCTATCATCAATTCTGCAAGAGTCATGTCTTTTGAGGATTTAGCTGGAGGAGGAGGTGGCTGCCATCGACGTGTAGAGCGTCTGGTAGACACTGCTTGTGCTGAACCACAATCATCATCATCTTCTGGTTTCTTAGATTGGTGAGATCTACAGGAAGACTGAAAAGTAGTCTTCTTCTTTTGTGCTTTCTTGAGAGCATACTTGCAAGGATATAAGCATCCTTCATCATCTGAGTCTTCTTCCCACCATTCAGGTGTGTCGCACTCACAGTTTGAGTCACACATCCCTGATCCTGGTACGTCCCACAAAAAATGACCATTAACATGGGAGACATAGCAGGGCTTTGCATCCTGATTAACCCAAGCAATTGGAGGGTCTCGTCTGGATGGAGTATAGGCGGGTGTCAAAGTTAAAATCCTTCCTGGTGGATTAATTGGTCCGGAGGAGGTTGGTCTGGTGAATACTGTCTTCACAACACCATTTCCAAGATCTTCAATAGTAGGTGGAGTGGTGGTATGGACATCTGGCTGCTTCTCGTGGAAAAGTCTTTCATAGTTAGTCATCCAGTGCATAGGCATGATCTGAGCGAGTTCTTCTCTGGGAATTTGTCTGGGAATCTGAATGATAGAGGTGTCATCTGCTCTGTTTGAGATGGCAACAAGAGCATCAGTAGTACAGTTGGGAAGCTCAAGATCATAAGCGTGATTCTGGAGACGATAAACAATCTGGTGATGGAGGGTTGCCATGATGGCTTGAGAATCTTGCTCAGCTCCAGTAATCTGGACCTGGACTTGTAATCTCCGAGGAAGAGTTCTGTCTTGAAGACTAACGTTGTAGTCTGGCTGAATGGTTAAGACAACACTGCCGTTGCTAAGAGTAGTAAGAAGTGCTCCTATAAGAGCATCAGAATACTTCTTATAAGAGGAATCAAGGAGAGCTATCTTAGCAGTAACAGGTAAACCTTTTCTGCCATGAAGGGTGAGAACTAGACGAACAGCACCAAAATGTAAATGGGTGTATCCTTCAGATCTCCATTTATTAATGAGATCCGGAAAAATCTCAATTGTTGAGTAGAGTTCCTGGGTAGTTGCTGGAAGAGTGCACTGTTCAAGCTTGGTGGATTGAACAATTTCTTTGACATCAGATCTGTTGGTCCTGATCAGAGATCTGAACGAACTGGTGAAAGAATTCTGCCGGTGATAGTAACTGTATGGACTGAGAAGAGGTAAATTGGTACTTCTGAGGGGCTGGTCTGGATGATGGGTCACCTCAATGAGGTTTTCTATCTTGTTGGCAAGGGTTCTTTTTATGGACGGAGGTAGATCTTTAGGAATGAAAGGAGAGATAAGATTAGAAGTAGAAGTAGTAGATGTACTGTGTGTGTCACTCATGATGTAAAAGTTTGTTCCTTACTCACTATATCTCAAAATATGTTGGCTTTCTCTGCTGGATTCGTTAGGCTCTGATACCACACTGGGGAGGGTGGATGTATCAGGATCCTAATGACTGTGACAGACACGGACACCAACAAAGTCATTGGGACCTTGATCTATCCTATCTTTTCTTCTTGGAATTGGAATTCCAGAGAATATGATAAACGAGAAATTGATACACTGAGTATCTACTAGGAGCTGCACACTTTCGATGAGGAGATGACCAAACTCAGTGGACAGTCCGAGCCTCCTGGGTCTTACCTCTTGCCCACGCTCAAGGACACTTTAGAGACTGGTCATCACCCCAACCTAACGAATCCAGCAGAGAAAGCCAACATATTTTGAGATATAGTGAGTAAGGAACAAACTTTTACATCATGAGTGACACACACAGTACATCTACTACTTCTACTTCTAATCTTATCTCTCCTTTCATTCCTAAAGATCTACCTCCGTCCATAAAAAGAACCCTTGCCAACAAGATAGAAAACCTCATTGAGGTGACCCATCATCCAGATCAGCCCCTCAGAAGTACCAATTTACCTCTTCTCAGTCCATACAGTTACTATCACCGGCAGAATTCTTTCACCAGTTCGTTCAGATCTCTGATCAGGACCAACAGATCTGATGTCAAAGAAATTGTTCAATCCACCAAGCTTGAACAGTGCACTCTTCCAGCAACTACCCAGGAACTCTACTCAACAATTGAGATTTTTCCGGATCTCATTAATAAATGGAGATCTGAAGGATACACCCATTTACATTTTGGTGCTGTTCGTCTAGTTCTCACCCTTCATGGCAGAAAAGGTTTACCTGTTACTGCTAAGATAGCTCTCCTTGATTCCTCTTATAAGAAGTATTCTGATGCTCTTATAGGAGCACTTCTTACTACTCTTAGCAACGGCAGTGTTGTCTTAACCATTCAGCCAGACTACAACGTTAGTCTTCAAGACAGAACTCTTCCTCGGAGATTACAAGTCCAGGTCCAGATTACTGGAGCTGAGCAAGATTCTCAAGCCATCATGGCAACCCTCCATCACCAGATTGTTTATCGTCTCCAGAATCACGCTTATGATCTTGAGCTTCCCAACTGTACTACTGATGCTCTTGTTGCCATCTCAAACAGAGCAGATGACACCTCTATCATTCAGATTCCCAGACAAATTCCCAGAGAAGAACTCGCTCAGATCATGCCTATGCACTGGATGACTAACTATGAAAGACTTTTCCACGAGAAGCAGCCAGATGTCCATACCACCACTCCACCTACTATTGAAGATCTTGGAAATGGTGTTGTGAAGACAGTATTCACCAGACCAACCTCCTCCGGACCAATTAATCCACCAGGAAGGATTTTAACTTTGACACCCGCCTATACTCCATCCAGACGAGACCCTCCAATTGCTTGGGTTAATCAGGATGCAAAGCCCTGCTATGTCTCCCATGTTAATGGTCATTTTTTGTGGGACGTACCAGGATCAGGGATGTGTGACTCAAACTGTGAGTGCGACACACCTGAATGGTGGGAAGAAGACTCAGATGATGAAGGATGCTTATATCCTTGCAAGTATGCTCTCAAGAAAGCACAAAAGAAGAAGACTACTTTTCAGTCTTCCTGTAGATCTCACCAATCTAAGAAACCAGAAGATGATGATGATTGTGGTTCAGCACAAGCAGTGTCTACCAGACGCTCTACACGTCGATGGCAGCCACCTCCTCCTCCAGCTAAATCCTCAAAAGACATGACTCTTGCAGAATTGATGATAGAAACAGGTCATATAGACCTTGTCCAGAAATATTTCCCAGATGCTGTCAAACCGTCAAAACCGTTGGTGGCAGTTCCACTACCAACACCTCAACCCATCTCCTGTATTGCTATGCTCAATCCCTTTGAGCAGAATTTTCCTCCTCTTGAAAGAAAGACAGATCAAGCCAATAAGTTCTCCTCCAGACCTTATGTTATACCAGAGACAGTTGATGCTCAAGGCCATTTTAGAATGACGCAGTCTGAAGAAGTCTTGAATTGGCATACTCAGAATGCTGTTTGCCAAAACAATACTTTAAAGAAGATTGATTCAAAGCTTGACTCCCTGACAACAAAGACAGAAGGTCTAGCCTATCAGATAGATCACTTATCTGAAGAGGTTAAGAACTTATATCTCTATCAAAAGCAGCAAGCTATTAAGTTGGATGCAGAGCTAAGAAAATTTATCGAGAATGGATATATGGGTCCTCAATTTCGACAAAAAGAAATTGAACTCCAAGCCATTCAGCAGGATTTGAAGAGGATTGAACTTGATATAGCCAGAAAACAATCCCAGTCTATATATGAGCCTTACCCTTCTCTCTTTTCACCCCCTTCCTTGTTTTCACCCTCAGATCCATATTCTACCAGCCAATTTAAATTCAATTATCCATTGTTTGCTCAAGTATCTCCGCCAAAGCCACCTCCACAACAGCATCCAAGACCAAAACCTCCTTTCTATACACCGTCTCAACCTCGTGACCCAAGTCCTCACCCAGGTATCAAAATCTCTGAACCATCCTCCAGTATACCTCAAGATACATTCTATCCTCAACATACCCAGCCACCTACATATTCATCAGTCACTTCTATTACCTCTACTCCTCAAGTTTACACACCCAATCCACCAGCCAACAATCCACTTCATCCCTCAATAGGGATAATGCAAAGTCCTAACCAACCTGCTCATTCGCAATACTCTTCTAGCTCACAGGAATCAGAATCAGATATCTCTGATTTAAGCTCTGAAGTTGAACCAGCTGACATTTCTAGAATAGCAATGGTCCAACCAGGACAAGGTGAAGAAGAAATGGAAGAACCGTTTGTTGAACATCCAGAAGATTCAGCACATCGAAGGAACCATGACTATAAGCCTGTTAATGGTCCATGGTTTACATTTGATGGTATTCCTTTTGACAAATGGAGATTTAAACTTCAAGAGTTTAGTGCCTGGATAGATCTACAAGTCACAGCAAATCAAATTCCTCTCAGACAAGCATTACAGGAATTTGTATCCAGATTCACAGGAACTCTCAGAGATTGGTTTCAGAACCTCACTCCATATCAGAAACTTCAAGCGGTACAAGTAGAAAATCCAACTATTCTCCTTGAAGTAATTCAGAAAGAATTTCTTGGAGATTTCAACATCATCCGCAAAAGAGAAAAACAAGAATTCTTTGAGATGAAGTGTTGCTCGCTGAAAAGAAAGGATCTGCAAACTCATTATCAAAGAGTGCTTCAAAAGTACCACTTACTAAATGGTGGTAATGATGTGAATCTTCGACATACATTCATTGCTTCGCTACCAGATGAACTTCAAGCAGAACTCAACAGAAGCATTTATGCTCTCCACAGAGAAATGACTGATATCTCTATTGGAGAATTATACCAGCTGGCCCTCAATGCCTTAGACAAGCTTTGCGAACAGCATAAGTTTTTCAAAGATATGCAGAAGCAAGCTCACAAGTTCAAACCGGCTTGCAAGAAGCCTTACCTGAAAATCAAATGCAAAGATCAGAAAGATTGTTTCTGTCCCTCAAAGAAGAAATCCCATTTTCGCCATTTTGCTCAAGATGGTAAAAAGCCTTATAAGGAGCCTCGACGATCAAAGATTAAAAGGAAGCCTAGATTCTTTAAATCTAGGAAACCCTTCTCTAAAGGATCAAAATGCTTCATTTGCAGAAAACCAGGACATTTTGCTAAGAATTGTCCTAAAAAGACCAAAGGTGACATCAAGATGATCCAGAAGTTTCATAAGATCTTCATGATATCTGACAACACGGCAGATATAGAAGATTATCTTGAAGAGCAAGATGAACAGGATAATGACACTCAATATGTCATTCCGCCTTCTGACGAATCAACAGACTCATCCTTCTCTGACTCTGATGACTCTTGTCAATCAGAAGAAGAAGATTATTCTCCAGGTCTACTCAATCTAGTTCAGCCTGCAAACCCAATGATTGGATGTCTTGGAACTCAACATTTTCATTCCCAGAATTCTCCAAAGACTCCATTACCGAATATTCAGGTTCAGATTCTTCCAGAGAAATATTCAAAACCCATTACAGCGATAGCTTTCATTGATACAGGCTCATCTCATACTGTGATGAAACCTCATATTCTCCCGCCTGAAGAATGGGTTCCTCACAATCAGTACTTCTACACCGCTGACGGAAAAATATTCAAAATTGATCTGATTACAAGGAGAAAGATCAACATCAAAATCTTCCCAGGATGTACCTTGAAGATCAAAGTATTAGGAAGTGAACTTCCAGGAAAGGACATTCTTCTTGGTTTCAATGCCTTTTATCATACCAAGAATCTGATGATACTTCCTAAAGGAATCAGATGGAAATCTAATTTCAGTCCTTGGACAGAGATAACTTCTCTGTATGAATTACAGAATGCTCCTCCACAATATTCAGATATTAAGGATAAATTGATTCAATACTGTGCTGACAGTCATGATCAATTTCCACATCCTTCTCCACTATGGAAAAATGAAGATTTCTTTATCAGCCTTCCTTTTAAAAGGAATGAAGACATTAATCCGACTAAGGCTTCACATCCAGGAATGAATCCAGAAGATTTGAAGCTAGCTCGAGAGGAATGTGCTGCACTGCTGAAACAAGGACTCATTGAGCCCACAAAGTCTGATTGGGCTTGCCAAGCATTTTATGTTGAAAAAAGATCAGAAATTAAAAGAGGAAAGAAAAGGCTTGTCATCGATTATAAGCCTCTTAATCATTTCCTTCAAGATGATAAGTTTCCTCTTCCAAAGCCAACGGCCTTATTTGCTCAATTGACAGGATCGGCCCATGTTTTTTCCAAGTTTGATCTCAAAGCAGGTTTTTGGCAGCTTGGAATACAAAGACAAGACCGGCCCAAAACGGCGTTCTGCATACCCAATGCTCAATATCAATGGACTGTCCTACCTTTTGGTCTTAAGGTAGCACCTTCACTGTTCCAGAAGGCTATGATCAAGATCTTTGAGCCTATCATCAATAATGCTCTAATTTATATTGATGATATCCTGTTATTCTCAGCAACAGAGGCAGAACACCTATCACTCCTGGCTCAATTTCATCAAATTATTGCCCAGTATGGCATAATGCTTTCCTCCAAGAAAAGTGATATTGGAGTCTCAGAAATTGATTTTCTTGGAATGCATTTTGAAAATGGAAAATACAGCCCAGGACCTCACATTGCACAGGAATTACTGAAATTTCCTGATGATAATCTCTCTCACAAGCAAGTACAACAGTTCCTTGGAATTGTTAATTTTTTAAGAGATTTTATCCCCCAGTTATCTCATCATACCAGTCATTTGTACAAAATGCTGAAGAAAAATCCTCCACCATGGTCCCAAGAACAAACAGATGCAGTGGTTGCTCTGAAAAGGATTACTCAGAATCCACCTCCATTAAAGATCCCAGATCAAGGACAAAGGATTTTGCAAACTGATGCAAGTGATAACTATTGGGGTGCAATACTTATTGAAGAAATTAATGGAGTACGTTACTATTGTGGACATGCTAGTGGTCAATTCAAGGAATCGGAAAAGCATTACCATGCTACATACAAAGAGATCCTAGCAGTCAAAAGAGGCATCGAGAAATTTAACTTTCATTTGAGTCCATATCATTTTATAATAGAAATGGACAACACATCTTTTCCAAAGATGCTTGATCCAAAGAAAAAGATACTGCCAGATGCCCAGCTACTCCGATGGAAAGATTGGTTCTCGCGCTATAAATTCTCTGTTAAACACCTCAAAGGACCACAGAATATCCTTGCAGATTTTCTTTCACGCCCAGAGAAAATCTCTCCTCCACCTCAGATTCTCTACATTCTTACCCTTTCAGAATACCCTTCTCCTTCCATCATGCCTTACATCACCAAAGCAGCCATCCTTCCACCAAACTCAGACCTTCACTCCTTCACAGATTTTCAGAATTACGCTAAAGAGTATGTTTACTTTTGGCTCCATCATCTTTTCGAAAAAACCAACCTTGTCCCAAAAGTCCAACATTTCAGTTCTATTTGTCCATACACTACCATCCCGTTCATCCAAGGTCTTATACCTGATGAACTCCTCTGGTATATCTGGTCAATGACCATTCTTTATACCACTTCCTTCGCACTTGCTCCTCTTCCTGTCTATCATTATATCTGTGATAAGAGCAATGAGAATTCTTCTCTCATTAAGCTTCTTACTTTGTTTGCCCCTCTTCCCTTCTGGAGAGGTACTCTGTTTAATGTTATAAATAATAATAATCTTTGGGATGTTAAAAAATCAAAACAAAAAAGATTTTCTTGTGTGTTTTTTCTTAGCAGGACTTATCATGCACAGAAACCTGATGGTGTTGAGTTAAAAACAAATGCGATACTTTGGTCAGAATCCCTTGATTGGGTTCAACCCGATCCATTGCAATCTCAGGAGCTCAGTCTTATCCTTGCCAAATACAACCAGAGTGTATCAAAAGACTGCACAATCCTTGGCCCTGTTCCAAACACTGAAGAAGTTGATGCATATGATAAGCTATACCAGCCAGAACCACACTATGTGTCAACCTATCAGGTGTTACCATCTCAAGAGACTACTCTTCCTTTGGATTCTCAGGGGAAAATTCTCCTGGATTCTCAAGATCCATATGAAGATGAGTCTTTGTCCCAGCTCTCACTCTCCCAACCAGGATCATCACAGAATCCGACATACTGTTCTCAAAAGACAAGTGATGTTCTAGCAGGTCCAGATTCGTTTATTGATTTTCTCAACCCACTTGCATATGTCCAGACGCTTTATGATGATGACAGTGACAACAATAATCTCTCTCCAAGTCACGAGCCTATCTTCAAGGATTAAGTGTCGGCAGTACTATTTCATCCGGTTTCCAGTCCTCTATCTATATGTGTCGGCAGCTTGTTTTGGTCAGTTCCCGGTAGTCAGTCCCTGCGTCCGTCTGTAATAAAATAATATAAAGCATGCCAAGCATGATCCGTGATTCTAATATTTTATTAGCCATGCTTTTCGTGACTAATAAGATATTAAAAGCATGTCGGGCATGATTTGTGAGTTTGTATTTTTTAATCCCGTGAGAAAATCATGGGAATATTTTATTTTTCTTTGCTTTGTTTGTATTAGCCTTGGTTTCTCTATATAAGGAGAGGCATTTCTCAGTTGTAATCAAGTTAAGTTAAGTTAAGTTAAGTTAAGTTAAGTTAAGTTAAGCTTGGAAGAAATAAAACTACTCCAGAGTGTTTTCTCATATGTCTTCCTTCTAAGTTTCTTCCTTTGTTCCTGAAAGCTTTATTTCAAAGTATGTTAGTCTTCTCTGCTCCTTAGATTCCAAGTATGCTCTGCACTTGCCTCGTTATGAGGAACCTGTGCATCAGAACAGAATCAAGAATACGATCCATGTTGATAGAGAGTACGGGAAATCGGGGTACTGAGTATGCTAGTATTGTATGTTTTGGTTGGGGTGATGACCAGTCTCTAAAGTGTCCTTGAGCGTGGGCAAGAGGTAAGACCCAGGAGGCTCGGACTGTCCACTGAGTTTGGTCATCTCCTCATCGAAAGTGTGCAGCTCCTAGTAGATACTCAGTGTATCAATTTCTCGTTTATCATATTCTCTGGAATTCCAATTCCAAGAAGAAAAGATAGGATAGATCAAGGTCCCAATGACTTTGTTGGTGTCCGTGTCTGTCACAGTCATTAGGATCCTGATACATCCACCCTCCCCAAAGGATTTTGCAAACTGATGCAAGTGATAACTATTGGGGTGCAATACTTATTGAAGAAATTAATGGAGTATGTTACTATTGTGGACATGCTAGTGGTCAATTCAAGGAATCGGAAAAGCATTACCATGCTACATACAAATCCAGTGTGGTATCAGAGCCTAACGAATCCAGCAGAGAAAGCCAACATATTTTGAGATATAGTGAGTAAGGAACAAACTTTTACATCATGAGTGACACACACAGTACATCTACTACTTCTACTTCTAATCTTATCTCTCCTTTCATTCCTAAAGATCTACCTCCGTCCATAAAAAGAACCCTTGCCAACAAGATAGAAAACCTCATTGAGGTGACCCATCATCCAGATCAGCCCCTCAGAAGTACCAATTTACCTCTTCTCAGTCCATACAGTTACTATCACCGGCAGAATTCTTTCACCAGTTCGTTCAGATCTCTGATCAGGACCAACAGATCTGATGTCAAAGAAATTGTTCAATCCACCAAGCTTGAACAGTGCACTCTTCCAGCAACTACCCAGGAACTCTACTCAACAATTGAGATTTTTCCGGATCTCATTAATAAATGGAGATCTGAAGGATACACCCATTTACATTTTGGTGCTGTTCGTCTAGTTCTCACCCTTCATGGCAGAAAAGGTTTACCTGTTACTGCTAAGATAGCTCTCCTTGATTCCTCTTATAAGAAGTATTCTGATGCTCTTATAGGAGCACTTCTTACTACTCTTAGCAACGGCAGTGTTGTCTTAACCATTCAGCCAGACTACAACGTTAGTCTTCAAGACAGAACTCTTCCTCGGAGATTACAAGTCCAGGTCCAGATTACTGGAGCTGAGCAAGATTCTCAAGCCATCATGGCAACCCTCCATCACCAGATTGTTTATCGTCTCCAGAATCACGCTTATGATCTTGAGCTTCCCAACTGTACTACTGATGCTCTTGTTGCCATCTCAAACAGAGCAGATGACACCTCTATCATTCAGATTCCCAGACAAATTCCCAGAGAAGAACTCGCTCAGATCATGCCTATGCACTGGATGACTAACTATGAAAGACTTTTCCACGAGAAGCAGCCAGATGTCCATACCACCACTCCACCTACTATTGAAGATCTTGGAAATGGTGTTGTGAAGACAGTATTCACCAGACCAACCTCCTCCGGACCAATTAATCCACCAGGAAGGATTTTAACTTTGACACCCGCCTATACTCCATCCAGACGAGACCCTCCAATTGCTTGGGTTAATCAGGATGCAAAGCCCTGCTATGTCTCCCATGTTAATGGTCATTTTTTGTGGGACGTACCAGGATCAGGGATGTGTGACTCAAACTGTGAGTGCGACACACCTGAATGGTGGGAAGAAGACTCAGATGATGAAGGATGCTTATATCCTTGCAAGTATGCTCTCAAGAAAGCACAAAAGAAGAAGACTACTTTTCAGTCTTCCTGTAGATCTCACCAATCTAAGAAACCAGAAGATGATGATGATTGTGGTTCAGCACAAGCAGTGTCTACCAGACGCTCTACACGTCGATGGCAGCCACCTCCTCCTCCAGCTAAATCCTCAAAAGACATGACTCTTGCAGAATTGATGATAGAAACAGGTCATATAGACCTTGTCCAGAAATATTTCCCAGATGCTGTCAAACCGTCAAAACCGTTGGTGGCAGTTCCACTACCAACACCTCAACCCATCTCCTGTATTGCTATGCTCAATCCCTTTGAGCAGAATTTTCCTCCTCTTGAAAGAAAGACAGATCAAGCCAATAAGTTCTCCTCCAGACCTTATGTTATACCAGAGACAGTTGATGCTCAAGGCCATTTTAGAATGACGCAGTCTGAAGAAGTCTTGAATTGGCATACTCAGAATGCTGTTTGCCAAAACAAAACTTTAAAGAAGATTGATTCAAAGCTTGACTCCCTGACAACAAAGACAGAAGGTCTAGCCTATCAGATAGATCACTTATCTGAAGAGGTTAAGAACTTATATCTCTATCAAAAGCAGCAAGCTATTAAGTTGGATGCAGAGCTAAGAAAATTTATCGAGAATGGATATATGGGTCCTCAATTTCGACAAAAAGAAATTGAACTCCAAGCCATTCAGCAGGATTTGAAGAGGATTGAACTTGATATAGCCAGAAAACAATCCCAGTCTATATATGAGCCTTACCCTTCTCTCTTTTCACCCCCTTCCTTGTTTTCACCCTCAGATCCATATTCTACCAGCCAATTTAAATTCAATTATCCATTGTTTGCTCAAGTATCTCCGCCAAAGCCACCTCCACAACAGCATCCAAGACCAAAACCTCCTTTCTATACACCGTCTCAACCTCGTGACCCAAGTCCTCACCCAGGTATCAAAATCTCTGAACCATCCTCCAGTATACCTCAAGATACATTCTATCCTCAACATACCCAGCCACCTACATATTCATCAGTCACTTCTATTACCTCTACTCCTCAAGTTTACACACCCAATCCACCAGCCAACAATCCACTTCATCCCTCAATAGGGATAATGCAAAGTCCTAACCAACCTGCTCATTCGCAATACTCTTCTAGCTCACAGGAATCAGAATCAGATATCTCTGATTTAAGCTCTGAAGTTGAACCAGCTGACATTTCTAGAATAGCAATGGTCCAACCAGGACAAGGTGAAGAAGAAATGGAAGAACCGTTTGTTGAACATCCAGAAGATTCAGCACATCGAAGGAACCATGACTATAAGCCTGTTAATGGTCCATGGTTTACATTTGATGGTATTCCTTTTGACAAATGGAGATTTAAACTTCAAGAGTTTAGTGCCTGGATAGATCTACAAGTCACAGCAAATCAAATTCCTCTCAGACAAGCATTACAGGAATTTGTATCCAGATTCACAGGAACTCTCAGAGATTGGTTTCAGAACCTCACTCCATATCAGAAACTTCAAGCGGTACAAGTAGAAAATCCAACTATTCTCCTTGAAGTAATTCAGAAAGAATTTCTTGGAGATTTCAACATCATCCGCAAAAGAGAAAAACAAGAATTCTTTGAGATGAAGTGTTGCTCGTTGAAAAGAAAGGATCTGCAAACTCATTATCAAAGAGTGCTTCAAAAGTACCACTTACTAAATGGTGGTAATGATGTGAATCTTCGACATACATTCATTGCTTCGCTACCAGATGAACTTCAAGCAGAACTCAACAGAAGCATTTATGCTCTCCACAGAGAAATGACTGATATCTCTATTGGAGAATTATACCAGCTGGCCCTCAATGCCTTAGACAAGCTTTGCGAACAGCATAAGTTTTTCAAAGATATGCAGAAGCAAGCTCACAAGTTCAAACCGGCTTGCAAGAAGCCTTACCTGAAAATCAAATGCAAAGATCAGAAAGATTGTTTCTGTCCCTCAAAGAAGAAATCCCATTTTCGCCATTTTGCTCAAGATGGTAAAAAGCCTTATAAGGAGCCTCGACGATCAAAGATTAAAAGGAAGCCTAGATTCTTTAAATCTAGGAAACCCTTCTCTAAAGGATCAAAATGCTTCATTTGCAGAAAACCAGGACATTTTGCTAAGAATTGTCCTAAAAAGACCAAAGGTGACATCAAGATGATCCAGAAGTTTCATAAGATCTTCATGATATCTGACAACACGGCAGATATAGAAGATTATCTTGAAGAGCAAGATGAACAGGATAATGACACTCAATATGTCATTCCGCCTTCTGACGAATCAACAGACTCATCCTTCTCTGACTCTGATGACTCTTGTCAATCAGAAGAAGAAGATTATTCTCCAGGTCTACTCAATCTAGTTCAGCCTGCAAACCCAATGATTGGATGTCTTGGAACTCAACATTTTCATTCCCAGAATTCTCCAAAGACTCCATTACCGAATATTCAGGTTCAGATTCTTCCAGAGAAATATTCAAAACCCATTACAGCGATAGCTTTCATTGATACAGGCTCATCTTATACTGTGATGAAAC
The DNA here is from genome assembly GCA_034222035.1 of Acacia crassicarpa. Taxonomy (NCBI): domain Eukaryota; kingdom Viridiplantae; phylum Streptophyta; class Magnoliopsida; order Fabales; family Fabaceae; genus Acacia; species Acacia crassicarpa. The sequence goes on from JAWXYG010000004.1 coordinate 23,197,826, forward strand.
CTCATATTCTCCCGCCTGAAGAATGGGTTCCTCACAATCAGTACTTCTACACCGCTGACGGAAAAATATTCAAAATTGATCTGATTACAAGGAGAAAGATCAACATCAAAATCTTCCCAGGATGTACCTTGAAGATCAAAGTATTAGGAAGTGAACTTCCAGGAAAGGACATTCTTCTTGGTTTCAATGCCTTTTATCATACCAAGAATCTGATGATACTTCCTAAAGGAATCAGATGGAAATCTAATTTCAGTCCTTGGACAGAGATAACTTCTCTGTATGAATTACAGAATGCTCCTCCACAATATTCAGATATTAAGGATAAATTGATTCAATACTGTGCTGACAGTCATGATCAATTTCCACATCCTTCTCCACTATGGAAAAATGAAGATTTCTTTATCAGCCTTCCTTTTAAAAGGAATGAAGACATTAATCCGACTAAGGCTTCACATCCAGGAATGAATCCAGAAGATTTGAAGCTAGCTCGAGAGGAATGTGCTGCACTGCTGAAACAAGGACTCATTGAGCCCACAAAGTCTGATTGGGCTTGCCAAGCATTTTATGTTGAAAAAAGATCAGAAATTAAAAGAGGAAAGAAAAGGCTTGTCATCGATTATAAGCCTCTTAATCATTTCCTTCAAGATGATAAGTTTCCTCTTCCAAAGCCAACGGCCTTATTTGCTCAATTGACAGGATCGGCCCATGTTTTTTCCAAGTTTGATCTCAAAGCAGGTTTTTGGCAGCTTGGAATACAAAGACAAGACCGGCCCAAAACGGCGTTCTGCATACCCAATGCTCAATATCAATGGACTGTCCTACCTTTTGGTCTTAAGGTAGCACCTTCACTGTTCCAGAAGGCTATGATCAAGATCTTTGAGCCTATCATCAATAATGCTCTAATTTATATTGATGATATCCTGTTATTCTCAGCAACAGAGGCAGAACACCTATCACTCCTGGCTCAATTTCATCAAATTATTGCCCAGTATGGCATAATGCTTTCCTCCAAGAAAAGTGATATTGGAGTCTCAGAAATTGATTTTCTTGGAATGCATTTTGAAAATGGAAAATACAGCCCAGGACCTCACATTGCACAGGAATTACTGAAATTTCCTGATGATAATCTCTCTCACAAGCAAGTACAACAGTTCCTTGGAATTGTTAATTTTTTAAGAGATTTTATCCCCCAGTTATCTCATCATACCAGTCATTTGTACAAAATGCTGAAGAAAAATCCTCCACCATGGTCCCAAGAACAAACAGATGCAGTGGTTGCTCTGAAAAGGATTACTCAGAATCCACCTCCATTAAAGATCCCAGATCAAGGACAAAGGATTTTGCAAACTGATGCAAGTGATAACTATTGGGGTGCAATACTTATTGAAGAAATTAATGGAGTACGTTACTATTGTGGACATGCTAGTGGTCAATTCAAGGAATCGGAAAAGCATTACCATGCTACATACAAAGAGATCCTAGCAGTCAAAAGAGGCATCGAGAAATTTAACTTTCATTTGAGTCCATATCATTTTATAATAGAAATGGACAACACATCTTTTCCAAAGATGCTTGATCCAAAGAAAAAGATACTGCCAGATGCCCAGCTACTCCGATGGAAAGATTGGTTCTCGCGCTATAAATTCTCTGTTAAACACCTCAAAGGACCACAGAATATCCTTGCAGATTTTCTTTCACGCCCAGAGAAAATCTCTCCTCCACCTCAGATTCTCTACATTCTTACCCTTTCAGAATACCCTTCTCCTTCCATCATGCCTTACATCACCAAAGCAGCCATCCTTCCACCAAACTCAGACCTTCACTCCTTCACAGATTTTCAGAATTACGCTAAAGAGTATGTTTACTTTTGGCTCCATCATCTTTTCGAAAAAACCAACCTTGTCCCAAAAGTCCAACATTTCAGTTCTATTTGTCCATACACTACCATCCCGTTCATCCAAGGTCTTATACCTGATGAACTCCTCTGGTATATCTGGTCAATGACCATTCTTTATACCACTTCTTTCGCACTTGCTCCTCTTCCTGTCTATCATTATATCTGTGATAAGAGCAATGAGAATTCTTCTCTCATTAAGCTTCTTACTTTGTTTGCCCCTCTTCCCTTCTGGAGAGGTACTCTGTTTAATGTTATAAATAATAATAATCTTTGGGATGTTAAAAAATCAAAACAAAAAAGATTTTCTTGTGTGTTTTTTCTTAGCAGGACTTATCATGCACAGAAACCTGATGGTGTTGAGTTAAAAACAAATGCGATACTTTGGTCAGAATCCCTTGATTGGGTTCAACCCGATCCATTGCAATCTCAGGAGCTCAGTCTTATCCTTGCCAAATACAACCAGAGTGTATCAAAAGACTGCACAATCCTTGGCCCTGTTCCAAACACTGAAGAAGTTGATGCATATGATAAGCTATACCAGCCAGAACCACACTATGTGTCAACCTATCAGGTGTTACCATCTCAAGAGACTACTCTTCCTTTGGATTCTCAGGGGAAAATTCTCCTGGATTCTCAAGATCCATATGAAGATGAGTCTTTGTCCCAGCTCTCACTCTCCCAACCAGGATCATCACAGAATCCGACATACTGTTCTCAAAAGACAAGTGATGTTCTAGCAGGTCCAGATTCGTTTATTGATTTTCTCAACCCACTTGCATATGTCCAGACGCTTTATGATGATGACAGTGACAACAATAATCTCTCTCCAAGTCACGAGCCTATCTTCAAGGATTAAGTGTCGGCAGTACTATTTCATCCGGTTTCCAGTCCTCTATCTATATGTGTCGGCAGCTTGTTTTGGTCAGTTCCCGGTAGTCAGTCCCTGCGTCCGTCTGTAATAAAATAATATAAAGCATGCCAAGCATGATCCGTGATTCTAATATTTTATTAGCCATGCTTTTCGTGACTAATAAGATATTAAAAGCATGTCGGGCATGATTTGTGAGTTTGTATTTTTTAATCCCGTGAGAAAATCATGGGAATATTTTATTTTTCTTTGCTTTGTTTGTATTAGCCTTGGTTTCTCTATATAAGGAGAGGCATTTCTCAGTTGTAATCAAGTTAAGTTAAGTTAAGTTAAGTTAAGTTAAGTTAAGTTAAGCTTGGAAGAAATAAAACTACTCCAGAGTGTTTTCTCATATGTCTTCCTTCTAAGTTTCTTCCTTTGTTCCTGAAAGCTTTATTTCAAAGTATGTTAGTCTTCTCTGCTCCTTAGATTCCAAGTATGCTCTGCACTTGCCTCGTTATGAGGAACCTGTGCATCAGAACAGAATCAAGAATACGATCCATGTTGATAGAGAGTACGGGAAATCGGGGTACTGAGTATGCTAGTATTGTATGTTTTGGTTGGGGTGATGACCAGTCTCTAAAGTGTCCTTGAGCGTGGGCAAGAGGTAAGACCCAGGAGGCTCGGACTGTCCACTGAGTTTGGTCATCTCCTCATCGAAAGTGTGCAGCTCCTAGTAGATACTCAGTGTATCAATTTCTCGTTTATCATATTCTCTGGAATTCCAATTCCAAGAAGAAAAGATAGGATAGATCAAGGTCCCAATGACTTTGTTGGTGTCCGTGTCTGTCACAGTCATTAGGATCCTGATACATCCACCCTCCCCAGTTTTATTTCTTCCAAGCTTAACTTAACTTAACTTAACTTAACTTAACTTAACTTAACTTAACTTGATTACAACTGAGAAATGCCTCTCCTTATATAGAGAAACCAAGGCTAATACAAACAAAGCAAAGAAAAATAAAATATTCCCATGATTTTCTCACGGGATTAAAAAATACAAACTCACAAATCATGCCCGACATGCTTTTAATATCTTATTAGTCACGAAAAGCATGGCTAATAAAATATTAGAATCACGGATCATGCTTGGCATGCTTTATATTATTTTATTACAGACGGACGCAGGGACTGACTACCGGGAACTGACCAAAACAAGCTGCCGACACATATAGATAGAGGACTGGAAACCGGATGAAATAGTACTGCCGACACTTAATCCTTGAAGATAGGCTCGTGACTTGGAGAGAGATTATTGTTGTCACTGTCATCATCATAAAGCGTCTGGACATATGCAAGTGGGTTGAGAAAATCAATAAACGAATCTGGACCTGCTAGAACATCACTTGTCTTTTGAGAACAGTATGTCGGATTCTGTGATGATCCTGGTTGGGAGAGTGAGAGCTGGGACAAAGACTCATCTTCATATGGATCTTGAGAATCCAGGAGAATTTTCCCCTGAGAATCCAAAGGAAGAGTAGTCTCTTGAGATGGTAACACCTGATAGGTTGACACATAGTGTGGTTCTGGCTGGTATAGCTTATCATATGCATCAACTTCTTCAGTGTTTGGAACAGGGCCAAGGATTGTGCAGTCTTTTGATACACTCTGGTTGTATTTGGCAAGGATAAGACTGAGCTCCTGAGATTGCAATGGATCGGGTTGAACCCAATCAAGGGATTCTGACCAAAGTATCGCATTTGTTTTTAACTCAACACCATCAGGTTTCTGTGCATGATAAGTCCTGCTAAGAAAAAACACACAAGAAAATCTTTTTTGTTTTGATTTTTTAACATCCCAAAGATTATTATTATTTATAACATTAAACAGAGTACCTCTCCAGAAGGGAAGAGGGGCAAACAAAGTAAGAAGCTTAATGAGAGAAGAATTCTCATTGCTCTTATCACAGATATAATGATAGACAGGAAGAGGAGCAAGTGCGAAAGAAGTGGTATAAAGAATGGTCATTGACCAGATATACCAGAGGAGTTCATCAGGTATAAGACCTTGGATGAACGGGATGGTAGTGTATGGACAAATAGAACTGAAATGTTGGACTTTTGGGACAAGGTTGGTTTTTTCGAAAAGATGATGGAGCCAAAAGTAAACATACTCTTTAGCGTAATTCTGAAAATCTGTGAAGGAGTGAAGGTCTGAGTTTGGTGGAAGGATGGCTGCTTTGGTGATGTAAGGCATGATGGAAGGAGAAGGGTATTCTGAAAGGGTAAGAATGTAGAGAATCTGAGGTGGAGGAGAGATTTTCTCTGGGCGTGAAAGAAAATCTGCAAGGATATTCTGTGGTCCTTTGAGGTGTTTAACAGAGAATTTATAGCGCGAGAACCAATCTTTCCATCGGAGTAGCTGGGCATCTGGCAGTATCTTTTTCTTTGGATCAAGCATCTTTGGAAAAGATGTGTTGTCCATTTCTATTATAAAATGATATGGACTCAAATGAAAGTTAAATTTCTCGATGCCTCTTTTGACTGCTAGGATCTCTTTGTATGTAGCATGGTAATGCTTTTCCGATTCCTTGAATTGACCACTAGCATGTCCACAATAGTAACGTACTCCATTAATTTCTTCAATAAGTATTGCACCCCAATAGTTATCACTTGCATCAGTTTGCAAAATCCTTTGTCCTTGATCTGGGATCTTTAATGGAGGTGGATTCTGAGTAATCCTTTTCAGAGCAACCACTGCATCTGTTTGTTCTTGGGACCATGGTGGAGGATTTTTCTTCAGCATTTTGTACAAATGACTGGTATGATGAGATAACTGGGGGATAAAATCTCTTAAAAAATTAACAATTCCAAGGAACTGTTGTACTTGCTTGTGAGAGAGATTATCATCAGGAAATTTCAGTAATTCCTGTGCAATGTGAGGTCCTGGGCTGTATTTTCCATTTTCAAAATGCATTCCAAGAAAATCAATTTCTGAGACTCCAATATCACTTTTCTTGGAGGAAAGCATTATGCCATACTGGGCAATAATTTGATGAAATTGAGCCAGGAGTGATAGGTGTTCTGCCTCTGTTGCTGAGAATAACAGGATATCATCAATATAAATTAGAGCATTATTGATGATAGGCTCAAAGATCTTGATCATAGCCTTCTGGAACAGTGAAGGTGCTACCTTAAGACCAAAAGGTAGGACAGTCCATTGATATTGAGCATTGGGTATGCAGAACGCCGTTTTGGGCCGGTCTTGTCTTTGTATTCCAAGCTGCCAAAAACCTGCTTTGAGATCAAACTTGGAAAAAACATGGGCCGATCCTGTCAATTGAGCAAATAAGGCCGTTGGCTTTGGAAGAGGAAACTTATCATCTTGAAGGAAATGATTAAGAGGCTTATAATCGATGACAAGCCTTTTCTTTCCTCTTTTAATTTCTGATCTTTTTTCAACATAAAATGCTTGGCAAGCCCAATCAGACTTTGTGGGCTCAATGAGTCCTTGTTTCAGCAGTGCAGCACATTCCTCTCGAGCTAGCTTCAAATCTTCTGGATTCATTCCTGGATGTGAAGCCTTAGTCGGATTAATGTCTTCATTCCTTTTAAAAGGAAGGCTGATAAAGAAATCTTCATTTTTCCATAGTGGAGAAGGATGTGGAAATTGATCATGACTGTCAGCACAGTATTGAATCAATTTATCCTTAATATCTGAATATTGTGGAGGAGCATTCTGTAATTCATACAGAGAAGTTATCTCTGTCCAAGGACTGAAATTAGATTTCCATCTGATTCCTTTAGGAAGTATCATCAGATTCTTGGTATGATAAAAGGCATTGAAACCAAGAAGAATGTCCTTTCCTGGAAGTTCACTTCCTAATACTTTGATCTTCAAGGTACATCCTGGGAAGATTTTGATGTTGATCTTTCTCCTTGTAATCAGATCAATTTTGAATATTTTTCCGTCAGCGGTGTAGAAGTACTGATTGTGAGGAACCCATTCTTCAGGCGGGAGAATATGAGGTTTCATCACAGTATGAGATGAGCCTGTATCAATGAAAGCTATCGCTGTAATGGGTTTTGAATATTTCTCTGGAAGAATCTGAACCTGAATATTCGGTAATGGAGTCTTTGGAGAATTCTGGGAATGAAAATGTTGAGTTCCAAGACATCCAATCATTGGGTTTGCAGGCTGAACTAGATTGAGTAGACCTGGAGAATAATCTTCTTCTTCTGATTGACAAGAGTCATCAGAGTCAGAGAAGGATGAGTCTGTTGATTCGTCAGAAGGCGGAATGACATATTGAGTGTCATTATCCTGTTCATCTTGCTCTTCAAGATAATCTTCTATATCTGCCGTGTTGTCAGATATCATGAAGATCTTATGAAACTTCTGGATCATCTTGATGTCACCTTTGGTCTTTTTAGGACAATTCTTAGCAAAATGTCCTGGTTTTCTGCAAATGAAGCATTTTGATCCTTTAGAGAAGGGTTTCCTAGATTTAAAGAATCTAGGCTTCCTTTTAATCTTTGATCGTCGAGGCTCCTTATAAGGCTTTTTACCATCTTGAGCAAAATGGCGAAAATGGGATTTCTTCTTTGAGGGACAGAAACAATCTTTCTGATCTTTGCATTTGATTTTCAGGTAAGGCTTCTTGCAAGCCGGTTTGAACTTGTGAGCTTGCTTCTGCATATCTTTGAAAAACTTATGCTGTTCGCAAAGCTTGTCTAAGGCATTGAGGGCCAGCTGGTATAATTCTCCAATAGAGATATCAGTCATTTCTCTGTGGAGAGCATAAATGCTTCTGTTGAGTTCTGCTTGAAGTTCATCTGGTAGCGAAGCAATGAATGTATGTCGAAGATTCACATCATTACCACCATTTAGTAAGTGGTACTTTTGAAGCACTCTTTGATAATGAGTTTGCAGATCCTTTCTTTTCAGCGAGCAACACTTCATCTCAAAGAATTCTTGTTTTTCTCTTTTGCGGATGATGTTGAAATCTCCAAGAAATTCTTTCTGAATTACTTCAAGGAGAATAGTTGGATTTTCTACTTGTACCGCTTGAAGTTTCTGATATGGAGTGAGGTTCTGAAACCAATCTCTGAGAGTTCCTGTGAATCTGGATACAAATTCCTGTAATGCTTGTCTGAGAGGAATTTGATTTGCTGTGACTTGTAGATCTATCCAGGCACTAAACTCTTGAAGTTTAAATCTCCATTTGTCAAAAGGAATACCATCAAATGTAAACCATGGACCATTAACAGGCTTATAGTCATGGTTCCTTCGATGTGCTGAATCTTCTGGATGTTCAACAAACGGTTCTTCCATTTCTTCTTCACCTTGTCCTGGTTGGACCATTGCTATTCTAGAAATGTCAGCTGGTTCAACTTCAGAGCTTAAATCAGAGATATCTGATTCTGATTCCTGTGAGCTAGAAGAGTATTGCGAATGAGCAGGTTGGTTAGGACTTTGCATTATCCCTATTGAGGGATGAAGTGGATTGTTGGCTGGTGGATTGGGTGTGTAAACTTGAGGAGTAGAGGTAATAGAAGTGACTGATGAATATGTAGGTGGCTGGGTATGTTGAGGATAGAATGTATCTTGAGGTATACTGGAGGATGGTTCAGAGATTTTGATACCTGGGTGAGGACTTGGGTCACGAGGTTGAGACGGTGTATAGAAAGGAGGTTTTGGTCTTGGATGCTGTTGTGGAGGTGGCTTTGGCGGAGATACTTGAGCAAACAATGGATAATTGAATTTAAATTGGCTGGTAGAATATGGATCTGAGGGTGAAAACAAGGAAGGGGGTGAAAAGAGAGAAGGGTAAGGCTCATATATAGACTGGGATTGTTTTCTGGCTATATCAAGTTCAATCCTCTTCAAATCCTGCTGAATGGCTTGGAGTTCAATTTCTTTTTGTCGAAATTGAGGACCCATATATCCATTCTCGATAAATTTTCTTAGCTCTGCATCCAACTTAATAGCTTGCTGCTTTTGATAGAGATATAAGTTCTTAACCTCTTCAGATAAGTGATCTATCTGATAGGCTAGACCTTCTGTCTTTGTTGTCAGGGAGTCAAGCTTTGAATCAATCTTCTTTAAAGTATTGTTTTGGCAAACAGCATTCTGAGTATGCCAATTCAAGACTTCTTCAGACTGCGTCATTCTAAAATGGCCTTGAGCATCAACTGTCTCTGGTATAACATAAGGTCTGGAGGAGAACTTATTGGCTTGATCTGTCTTTCTTTCAAGAGGAGGAAAATTCTGCTCAAAGGGATTGAGCATAGCAATACAGGAGATGGGTTGAGGTGTTGGTAGTGGAACTGCCACCAACGGTTTTGACGGTTTGACAGCATCTGGGAAATATTTCTGGACAAGGTCTATATGACCTGTTTCTATCATCAATTCTGCAAGAGTCATGTCTTTTGAGGATTTAGCTGGAGGAGGAGGTGGCTGCCATCGACGTGTAGAGCGTCTGGTAGACACTGCTTGTGCTGAACCACAATCATCATCATCTTCTGGTTTCTTAGATTGGTGAGATCTACAGGAAGACTGAAAAGTAGTCTTCTTCTTTTGTGCTTTCTTGAGAGCATACTTGCAAGGATATAAGCATCCTTCATCATCTGAGTCTTCTTCCCACCATTCAGGTGTGTCGCACTCACAGTTTGAGTCACACATCCCTGATCCTGGTACGTCCCACAAAAAATGACCATTAACATGGGAGACATAGCAGGGCTTTGCATCCTGATTAACCCAAGCAATTGGAGGGTCTCGTCTGGATGGAGTATAGGCGGGTGTCAAAGTTAAAATCCTTCCTGGTGGATTAATTGGTCCGGAGGAGGTTGGTCTGGTGAATACTGTCTTCACAACACCATTTCCAAGATCTTCAATAGTAGGTGGAGTGGTGGTATGGACATCTGGCTGCTTCTCGTGGAAAAGTCTTTCATAGTTAGTCATCCAGTGCATAGGCATGATCTGAGCGAGTTCTTCTCTGGGAATTTGTCTGGGAATCTGAATGATAGAGGTGTCATCTGCTCTGTTTGAGATGGCAACAAGAGCATCAGTAGTACAGTTGGGAAGCTCAAGATCATAAGCGTGATTCTGGAGACGATAAACAATCTGGTGATGGAGGGTTGCCATGATGGCTTGAGAATCTTGCTCAGCTCCAGTAATCTGGACCTGGACTTGTAATCTCCGAGGAAGAGTTCTGTCTTGAAGACTAACGTTGTAGTCTGGCTGAATGGTTAAGACAACACTGCCGTTGCTAAGAGTAGTAAGAAGTGCTCCTATAAGAGCATCAGAATACTTCTTATAAGAGGAATCAAGGAGAGCTATCTTAGCAGTAACAGGTAAACCTTTTCTGCCATGAAGGGTGAGAACTAGACGAACAGCACCAAAATGTAAATGGGTGTATCCTTCAGATCTCCATTTATTAATGAGATCCGGAAAAATCTCAATTGTTGAGTAGAGTTCCTGGGTAGTTGCTGGAAGAGTGCACTGTTCAAGCTTGGTGGATTGAACAATTTCTTTGACATCAGATCTGTTGGTCCTGATCAGAGATCTGAACGAACTGGTGAAAGAATTCTGCCGGTGATAGTAACTGTATGGACTGAGAAGAGGTAAATTGGTACTTCTGAGGGGCTGATCTGGATGATGGGTCACCTCAATGAGGTTTTCTATCTTGTTGGCAAGGGTTCTTTTTATGGACGGAGGTAGATCTTTAGGAATGAAAGGAGAGATAAGATTAGAAGTAGAAGTAGTAGATGTACTGTGTGTGTCACTCATGATGTAAAAGTTTGTTCCTTACTCACTATATCTCAAAATATGTTGGCTTTCTCTGCTGGATTCGTTAGGCTCTGATACCACACTGGGGAGGGTGGATGTATCAGGATCCTATTAAGGAAAGTTAAAGGTTATTTAATCACCTTATTTTTTAAAAAATTGAATATTGTAACTGGACTACCGTTTTATTGAAACTCGCCATTAGGGTGAAACCATTGTTTATGAAACCGGACCGGACCGGCCGGTTTGGACCGGGAACCGGCCAACCGGCCGTAAAACCGGTCCGGTTTGACTCAAAACCGGTGAACCCGGTAAACCCAGGGTAACCCGGACGGGTCATTGGGTTAGACCGCTTTTTTTTTATTTTTAATTTTTAAATAATTTCTCCCTCAATTTTTTTTTATTAAAAAAAGAATGCAATCTGATTCATATCAAATTTGAAACAACATATGTGTGATTTTCTACTCTTCCCACTATCAAACTCAACTTCCTCAAACTTCTCGGTGCTCTCTGCTCTTCGACCGCCATTTTGTGGTTTCTTTGTTTTCGGTTGACTCTGCTTAGTGGATGTCAAGTGTAGGCTGTAAAGAAAATTGTTAAGAATATATGAATATGTCACAAGTATTGGAGTATATGATTATTTTGTCACTGATCCAAAGTATTGAAATGATATATAGTATGTCAAATTTAAGTTGGTGTGATGAGAAATTAATTATTTTCCAATTTTTTATACCTCACTGGTCTAGGCCCGGGTTGACTCCGGGCTGACTCCGATTTGACCCACTAACCCTTAACCCAGTACCCCAACCGATTCAGTGACCAGTCTAGATTTTAGAACCTTGGGTGAAACACGTGGAAATTTTTGTTTCCGAATCTGAGCACCCGCGCGTTTGCTATTATGGAAAACTAGCACAGACCCCGTGCAATGCACGGGTGTAAGTCTAATAAAACGATCTATATTGTTTTATTGTAATATTACTTAAAGATGTATTAATTGTATTTGTAATTGTTTTATATGATAGCAAAGCTAATTGTTTTTATCACCATATTATCATGTTGAAAAGTTTATAAATTCTTGTGAAGATTAAAAAAATTTATCATGTTGAAAATTTTATAAATTATTGTGAAGATTAAAAAAATTCATTAATTTTCTATAAAACTTCAAAATATAAAGATTTTCAATATAATGAAATATGGAAATATAAGTTCACATATAATGATTACAAATTTCCTTGTAAATAGTATCCATGTCGACTTCCTCAAACTCTGATGGCAACACAAATAGAAACAAACAATTGATGCATAAATGTGAATGTGTGTTACCAAGAACATAAAATGAGAAAAAGTTATGAATTTAAATCTGAATTTCCGATCAAGAAGAAGATGGTACACAAAAGGGGAAAAAATCATTTAGAAAACATCAATGAAGATGGGAATACAAATAAAAGATACTAGAAGATATGAGTAATGCATTAAGGGATGAAATGCAAAATCAATATTAATAAGACGAAAAGTCAAAAAGGTGAGGAAAGAGTGGAAGATAGTCATTTTGACGATTTGCTGCTAAAGATCATGAGTAAGGAGGACATACAATGCAGAGCACAAATCTGAAGCACACCCCAATATTTATAGCATGCGACATAACTATCGCGACCACTCCCACCATAGCTAACACGACATCATGGGATCATGGGGAAGTGGGGTGCGCGCACGACAACATGAAAAGGCCAACTTCCAATTTTATATATATATATATATATATATATATATATATATCCAAATTTAAATTATGGGAAATACAATCTTTTGGTCCTTCACAATTTAAATTTACTTATGTGAGAAGACAAATAAATAAGGAATTATATTTGAATCCCTATATTATCTCTAACTACATTTCATATATTTGTTTTAGGAAATAAATTTTGACTAAATAAATTTTGAAAATTAAAATATGAAAAAAACACGATCTCTAGCCGTGTGCGCACGACGTCTACTAACACAACATGATGGGAAATGTTGGTGTGCGTACGACAACATGAAGAGGTCAACTTCCATATATATATATATATATATATATATATATCCAAATTTAAATTAAGGGTCATACAATCTTTTGGTCCTTCAAAATTTAAATTTACTTATATAAGAAGACAAATAAATAAAAAATAATCTTAGTTAATTTATTTGGAATTTGAATTCCTATATTATCTCTAACTACATCTCATATATTTGTTTTAGGAAATAAATTTTGACTAAATAAATTTTGAAGATTAAAACATGAAAAAACACGATCCTTAGCCGTGTGCACACGACGTCTGCTAACACGACATTATGGGGAATTAGGGTGTGCGCACGACAACATGAAGAGGCCAACTTCCAAAGAAATATATATATATATAGCCAAATTTAAATTAAGGGTGATACAATTTTGGGTCCTTTAAAATTTAAATTTACTTATATAAGAATAAAAATAAATAATGAATTATCTTACTTAATTTATTTGGAATTTGAATCCCTATATTATCTCTAACTACATCTCATATATTTGTTTTAGGAAATAAATTTTGAAGATTGAAACATGAAAAAACAGCAAATTCAAATGTGTTTTGAAGATAAAAACATGAAAAACAGTAAATTCAATTACGGTTATTGATGAAAAATATTTAATTATCATTGAGGACAAAATAAGATTGGTAAAAGAGTTTGTAACTATCTTCCCTAATTATAAGGAAAGATAAAAGGAAAGTTGTTACAAAATATTTTAAAATATTAAATTAAAAATGTGAAAAATCAAATGAAGGGCCTCATCAGTTAATCTAAGAAGGAGGACAATTAAGGGAGTTAATAGAGATATTTATTCTAATAAATTGTATGCATAAATTTAAAATTTAAAATAAAAATAATAAGTAAATAGTTTTATTTTGACCGATAGTAAAACAAAGAGGACAGATGTCAGGTGCAAAGAAATGGTAGGCATAAATTATAAGTTATAAATAATAAGTAAAAGGAATTATTTTGACAGTTTGTAGAATAAAAAATACAGGTGTCAAGCAGAGGGCCGCTTACTGCTCTGCTTTTATATAGGTAAGATTGGAAATAAAGGCTTTTTCCTCTTTTTCTTATACACATTTTTTTCTTTTTCTTTTTCTTTTGGGTGATAGTGGTAATTATTTTCCCTTTTAATGGCTTGATATGTAAGTATGTAAGGCCCAGTATGGGATTAACATTATGATTTCCCTCTCAATCAATATAGGAAGAATTATTATCAAAAAATATAGGAAGAATTAAGCCAATTAAGAAATTCTTCCTATATTTTATATAAAAAAAATATAGGAAGAATTTCTTAATTGGATTAATTTCGGAAGTATTTACTAGACTATATAAAGTACTCAATTTAAATAATATTCTTAGTACTACTATTACTACTATTATCTTTCTTTTCACATTTTAATGTGTGTGTGTATATATGTGTGTGTGTATTTATGTATGTATGAATGCATATAACATTCTTATTATCCGCTGAGGAGGTCACAAGCTTTTAGAAGCCTTACTTGTAAAGACTTTTGGTAATTACTGAGATGTGAAATTTTATCACTTATATTAACATTTTTTAGTTGATTATTCTAATAGGGAGCAAGGCAAGACACCTATAAAGTGAGTTTTAAATGCTCTTTTGTGCTCCTAGAGTATAGGTTATGTTGTTCTTATTTGTGATGACCCTAAAACTTCTGCTCTTTATTTTGTTTGTTGAAATATTTTGGGGAATTAATTTGACAATGTATTGTGGGTTTTAGTTTAATTAATTATGTTCTTTTAATAATTTAGATGTTGAGCATCCTTATTGTCGACTTTTGAAATAATTTGGTTAAATATTTGATTGTTTTGTTTGAGGAGTTACACATGTCCAAGGAAGTCACAACACAGGGGCTGCCTTTCTACAAATAAGGATGTATTAGTGAAGATGTTGGGGCTTGACCATCTTGGCCTTCTTAGAGGTGCTGACATTAAATTGACCAAGACAAAATATTATGGTCATCAACAGTCTCGAAGGGTGGTGCTAAACTATGCAACAAGAAGGAAAAAGAGGAATAGGAGGAACAAGAAACAGTAATGGTCAGTGGAATCAACTAACTGTGGGAATCAATTCACCAAAACCCTGCCAATGAGAGTTGGCATAGATAGTAAGGGATCCAGGACTAGACCCTTGGGTCGTGAGTTCGACCCTCTCTGCCGTCGCTGGGACTTCTTTGGTAGGCGATCTCGTAAATCCCCAGTAAGTACTCATAGAGCCCGGGGCCGTGTCCTGGCCTTGGTGGGGAATTGATGCCGAACCCCTCCAAAACTTTTTTATAGCAAAAAAAATCACCAAAACCCTTCAAATTTATAGTACTGATTTGGAGGTGATGACAGCATTATGCCCTTTAGTGTAATGGATACAAACTATATGGGCTTCAAACAGAACAATGAGAGCCCAAATCAACAGACAACCCAATTGAGATGTGGTACAAGAGTGAAACGAAAGCCCCGGAAGCTGAGAGCGGTCGAGGAAGAATGATGCCAAGGGATGTTTCTATTTGTTTGCTACTTACAACGCATTTTGGTTTAATGTTGCCAAGGGATGTTCTATTAACATGCTACTTTTAGCTTCTTTTGTGGTTGAATGTTGCTATTCTAATGATGGTTTTTTCCTATTACATCATAAAGGCTTTTTTATCACTTAAAAGAACTTCTATTTCTTTGCTTTTTTACAACCTTCAAACACAAGCTAGGGGCTTTTCTGAGATCCTCTCCTCTTTCCTTCCCATCACCTACCGTCATTTTCTATTCATCACCTTTGAATTATGATTTTAATGGTCGAGGTTTAACATTTTATAAAATGTCAGTGTAACTTTATTGGGTAAAGAATTTTTCCAGTCATTGGAGATAAGTTATCTCCCGTGACCCTCAAAACTACGTTGTTTTGGGTTAATGAAGGGTGTTTCTGTAATTTTGTTTACTTTTTTATCATATAAATTTTACCAAAACACTTCATTAATTCATCTAAAATTACAGAAACACTCCTTATTAATTCAAAACAACGTAGTTTTAGGAGTCACTTGATATAAACTTATATACTCTAGTAACTGGAGTAATACTTTTTCCAACTTTATTTATGTAGAAATGTAAATTTGGAATATCAGAATTTATTTTGAACCGTTCAATGGGACAACCAATATCCAGGTACCTATAGTTACTTCATTTTTTAATTCAATGCCTCTGTACTTTTTTTTTAAAACTTTATTAAATAATTCAATTTTACTCTATTAATAAAATTAATTTCTGTACAATAATTAATAAGGGATAATCTTTTTCAGGACCCATATTACCAAAAAAAATCCTAAAAAAAACCCCAAGATTTTGAAAATCCCAAAAAAGGATCTTTTCTAAGATTTTCAGAATCTATTGGAGTTGTTAACGAGGCTGATATAGTTGATGGAGATTTAGTATAATTAGGATATGTTTTTGAAAAAAAAAATCCTATTAAAAGACGGTTGAAATATACAAATCTTAAATCAGACTTCTAAATTTAACAAATTATATATTAGGTGAACAACCCATGTTAGCTTTAATGATTTTACCTATATACCATCTTTCTCTCTCCTGCTTCCATCACCATTCTTATTCTCCTTTCACCAATCTCCTCTCATTTCCTTCAGGTTCAAAACACACCTCGCTCAACGTACAATAACCACCTCTTATGAAAAGGAACAGCATCGCGATATTGACATTTTCCCATCGTTAACCCCATATCCTGATTGAAGCTATGGATAGACAAAATCCTCATTCTTGGAGGAGGACTAGTAAATATTCATTTGGCTCTCGTCAACCAAGTCTTTAACTATGCTTGTGGGGTCGTTTGAAATGCAGCAGGTATTTCTTATACGAGATTAAAGAGTTTGAGTTTAGGCTAATATAATGTTGTTTTTCAGAAATCCAAAAAATACCCAAGATTGTAGAGACGGTAAAGATAGGTTCCAACTACAGTCAAAACCATTGTCATCGATCGATTCTTGGCGAAAATCGATCACCAGTCGTCGTGGGTTTAAAGGAGAGGGAGGCGAAGGGAAGGTAGAGGATGTCAACAAGTTAGTGGAGAGACACACTTGAGCCTTGGCCTTGAGAACTAACGCTTGAAGAGAAATGTTGGGGGTCCAAGATTTTTGGTGGGCACTTCAGAATAATCCATCAGTTAGTTTGCAGGGAAGAGAAAAGAAAAATGGTAGTAGTGGAAAAGGGTAATGTGACTAGGTGAGTGGGGGGTCGAGGGGCATCATCCAAATAAATTGATAAAATTTCTAAATTCTAATTTAGGTCATATGACCTGATTAATGATTTCTTAAGTTTACTGACCCAAATTAAGATTTAGTTAATTCAATAGTCTTTTAATAGGATTTTTCCTATATTTTTTTGACCAAAAATATTAGGATACATTAAGATGTGCTAACGGAAATACGAAATAAATTAAAAGACGAGTTGGCACCAAAAAAAAAAAAAAACTCCATAAATTATGGGAGAAAAAACAAATCAAGGAGAGACACATGGCAGCCCATAATTAGCTTAATATAAATTGCAGAAGAAAGAGGGTTACAGAAGAAGAGAGAATAGCAATAAGATACAGATAAGAGAGCAACTGTAAATTATAGGGAAAAAAAAAAAAATCGAGCAGGACACATGGCAGCCCATAATTGACTTAATATAAATTGCAGAATTTGGGAAGAAGCCGCTAGTCGTTGCCGTCTTCAACGAATAGTCACAGTGGTGCTTCCCTGAAACTGCACATTCTTCTTCAACCATATATTCAAAGGTATTTTTGCTTCTCTGTAATTATACTTCTCTTCTATTTTCTAGGATTCTTGACGTTGATGCCTAGTGTTTAGTACATTCTAATTTTGCGTTTCAGAACTGCAACATGGCTTCTGCGGCTGAAATGACTGAAAATGTTGAAAGAGAGATGGCGATCTTGAATGGGATGTTTGCGAACTTGGATGAAGGGATTGCGAACTTTAAAGAACGGCTTGCGAAGTTGAATGAAGAGTTTAAGACGGAATTTGCGAACTTGAACAGGATGTTTGCGAACATGGATGAGAGGATCGCAGCTTTTGAACAGAAGACGCGGGCTAGAAAAGAGTTTATCGCAGCTCTTGAATAGAAGATGCGGGCTAGAAAAGAGTTTATTGAGGATGATCCTTTTCAACGTCCTAATCCGGAGAACGCTCTAGGCTCCATTGAACCAGATAATTCTAACATGGAACCTAAACAAACGGCTCCGGGAGGAAGCGGCAAAGAAGAGGGTGGATCCAAGGAGGTTGACCCTAGTATGATGATGAGCGAAGAGAAACCACAAGAACAGATCAAGAAACCACAGTTGGAACAAGAAGAAAACATGATGGCTCATCAGTTCAAATTTCGTGCAAATATTCGTACAAATATTGGACCTAGGAACGTGATTGTATTTGTTGGCTTATCTGCGACTCTCAATTTTATCTCAAAAAAATTGGTTAATGAAATAGGAATCCCATCCCAAAGGACCCAAAGCAAATACCGAGTGAACTTTGGCTCTGGTCCTGGACCTGAAGGAGCAGAAATATGTAGGGGGGTTAAACTACAAACTCATGGTATAGAGATTGTAGAAAATTTCTATGTGACGGATTTAGAAATCGCCGAAGTCGTGTTGGGTAATCCATGGCTGAGAAGTCTCGGCGATAGGGCATTACAAGGATTGCCGATGGTCATTGCTGTTGAGGGGGGTGGAGGACCAGTAAATGTGGAAGCAGATACTTCTTCTCTCCCAAGGAGAACTGAAGATGGGAGTGCGAAGCTGGAATGGGTTTTAATAGGAAGATTGATATAGCAACAGGTTTATTGGATCAAGAAAACCATTATTCAACTATGGTGTGGAATTTACTAGGCTCAAGATACATCCTTCAACCACTACTAGCCTCTGGAGTATTTCTATTTTCTTGCTTCTTTAGTTCGTTTTATTGAATGTTGTTTTTTAACTGTTGGTTTACTGCTATATACTTTTTGATCATTGAAACTGCGTGCGTCTCTATTATTTCTTTGCAATATATATATATAATGGTGTTCATATTTCCATTTCACTCATAGTTCTTTGTAATTGAATGTTACTCTATTCTCCTACCCTTAACATAAAATATAGTTACACAATGAAGCACTGACAATCATCGGTAATAGAATCGGCGATATTGTGAAGGTAGATATCAATACCGCTAGTCATTTACGAGGCCATTATGCTCGTATTTGTGTGCTTGTGGATTTGCAAAAACAGCTTATGTCGGGTTTCAGTATTGATGGTGAGGAATATTTCTTGGAATATGAAAATCTTTATTTACTGTGTAGTAATTGTGGGTTATACGGGCATATCGGTGATCTCTGTCCTTCCAAGAAAAAACAGAGCTCTGCTGAGGAGCCGAATGTGGTGGCATCGGTTAATGGAATACATCAAGAGAAGGGCGGCGTTGCTAACCGTGAGCAAGAGGATCATCTATCTTACCGTGACCACTGGAAGACGGTGCAACGATACCGGAGGCCACGTAAGGCGAAGGAGGCTAAAGAGGGCCCAACTATGCAGGACGGTAGTGGTTCACGTTTTCAGGTACTGGCAGAGGAAGGTAGTGGGCAGAGGAATGAGGATGTTAATGAAAAGGCACGGGTCACTGTGGCTCAGTTAGTGGAGACGCGGCACCCCTCTCAGCTAACGACTTCTGTACGTACTGCAAAATGGACAAAAAAGGCAATTTTGATGCAAGGGGAAGATTTTCATGCTGGCAGGGAGGACCACAACATCCCACGTGTTAATTCTCCCGCCAAAACGAGAAGTAGAGTCGAGAAGAGACCACGAGAAGTTAAGACTGGGGAGCTACGCATGCTCACATGGCGGACGGATATCACGAGAGATGATATGATGGTGCTGAAAAGTTTTTTTTTTTTTTTTTTTTGGTAAATTGATGGTGCTGAAAAGTTAGTTAGTGGGAAGGTGAACGAATCTACAGATCCACGGGCCGAGATGTTGGAGGGTCCTATAGAGGCCCAGGATGAAGTAATGGTTATAGATCTAGGTGATAATCATGCCTTACAAGAGGTTCCAATGGACCCTGGCATTGGGCCTTCTTTACCGGATTCAATTGATGCTTTGGTGGATTGCAATGAGTTGGAGGTGTCTCTCGTCCCGACGGGCTCGACCCATTTTGACGGCTCTAGTTGAGAGGTAATAGATTTATTAATATATTGTTATATAAAAAATCACTTAGATATTTAAAGAATAATCAAAATATTAAATTAAATATTTATTAAATATTTTGTAGCAACCGACTTCATTATTAATTTACACAATATTTGGTAACTACTGTGCCTATTATACACCTTTCATAACTGATTTACTTTATTTATATAGAGAGAATAATCAAAATATTAAATTAAATATCTATTAAATATTTGTATCTACCATCTCTATTATTAATTTACAAAATACTGTATAACTATGTTCCTATTATCTATATTTCATAAATGCCTTGTTTTGTTATTTTTATTATTATTTTTTTAATTTTAGTGTTTTGAGTCTGCCATTTTGGCTGATATGTTGGTTAGAGAGATGCTTACTGCTCTACTTTTACATAGTTAAGATTTTTGCTAATATATCTGTTCTGTATGAAGAACACAGAGATTGGACTTGACTAGGGTGTCAAGCCTAGAGCCTACGTACCCTCGAAGGGATCAAAGTCCACGTAGTTCGCAACAAACTTGAAGGCACGTAGCCAGGGGAGTGGGGTGTGTGCTCTGTGTGGCAGAAAGTAACAAGAGCATAAGATAGAACGCGTGCACCTGTTTAGGGTTTCCTTCTATTTATAGAGGAGCTTGGTGCGCGTATCTCCCTATTAAAGAGGGATATCTATGATTGAGCCGTCAAGGGCTGATTGGCTGTTACCATGATCGTAGGAGAATCCTTATTGATGAGATCCTAAAAATAGGGGATCTTGGATCCCTTCCTAATATAGCGCGGATTCCCTTATAGGCGCCATTGGGCCGAGGTCCGGACTTGGGCCTATTGGGCCGGTCCGTAACAGTTGCCCCCCAGCTTGGTCGTTCAGGCTTCTGGACGGCCGAGATGCTTAGTACCCCGGTCCCATTATGGCCGAGGTCATTTCTGCGGACTGAGTCGGCTTTTTGGACGCCGTGGCCATCATTCCGTTTTGGAACTGTGGTCGGCTCAACCTGTCCTTGCCCCGCCTAGGACGCCGGGTTCGTTCTCGTCCGAGCGGTTTTCTATCCTTCCCGGGTCTTCTGCCCCTTTGCCTTTTGGGATTCTCCGGACGCTTTGGGTTTCGCTCTTACGCGCTACTATTGCAGGCGTACAGGTGTCAGGCTTTTACTGGGGCGTTCTGCAACCGCCGCGCCTTTTTGCCTTTCGAGGTGAATGCGCATTTATTGCGCTGGCGTTGTGTTGCACCAATCCCGTCGCGTCTGTGCGGGAATAGACCGTCGTGCCCCTGCGTTGGCTTTTTAAATAGCCTTCTTTCTATTCATTTCCACTTTTTCCCGCTATTTCACTCTTTTACCAGAAATTTCTCTCCTTTCTCTAGAGCGTGAGTGGGGATTCTTGGTTTGAGACTTTTCACCGTCTTCCAGCGTTCCAGTCTCTTTCATTTTACTTATACAGGTATTGCACTTATCCCCTTTTGCATTTGTTCGGTAATTTCCCGTATTTTTTCGTTTGTACTAGGAATCGCTGTCTCTGTTTCTGTTCTTCTGGGTTTTTCTGGGTTTCCGTTAGCATCACTGCACCCAAAGTTCTTCCCAAATCTTCCTCAAACACCGGTTCCTAATACCGTAGGTCTTTGATGATGGCGGGAGATAGAGACATTTCGCGACCGCAGGCGTCGTTGGCGCCGGAGGAGGAAATGCTCCTCCGCGCGCGTCTTCCTCGTATGACTTACTGGGTTCTTGGGGGTGAGCCTCCTGCTACGAGGATCCTAGATCCTTTACGCCGGGGTGGCGCCGCGCGTCCGGGGCGAGCTGGGGCTCGCCCGTCTTCGGGAAGGGTTTCTATTCCCATTCCGCGTCATCCCTCCCGGCCGCTTGTCCGGCCTCTTCCTTTTGAGTCGCCTAGTGGGACCTGGGTTGGCTCCTCTTCCAGTTTCGAGGCCCCGGTGGTGATGGCTCATCCCCTGAATTTTTACGAGGGTCCTTCTGCCGTACGCCAGACGCCCGCCCCAGAGGGTTATGCCGGCCCCTGCTGGGACTGCCTGGCGGAAGCTTCCGTATTGATGGCGGGTGATAGAGATGCTGAGGCTTCGTCTATTTTGAGCTTTTGCCGGCATTGGTCTGCCCCGGCTATTCCTTCTCGTGCTTCCCTTCGTTCGAGTCCACGGCCTTTTTTGCCTTCTGTTATGCCTGTGCCAGGTACTTCTGCTTCTTTGCTAATACCGGCTTTGTTTATTTTCATATAGGCTTATTTATGGCTCCAAAGTCTGGATCGTCTAAAAAGCCATCTGAGGCCGGTGGTTCGGACTCTTCCAGTCCATCCGAAGCCTTAGTTCGTCGGTACGGCTGGGTATCGCACGATGTGCTGGCTACGCCGTCGCTGATGTCTAAGGCGGATCTGGTCCGTTTGAAGTTGCCGGCCATGCCTGGGTGCGTGCTTAGGTGTCCAGGGCCGGAGGAGCCTGTTTACGCGGCCCCGTCTGAGGGTCGACCGGACTTCTTCTTCTTCTTCCGGGACTATTTGTCGCGGGTCCAAGTTTCTTTCCCTTTCTCCCCCTTCCAAATGGAGGCGTTGCGGCATCTTCGCCTTGCCCCGTCCCAGCTCCATCCGAATGGGTGGGCTTATCTGGTAGCCTTCGAGAGGCTTTGTGGCCATTTCTCGCCCCCTTTAGATTGCTCGGCCAACCTTTTCTTTTACTATTTCGGGCCTTTCACACCCAGCCCGCTGAAGGGAGGCGATAAGCGGAGGGGGTTGGTATCCCTTCGCATTAATCTGGAACGCCAACTGATGACGCCCTTCTCGGATTCCTTCAAACGCTTTAAGGGATCGTTTTTTAAGGTTGAGGCCGTGCCAGGGGAGCTGCCCTGGTTTTTGGAAGGGGGCGGCCGTTTCCCTCTGTATTGGGAGGAGGGTCATTATAAGGCCAAGGCCCTGTCCTTTCAAGTTCCGCGCACCAACCTCCTGCCGGAATCAGCTTATGTAGTGGCCCGGATTGAGGCCTTGGTGGACGAATACGGTGTGCAGCTGGCCGGCTTCTACATATCCGCCGAGCCGCTGCCTTCTTCCTGTAGGATTTTTAGCAGCCGTATCTGTTTTTTGCTTCAGTATTGGTCTTTTGAATTGGTAAATTCTGACCTACTCTGTTTGTCTTTGTTTGCAGCCAGGGCCATGGATGACCTGCCGTTATATGCTCGCCTGTCGAAAGCGGCCGCCGTGTCTTCGAGTCGCCAGAAGAAACGGGCGGCTTCTTCTGCTGCCGGTGCTCCCACTGCTCCGGCTTCTAAGAAGGCTAAGGGTCCTGCTGCTGACAGCCCTTCTTCCGTCTCGACACCACAGGCCGTTCCCGTGGTGGAGACTCCGGCTCTGGAGGGCCCGAAGGTTGCTGCTGTTGGTCCAAACCCGGCACCTGAGTCCCAGGCTTCTGAGGGGCGAGAGGCCTCGATTTCCGATGAGGAGGTTGAGGCTGAGTTTTTCATTGATGAGCCTCCTGCCTCCCTGCCGGATCTGCCTTCCTCGTCTTCGCTTCCGCCTCCACCGCTCCCGAGGTCTGTTCTCCCTCGTGGCCGTCTATGGCGCGATGGGGTAGTTCCTGAGGTTTCTACCGCTTTCCTGCCTCCCCGCCACTTCACCGGATGCGCCGCACTGACTCGACCGGCCCTGGATGAGCTGCACAGGAACCAAGCGGAGCTTTGTCGGGCGGTGGGATACAACCAAGCCTTGATTCTGGTCCGGGAGCAATATGCTCGTTCCAATGCTGACGTCCAGAGGCTGCGGGCGCAGGTCGAGGAGTTGGCCAAGGGTTTGGCGGCGGCGGAGGCCAAGGCCGCATCTGCTGGCGACCTGAAGGAGGAACTGGAGGTGGCTGAGGCCAAGGCTAGGTCGGCAGGGGAGGAGCTGGCTAGAGGCTGGGCGGAGCGGGATGCGGCCCTGGCGGAGTTTGATGGGGTTCGGGCGGAGCTGGCTTCCGCGCGGATGGAGCGGGACGCCGCGAAGGCTGCGGCGGTGAAGGCGGATCGGGAGCTGCAGCTGTCCCAGGAGCATGCCGACTCGGTTGCCGAGGAGTGCACCCGGGCTCTGAAGGAGAGGTCCGAGAGCCTGGCTGCGGCCAAGGCCTTGGAGGAGCGGCTGGCTACGTTGGCCAGGGAGGAAGAGGCGGTTGAGGCAGCCCTTGCTGCTGAGAAGGTGACCTCCCGAGAGCTTACAGATGCCCTGGTGCAGACTGCCGAGGCCTGTTTCAAACAAGCCTTGCTCCAGATCCGGCACTTCAATCCCGGGGTTGAGCTTCAGGTGGAAGGGTACGATCATCGTGCCTTTGTTAAGGATGATGGATCCTTCCTTCCCTACGAACCCCAAGCCGCCGAAGACCCTGTTGAGGGAGCCGTGGAGGGTGCTGCCATTGCCGGGGGTGAGGAGGAAGCTAATGCTGGGCCTGGCTCCCCGCCCTAGCTTTTATCTTTATTGTTTGGGGTGTAGGAGCCCTTGTAATTTGTTGCTTTCTTTTGGCCTTGGTGCCATTTGTACAGACTTTTATGACAATTACGACATTATTCTTGCCTTGTGCTACAGTCCGTCTTTATTTTGATTATTACCGTCCCTTTCGTCTAGATTCGACAATGAACGATTTAAATTCTTATCATCCTTCCTCTGCGCGGCCGAGCTCGTTTAGCTACCTGGGGCCGAAGGTGGCTTATTTTTCTGCCATCGTCCTATTACCTCGGTTTGTGCCTTCGTTTGCTATGTGCGTATAGGTCGCGTGGGCCGCTTAGGTGACTTAGGCAATGGGTGACTTTACCGCTCTTTTGACTAAGTTAATTCGTTTGTCGGCCGCATGTGTGCAGGCCGTTGGTACTCTACCACATTTAGTGTGTGGGAGGTTAGGGCAAGGTTGTCTTGTTTCAGCCTCGTCAGGCATAACTAACCATACTGCCTCGGCCCGGCTTTCAAGTAGCCGAGCTCCAACTTTCCTTTAGTTGGATCAAATTGTACCGGCGTAAGGGCGGGGCTACCACGTGTCTAACCGGGGCTTCGTCTGCCTGGAGTTGGACATTTTGACCTGATCAGGGTCGGCATGGTAGGCCGCTTGCTTAGCCGGGCGAGCGTTGACGCGTCAATTTCGCGAAGGGCCGTGTTCGATTCCTTCGCCGAGCTCTAACCAATGCCTGTCGGGGTACGACGGCCGGTTTTCGTACATCTAGATGTTTTTGGTTCTGGCCGGGTCTATGACCTCGGGGCCTTCTACCGGTGTCGGGCTTTAATAGCCGCGGCTTTCGGTTCCTTGGCCTCGGCCTTATGGCTTTTGGCCGAGCTTAACGGCTCCGGCTTCATACTTAAGCTTTGTGCACATTCGTAAATATCTTCAGTGGGATCCTTTATTGATGGAAAGAAATAGCCCTACGGGGCTTTACAAAGCATCGTAATTAGAAATGACATAACTTGGACTTTAGACGAAAAGAAAACATAGGCAGGAAAAGGGAAAATTGCTAAGTAAACAAACACTGCCGAGGAAGGATCTAGCTGTAGTAGATCTTCAGCTTGTCGGCATTCCACATCCTTTTGATTGGCTTTCTTGCCAAAGTCTCGAGGGTATATGCTCCTCCGTCGAGCTTTTCCTTAATCCGGTAGGGCCCTTCCCAATTTGCCGCCAACTTCCCGTCCTTGGCGTTCTTGTTGCCAATGTCCGCCCGTCGGAGTACTAGGTTGCCTCGGTTAAAAGACCGAGGGCGGACCTTCCTGTTGTACTTAGCCGCGAGTAGTTGCTTGGCGGCTAGTTCCCGGCAGTGCGCCGTAACCCGGATTTCATCTATAAGGTCCAAGTCAGTCTTCAAGGCGTCGTCGTTCGATTCCTGCCCCTCCTGTCCGGCTTTAACCTTTCTCCAGGATGGCTGTCCGATTTCAACCGGGATCATTGCCTCGCATCCATAGGTTAGCCTGTACGGGGTTTCTTGAGTCGAAGACTGTACGCTCGTGCGATATCCCCACAGGACGCTGTGGAGCTGCTCGGTCCAACTGGTCTCGGCCTGCAACATCCACCTCTTGAGTCCGTCGAGGACGACTTTGTTGGCGGCTTCGGCCTGGCCATTTGTCTGGGGATGTTCCACGGATGAAAAGTGCTGCTTGATATCCAGGTTGGACATCAGCGCTTGGAAACGATGGTCCATGAATTGGGTGCCATTGTCCGTGACGACCTCGGCTGGTATCCCGAAGCGGGAGACGATGTTGTGCCGGAAGAACTTAATCACTCTAGCCGAGGTTATTGTGGCGAGTGGCTCTGCTTCTATCCATTTGGTGAAGTAGTCTACCGCGACTATTAACCATCTGCATTGCCCTTGCGCCGGTCGGAATGGACCGAGGATGTCCATGCCCCATTTGTAAAAGGGCCACGGGGCTGGCATTCCTTTCAACTCTGAGGGTGGCGGCCATATTATCCTTGCATGCTTTTGACAACTGTCGCATGTCTTGGGTTTTTCCATGGCGTCATGACTCATAGTGGGCCAGTAATAGCCGGCGCGTAATGCTTTCCGGGCAAGTGCCTTGCCCCCCATGTGGTGACCGTTGGCGCCTTCGTGTAGCTCGGCCAGCACGTATGTCGCTTCAGAATCTCCAAGGCAACGCATCATGGGGCAATGGAGTCCCTTCCTGTATAGTTGGTCGTCCACCATGGCGTAGAGGGCGGCTTCACGGATCAGCTTCTTTGCCTCGGTCAGGTCCAACGGGATAATTCCCCTCTCGAGGTAGTCTTCAATTGGCTTCCTCCAATCTGTCCCGGCCGAGATGGCCATGATACAACTCGGCTCGGTCAGATTCTGCTGTATCACGGTACTATGGTTGTCCGGCCCCTTCGTACTGGCGAGCTTGGAAAGGATGTCAGCTCAAGCGTTTTCTTCTCTGGGTATATGAGAAACTGTGACCTCTTCGAACTCGGCCATGAGTTCTTTGGCTTTGGTCAGGTACTTTGCCATTAGTGGGCCTTTTGCCTGATAGGTGCCGTCTACCTGAGCCGCGACGAGCTGCGAGTCGGTTAAAACCTTTACTCGCTGGGCGCCATTATCCTTGGCCTGGAGCAGTCCGGCCAAAAGGGCCTCGTACTCGGCCTGGTTATTGGAGGTCTGGAACTTCAACTGCAGAGAATGTTCGGTGGCTACCCCCTGTGGGCTTTCTACGATGACTCCCGCGCCGCTTCCCTTTGCGTTGGATGAGCCATCAACATAGACCTTCCAAACCCCATCGTCTGTAGTGGCCGGTGTCAGTTCGCGGATGAAGTCCGCAATCGCTTGGGACTTGATTGCCTGGCGGGCTTCGAACGTGATGTCGAACTCGGAGAGTTCTATGGCCCAGTTGGTCATTCTCCCGGCTAAGTCGGGTTTGTGGAGAACCTGTCTGATCGGCTGGCTGGTTCGGACCACGATCCGGTGTCCCTGGAAGTAGGGCCGGAGTCGGCGTGCCGCGGTAAGGAGGGAGAAGGCCACTTTTTCGAGTTTCTGATACCGTAGTTCAGAGTTCTGTAGTGCCTTGCTGACGAAGTATATTGGCTTTTGCCCGGTCTCAGATTCCTTTACTAGGGCGGCACTCACGGCCTCGTTACCAATTGAGAGGTAGAGGAATAAAGTCTCTCCGGGGTCCGGCTTCATGAGTACCGGCGGGGTTGCCAAGCATTGCTTAATTTCTGAGAAGGCGGCATCGCAGTCCGGGTTCCAACCGCCTCGGGTCTCCTTCTTGAGCAATTTGAAGAGAGGTAGGGCTTTCTCGGCCGACTTTGGTAGAAAACGCGTCAGGGCGGCTAGTCGGCCTGTTAGCTGCTGTACCTCCTTCTTGGTTCTCGGGCGCTGCATGTCGAGCACGGCCTTACACTTGTCCGGGTTGGCTTCGATCCCTCGGTTCGTCAGCATGAAGCCTAGGAATTTCCCAGCTGGGACTCCGAAGGCACATTTGGCCGGGTTCAACCTGATTCGATGTCTTCTTAATTTTTCAAACGTCTGTTCTAGGTCCCGGATGTGGTCTTCTGGGAGTTTCGACTTGACGATCATGTCATCTATGTAGACCTCTATGTTGCGCCCGATCTGATCCTCAAAAACCCGGTTCATCATCCTCTGGTAGGTTGCCCTGGCATTCTTGAGTCCGAAAGGCATGACGTTGTAGTAGTAATTTGCCTTATCAGTCATAAAGGCGGTCTTCTCTTGGTCGTCCGGATGCATGGCGATCTGGTTGTAACCGGAGTAGGCATCCATGAAAGAGAGGAGGTGGTATCCGGCGGAGTTGTCCACCAGTTTATCAATGTTTGGCATCGGGTACGAGTCCTTTGGGCAGGCCTTGTTGAGGCTGGTGTAGTCGACACATACTCTCCATTTGCCACTGGGTTTGAGGACCATGACTACATTGGAGAGCCAGGTGGTGTACTGCACCTCCCGGATGAAACCGACCGCAAGGAGCTCTTCTATGTGATCTTCCAAGGCCTTCTGCCTGTTATCCGCCATGTTCCTCTTCTTCTGTGCCACTGGTCTCGATCCCGGCCATATGCCGAGTTTGTGACAGCAGAAGTGGGGGTCGATGCCCGGTATTTCGGCCGAGGTCCATGCGAAGACGTCTTGGTTTCGCCTTAGGAGTCGGATCATGAGAGCCTTTAGGCCGTCCTCCATATCCCGGCCTATTTTGGCGGTCTTGGACGGGTCCTCGCCTAGCACAATTTCTTCCAATTCTCCTTCCGGCTCGGGCCTCGGATTGTCAAGCTCTCGGAGGTCGAGTTCCACCATGTTGACTTGTCGCCGCGGGAGCTCGCCAGAGCCGGCTTCGGCTACTTGCTCATTGGATCCGAGCCGGGGTGGGGACGAGGGTCCTCCTTCCTCGACGCGGAGAGCTTTGAAGTAGCACTGCCTGGACTCTTTCTGGTCCCCGGATATCACGACTATCTGGTTCTTACTATTGATCATCTTCAGCTTCTGATGCTTCGTGGATACTAGTATATCCCAGTTGTGGATCGTGGGTCGGCCCAGAATGATGTTGTAGAGGGACCGGAAGTCGGCGACTACGAATCGTACCCGTTCCGATTTGAAGGCTTCCTTGGTGCCAAGAGTTAACCGGAGGTCGATGTAGCCTTTTGGGAAGGACTGCTCCCCATTGAAGCTGACCAGGGTGGTCTTGCACGGCTTAAGGTCCTCTTTTTCGAGGTGCATCCTTTTGTACGCGTCCCAACTTATAATGTCGGCCGAACTCCCTGCATCCACAAAGATCCTCTTAACTCGACAATTTATTAGAGTTCCAGTAATTACCAGTCCGTCCAGGTGTCCGGGTATGACGTCTTCCAGCTCTTCATCAGTGAAGGTCAGGGTTGGTGGCCGAGGCCTCCTTGAGTCCTCCTTAAACTTAGGGGGTTCTCGGACGGTCAGTACTTCGTGGAGATACTTCTTTCGCTGGCTTACGATGTCTCCTCCTCCACCGAATCCTCTGCTGACGACGTTGCACTGGAAATCGACGTCGGGAAATTCGTCGTCCGAGGCCGCCTTCTGCTTTTTTCCCGGAGTTCGGGATTCCTTGGGCGGACTTCTGGAGCGGGCGCGGTCGTTGCGTTTCCCGTTCGTCCTTCCCTGAGTCTTGATCACGTACTGACGCAGTTTCCCATCCCTTACGAACTTCTCGATTGCGTCACGGAGGTCATAGCACTCGTCGGTGGTGTGGCCGTTGCAGTTGTGGAACTTGCAGAACTTGGAACGGTCCGTGTTGGAGCGTCCTCTGATCGGCTTTGGCCTGTCTACCCGCTTCATCTCGGTCTGGGCTACCTCCTTCCATACCTGGGACCAAGGGACGTTCAGCGGGGTGTAACTGTCGTACTTGGTCTTCTGGTCGGCCCGGTCAGACTTTGTCCGGCTGTCCCGGCTGCGTTGTCTCGGGTCGGTCTTCGTCCTTCATGGGCGTTCCTCGTCGCTAGGCGGGCTCTTCCTAGTCCGTTCAGGTTCATCGGCATTGGCCGCCTCCATCTGCTCCATTTCCAGGTACTTCTTCGCCTCGGTATAGAATTCGGTCAAGGTGTACGCTGGGTTCTTGCATAGGTGACGAGCCAGCCGGGATGATGGGTCCAGTCCATTGACCAGGCAGTGTACGTGGACATCCTTGGGCAATGACCGTACTTGCATGGCCACGTCTCGGAACCGATCCAGATACTTCTGCAAGGCCTCACCCTTCTTCAAACGCACTTTGCTCAAGGTGAACGTAGTCTTCGGCTGCTTTTTACTGGTGGCGAAGTGCAGCTCGAATTTTCGTCCGAGGTCTTCATAGTCTCGGATAGAGTTGTCCGGAAGAGACGTCAGCCACCTGTGCGCCGGCCCGTCCAGAGTAGCCGCAAAAAGGCGCTGAATGACCAGACCGCTGATCTGTCGGACCCACATGAGCTTCTCAAAGGTAACCAAGTGGTTCCGGGGGTCTTGGCTCCCATCGTATTTCGGCAGGCTGCTTAAATCAAAGCGTTTCGGGAAACAGGCTGTTGCCGCCTCCCTCGAGAACGGGGATCTTCCCGTCTCTGATAGGTACGTCACACGATATACCCGAGGCGATCTGTGGCGAGGCCGGGGAGTTCTTTCCTCGGCGCGGGTTTCTTCTCGATCTCGGTATTCCCTTTCATGCCGATTGGTGCGGTTAGGACTGACACCGTGGTTTCCTCTGTCTCCCGGGGACCGTGGTCTGCCGTGGTCTGCAATCGGGCGCCGCATCGGTTCGCCGTCGTCGCGGCGTGGGTTCCTCGGCTCAGAGTTGCTCGAGGAGCTGCTGTCGCCTGCCGAGGCTCACCTTGTATGACCGCGACCCCTGTGGCGGCCTCTCACGCGGCGGTCATTCTCGAGCGCTTCTTGGATCATCTTTCCGATAGCTTCGAAGTCAGCCCGCCTCTGCAGGTCATCGTGTTTTTCCTTGTTCTCCAGGCGCCGCATGAACGATTCCTGAGTCCTCCTCATCATGCGGACGTCGGCATCAACTGCCCGGACATCACGCGTTGGAGATGGCGCGAGTGCTTCTTCTGGACGCCGGTCTTCATGCCGCGGCTGCTCCTCATGGAGCGGCTGTTCCCTGTCCGGGGAGGAAGTCATCGTATCAGTAACATGTCCTTCTGGGGTGTTTCCTCTCCGAGGTGGTGCCGGCGGCTGGCTTGTGGGTCTCCTTCCACCGGTTGGGGATTTCTGCTGTGGCTTCTAGTGCTCACCATTAGTAGTCACGGGGATTGAAGTTTACTGTCCCCACGGTCGGCGCCAATGTTCTGTATGAAGAACACAGAGATTGGACTTGACTAGGGTGTCAAGCCTAGAGCCTACGTACCCTCGAAGGGATCAAAGTCCACGTAGTTCGCAACAAACTTGAAGGCACGTAGCCAGGGGAGTGGGGTGTGTGCTCTGTGTGGCAGAAAGTAACAAGAGCATAAGATAGAACGCGTGCACCTGTTTAGGGTTTCCTTCTATTTATAGAGGAGCTTGGTGCGCGTATCTCCCTATTAAAGAGGGATATCTATGATTGAGCCGTCAAGGGCTGATTGGCTGTTACCATGATCGTAGGAGAATCCTTATTGATGAGATCCTAAAAATAGGGGACCTTGGATCCCTTCCTAATATAGCGCGGATTCCCTTATAGGCGCCATTGGGCCGAGGTCCGGACTTGGGCCTATTGGGCCGGTCCGTAACAATATCTATTGACAAAGTAGTTCAGATATTAAGAGAATACATTAAGATTTGAAATCAGGGGAGATGTCAAAATTTATTTATTCACAAAATAGTTCATATACAAAGGGGGGAATGATGGTTAATTTCAAAAAATTTTAAAATATATGTAATTCAGAAGGTAGAGGATAAATCAAAGATATAATTAAAATATTGACAAAAAAAAAAACTAGATATAAGGAGAGATCAAAGGAAAGCTGTTACAAAATATTTAAAAATATTGAAGTGAAAATGTAAAAATCAAATGGGAAGTTGTTACAAAATATTTTTCTTATAATTAAATGATTAATTTTACTTTGTTAACACCGTCAACTCCTACAACTGTTTTATTCGCATCATTAGCCTTTATACTAGGGTAAAATTGAAGCATTTATGAGAAAAATTATACCTGTACCAAATTAAAAATTGAAGAGAATATTATTACCTTCAAATGGTTTCCCTTTTATATGTATACTTGTAAATTGTTAAATTTTGATCTGAATAGGTCACAATGATAGACTTTTATTAAAATATTTTTTAAGTTTGTAACTAATTATTCTAAGCAATATATGAATTGTTCAGTTGAAATTTTAATGGTGTGTGTATATATAGTTTTTTAAAAATATAATAATATTATTATAAACTTGAAATCTCCACCATTGAAAATTAATCAAATTATAGTGATAAGAGGTAGTAAGGAATAAGAAATTGATTTGATTAGAGATTATATTTGATTTATGATTTCTAATTTATTACCATAATTTCCTATTCTGTTGAGGTTGACTTATTGCATCTATTTAATTATTGTGGATTGATTTAGTATAACTAGCCAAGGCCCGTGCTGAGACGCAATATATTTATTAATATATTGTTACATAAAAAATCACTTAAATATTTAAGGAATAACTAAAATATTAAATTAAATATTTTGTTGCTTCTGTTTTCATTATTAATTTATAAAATATTTTGTAACTACCTTACTATTATTCATCTTTCATAACCGATTTACTTTATTTATTGAAAGAGAATAACCAAAGCATTAAATTAAATATTTATTAAATATTTGTATCTACCACCCCATTATTAATTTAGAAAATATTGTGTAACTATCTTTTTCATAATCCATATTTTATTAGTGCCTTGCTTTTTGTTTTTTATTTTTTTAATTTCAGTGTTTTGAGTCTACCATTTTTGCTAATGTGTCGGCTAGAGAAATGCAGTAATTAAGATTAGGATATATTTTTTTAAACCAAAAATAGTAGGAAGTAGGAAAGAAATTAACAGTGGAGTTGGCCTAAAAAACACTAAAAAAAAAAACAAATCAAGGGGACACATGGCAGTCTATAATTGGCTTAGTATAAAAGACGGTTACGGAAAAAGAGGGACAATAGTAATGAGATACAAATAAAAGAGCGGTTACGGTACGGTTTTGTGAAGAAGCCGCTAAGTCAGTTCCAGTCTTTAATGAAAAGTCACAGAGCTGCTTCCCTGAAACTGGACATTCTTCCTCAACCATATATTCAGAGGTATTTCTGCTCCTCTGCAATTATACTTCTATTTTCTAGGATTGTTGACTTTGATGTCTAGGGTTGAAGACAATTTAATTTTGCGTTTCAGAACTGTACTAAACATGGCTTCTGTGGCTGAAAGTATTGAAAAAATTGATAGAGAGATTGCGAACTTGGAGGAGAGGATCAGAGTTATTGAGCAGAACATGAGTGCTATGACAGAGCTTTTTAAGGAAGCTCTTGTTCAAGGAAACTGGCCTGGTGGGAATTCAGGCCGTCCCGTTCCCGCGAACGCTCTAGGCTCTTCCGGAGTAGAATCAGATAATTCTAACATGGAATCAAAACAAAAGGAAATGGAAGGAACCGGAAAAGAAGAGGGTGGATTCATGATTCTAAAAGAACCTGAGTTTAACCAGAGGATGATGATGGGCTTATGCATTAGCGATCACGAGAAAACAGAGGAGATCAAGAAAGAAGAGGTGCAACAAGAAGAAAACGTGAGCGCTGATATCAAATTTCATATCATAATTCGTGGAAAGATTGAATCTAGGGATGTGATTGTATTGGTTGGCCTATTAGCGACACACAATTTGATCTCAAAACAATTGGTTAATGCTCTAGGAATCCCATTGCGAAAGACCCAAAGAAGATTTCGAGTGACCTTTGGCAGTGGTCGTGCATCTGAAGGGGATGAAGTATGTGAGGGAGTTGTTCTCAAGACGCACGGTCTAGAGATTGTTGAGACTTTCTTTGTGACTGATTTAGCAATCATGGATGTGGACGTGGTGTTGGGTATGCAGTGGCTGAGAAGTCTCAAACGATTTTCCTTCCTCTACTACTAGCCTCTGGAGTATTTCTATTGTTGGAAGAATACTATTTTTCAACTATGGTGTGGAATTTACTGGGCTCAAGACACATCCTCGAACCACTACTAGCCTCTGGAGTATTTCTATTTTCTTGCTTCCTTTGTTTTATTGAATGTTTTTTTTAACTGTTGGTTTACTGCTATATACTTTTTGATCATTGAAATTGCATGTGTCTCAATTATTTCTTTGCAATGGTGTTGCATTATACTCTTGATTAAATAAATAAAAAAGTTAAATGATACAAGAAACATAACAAAGAGGAAAAGCCCATAACCTTTTTTTTGTTTTGTTTTTTTAACTTAAAATGCACCTCCAGTATCTGCCCAATCGTTTTGAAATTCGTCATCACTACATTCTTCCTCACTTTAGGACATGTGTGTTACATAATTTCAAAGTTCCAATTATCTGCATCATCTTTTACAAAACCTTCAAAATTAATGGTTTCTAATATGAATTACTCCCTCCGATCCTAATTAGAAGATCAAATTAATTTTTTTTTTGGAGAGATTAAAGATGTTAATTAAATTACTTTAGAGTATTTTTATTTTTTGTTTCCCAAATTAATTAATTGGATAATAAATGAATATATAATTCAGGTATACACAACATATAATATGATTAAGTAATTTATTTAACTTCTTTAAAAAAAAAAAACCATCAACCCAGTTTTATAATAAGGACCAAAGATAATATTTAACTTGGACAGTTGGATGGTTCTTCTTTAATTCACGTGCTTTACTTTGTTTCTCATCGTCTTTAAGGGAGCAATTTTCGATTGATCGCTAAGTTCCAAGTTTTGGGTTGTATTATGTCTTGTATTGTAGGAAGCAAGAACAATGTGCTTAATTAATGCATTTTGTAATTGTTAATATCCAACGTTTCAGTGATAAAAGACCTTCTAATGATTAGCAGAAGACGAAACCAACGGAATAATAGCAACATACCTGCGATTACAAGAAAGTATTGCAAAGAAATGAGAAATGCAAAAAAGTTTCAGTGACAACAACCAGCGATTCCAAATATGGTAGAAAATAAACACTAGAGATCATACCAAAAATTCCATATTAGATGAAGACTTCCCGTTATCTGTTGAACTGAAGCCCTACATACGAATCTTATTCCACATCCCTGAATCCAATTTTTTTAGTGAGGGATGGATCCCATTTTTTTAGGAGGGGAACAACAAAAATTACAAAGCAGCAGACAGATAACCAAAAAAATTCTCTATATCTTTTTGGCCAAAAAAATTCCGTTTTTATGCATAAATATTAAAAAGATAATATTGGACATAAATGAAAAACATAATTAATATATCGCTAAATTATATAAAACCTCCTGAACTTTGAGTCAGTTGCATATAATCAATCCCCTTTGAGTTAGTTGCATATAATCAATCCCCAAACATTTCAAAGTTTAAATTTAACCCCATAACCTTGTATTTTTTTTTTTAATTACAGTCATCATGTCGTTCACTGATTGTTATCTTTTTAATGATAATTGCTACGTCATAGGTGACATGTGAAATCTTACATGGTGTCCTATATAAATTGCTCATTTTACAAAATCTCTCTAAACTCTGATTAGTTACACATAAGCCCCTAAACTTTGATCGTTACAGATAACCAATGAACTTATTTGATCGGTTCCCTGACGTTTCAAAATTTAAATTTAACTCCCTTAAAAATTTGATTTATAATATTTAACTACATTTCATTACTTTAATCATCTTAATAATTTTATTATTCTTTTTCAATTAAATTATCTTTTTTATGACAAAAACTAGAAGAATAATATTTAAAAAGTACAAAAATAAAAATTTGCATATTTTTTCTTGAATAAGACATTCAATTTTTTTAATATATTTTTAATTACTATTCTTCTAGTTTTAAAACCAATAAGTTAGAGAGAATAAATGAAATAAATATAATCAGCAAGGGATAAAGTTTTTTAAAAGTACAATAAATGCCTAAAAGTCAAAATGAAGCTTATATTTTTTTATATAAAAAATAAAACTTACATTTTGGATCACATATATTTATAAATTTAAAATTTATATATATACAACAATTGCTACAACTAAAGAAATTACAGATGTCGGTGGATCCTACTTATTATATTGAGCCCTCCCACACCTTATTTATGTCTCCCCAACTGCAGCTGCTACAAGTCTTCAAGGGCACATATAAAAACTTTTTGCTAAAGCTCTCAATAACACAAAGACAAAGATAAAGAAAGGAAATGAACAAAGAGAGATTTTACTGGTTTGGTCTAACTTCTCGACCTACGTCTAGTCTCCAAGCACCTTGGGATTTTTCACTAACTCAAAATTACTGTTACAATTACACACTTCGTACTCAGGATGATTTTCTCACACTTGGACTCACTCCCCCTTACAAGCTGTAATTGAACACCCACACTTAAGGTTCCACAACCTTAGGATTTTACAACTCAACAAAAAATCAAATAATAGTATTTACAAGTTTTTATATTGGAATTTGTTAAATTGGTTCACAAAGTGATCTAAAACCTAAAAAGGTTGTATAGACTTCACTCGACCATCCCTTTAAAATCACAATTCATGTTCTGTACATCTTCTCATCTTTGGTCGCCATTTTTCTGAAGCTCTCCCCTTCCCCAACTACTTCAAGCGTAACAACTACTTCAGCTTCGTTGGACGACTTCATTGATGCAGGTTTTCTCCTCTGTGCTTCTCTCTCTCTCTCTCTCTCTCTCTCTCTCTCTCTCTCTTTTTGGGTGTGTGTGCTTGTTGACTTCCATATCTATGCTCATCATCATGTCTAGATCCTTGCTGTTTATATCCAAATTGCTCTATCTCAAGTTTCCATTGAGTCATCACCTAGATCTATGCTTGCCAATGCATATTTGTCCAAACCGGTGTGTGCTCTGCTGCTTATACTCTGATATGTGTCGTAAATTAACGAGGGAAATATAAGTTAAAATTAAACAAAATTAAAGGACCGCACTACCCGCCACCCGAAAGGGCGAGGCCAGTAGGTGTGTAATATGGATCTTCCACATGAATTTCCAATCTTTCGGAGACATCAAAACAAAGGAACTTGGAATATTTACTAGTAGTAGTAGACAATAGTTCCCTATTTTGCTTGGGAGCAGCTACGGTCCACTGCAGTGGATCGTCGCTACCTTCCTTTCCTCAATAATTACTTACCGCACAAAATCGTGCGCGGTAAAATATTGAGTAATTATTGAACTTTAAAGTAATCCGGGCCCAACGCATGTTGTTTCTTTAAGATAATTTTGCTCCCTCAATATGGATGTCCAAGGTTGCTAAGCAATTGTCTCTTAAGATATAGCGGATTTTTCGTCTTCAAGATGATGACTCTTTCAATCTA
Source organism: Acacia crassicarpa (assembly GCA_034222035.1). Classification (NCBI taxonomy): domain Eukaryota; kingdom Viridiplantae; phylum Streptophyta; class Magnoliopsida; order Fabales; family Fabaceae; genus Acacia; species Acacia crassicarpa. Next base: position 23,235,034 of record JAWXYG010000004.1, read on the forward strand.
AAGCCCAAGCAAACACAACAAGCCTGCTTTCAGAATCACACAGAATATATTTGCAGAAGAGTTGATCTTGATCCTAAATATAAAACATAGTTTTCATATTTGTTAATGTTTTTCCTAATTTACCTCTATTGATATTTCCTCAATAATAATCAAGGAAGAGAGGGAATAAGAGAATTAAAGAAAATAGTTAGAGTGTTTTACAAAATACATATCATACTAACTAACTTTCTTAATCTAATCAAATTACGTAAATATATTTTATATTAAAGACCAAATGAGGTACTTACTACCTAAATAAAAGATTTTAAATATATGGAATTCAAATTTAAACTCTATTCAAATGTAATGTAAGAGTATGATTACACTCGGAGCAAAGTTTTCATAAAGTAACACACAATCCGACATTTAAACACGTTGTATCTGATGAGATCAATTTGATCACTCCATTAGCTATTTCAAATGTGAAACTAACAGAGGATTTTAAAGTACAAGAATTTATTTCTTTCTATACCACTACCTTTGGTCTTTAATAAATGATATATTTAGGGCAGTGTTGTTAAAACGTAAAGTCTACGTAGAAAATGGTAAGGATGAGCAAAAACGTAAAATCAGAAAATGTAAATGAAACGTAAGAGTTTACTACATCCTACCAAAAAATAAAATCCAACATATATAAAACCAAAATACACCAATACATTAAAGTTATCAAAAATTTAAGTCTAAACACTTAAGGAAATAATTAAGTTCATAATTTAATATGAGTTTTCATAATTAAATTAAGATTCTTAATACATTTTCTTGAAAAGTGTGCTTATGCCTCAAAAATATTTCAAACTATTTTAGTTTAGTCCCTCCTCAGAACTTTGAATTCTTACATTTTAGTCCCTTGGTTAAAACACATGTTTTGACCAAGGGATTAATTAGGTCATCTTCTTCATTCCACGGACTTGATAGGCTGAGACAGACCCGATCACCCGAGATCACAGAGCGCCACGAGGTGAGAGGTGAGAGAGGGGCGAGCTTCGACCTTTGATCCTTCCTTCCTTCACATTCCTCTAAGTCGCTGCTGGCCTCTACCCTCACCACCATCGCCGCCGACGACCTGAAATAGAGGGGCGAGAACTGCAAAATCCAATGACCACCAGCGCTGCGAGTTAACACGCCATGTCAACCGATTCTACCGAGTTGAAACGGCGTTTCGACCGTTTCAACTCAATTTCCGTTTCAACCACCATTCTGACACGATTTTCCAGTGAAAAACGTAGAAATGTACGTTTTAACGATACAAAACGACGTTTTAACAACACTAATTTGGGGAGTTAATATTGATCCTAAATATAATATATAGTTTTCATATTTTCCAATATTTTCCTAATTTACCTCTATTGATGTTTTCTCAATAATAATCAAGGAGGAGAGGGAATTTAAAAATGGTTAAAGTATACATTTAGTCCTTTATATTTACCTCTGGTATCATTTTAATCCCTTTAGTTTGTAAAGTGCACGTTTTGTCCCTTCATGCTAACACCGTTAGTCTAACTTAACCGAAAATACTGACTCAACAATTTTAAGTGATGACTATGCAATTAAATGCTAACTAAGCATGCTTATACGTTACTATTTTAATAAATTAATATTTTAAATCCTTTAATTGAAAAATATTTAATTTTCTTCGACAAAAAAATATACTTAATCTTCACAAATTGTGAAAAATCACAAAACAGTCCATAAATATTAATTTTTTTTCAATTAATAGGATTTAAAATATTAATTCATTAAAATATTAATATATAAGCATGTTTGGTCAGTATTTAATTGCCTAGTCACCACTTAAAATTGTTGAGTCAGTATTTTCCGTTAGGTCAGACTAACAGTGTTAACATTAAGGGACCAAACGTGTATTTTACAAACTTATGGGACTAAAATAATACCAGAAGCAAACACAAATGACCAAATGTATACTTTAGTCTTTAAAAATTAAGGAAGATAATTATGGTGTTTTAGAAAATACATATCGTATTAACTAACTTCCTTAATTTAATCAAATTTAGTAAATATTTTCTTTATTAAGAACCGAATATGGTACTAGTACCTAAATGAAATATTTCAAATATATGAATTTTAAATTCAAACTCTATTCAAATGTATTGTAAGAGTATGATTAAACTCGGAGCAAAGTTTTCATAAAGTAACACACAATCCAACATTTAAACACGTTTATGTTTAAACATAAACGTGTTTTTCTTTTCCCTTTCTTAACGAGAAAAAAAAATACGTTTATGTTTTTTTTTCTTTTTTTTTCTCAAGAAACACATTAATGTTTAATGAGATCAATTTGATCACTTACCAAGGACAGCAGTGCAGTGGCACAGCTGGTGGTATTGAGATGTCTTATATCTCCCCTCAGGTCCCGTATTCGAATCCCCCCTCCCCTCACCTTGTACCAAAAAAAAAAAATGATCACTTCATTAGTTTTTGCCTACACTCCGTCCTTGAAATAGAAGCTACGTGTGGAGTGACCAATTCTGCTCCTCCATTAGACAACATAACCACCCTTTTTGGAGAAGCGTAATTTTTTTTTTTTGGAATTGGGGACCTAATGGTCCCGGGCAGGATCGAACCCTGATGATAGACCAGCGTCGTACCACTGTGCTACCTGAGCACTTGGTGGAGGGCCCTATACTTTCACCACCATCTTGTGGCTTGTTTGAGTTATTGTTAAAAAAACACGTTCATATAAAACTGCAATTCCTCTCACGTAATTACCTTACCTTATATATTGTAAATTATCTAAGAAAATGGTTTCTACCCTGATCCAAACATGCACTTCTTCTATGGATGACTTCCGATCAGCAAGTGAGACTAGCAGATTTGGTTTTAATTTCTGTGTTTCTTCTTCTTTCGTGCTCTTTGTCGCTCATAATTTTAAAGATTTGTGGATATTTCCATTTTCTTTTTTTTCTATCACAGAAAAATTTGATTATAAATTTTGGAAATAAAGAATTTATAAACTAAATGAAGTTAAGAGATTATTTGTAGTAATTTGAAGCAAAATAAGTATTTATACAATTTCAAAAATATTAATTAGAAAAATCTTTTTTAATTTGAATTTCAAAAGCAATTATATTATCAACATATTAAATTAATGAATTAAATTTATATAAAAAAAAATATGGGAGTATTATTGATCAAACTTTTAAGTAATTTATAGAGAACACTAATTTGATTATAAATTTTGGAAGTAAGTTGTATATTTGATTTTGTATTTTTTTAAAACGTTACAATTACTTTTTAAGAAAAAAGAGATATATTATTTTTATTTGAAAAGAACAAAATAGAGTGAATACCCTATTTGGTCCCTAGAAAAAAACACGGACCCTTTTTTTTCCCCAGGGACTAATTAATGAGACATTTTATAAACTAAAAATGAGTTTTTAGAAATTTTTGAGGGACCAAAATGGGGTCCATTTTTTGGAAATTCGTCATTTTCAGGGACTAAAAAGGAGTTTCGTTGTTTAAGGGACCAAAATAGGGTCCAAGATATTTTTTTCAAGGACCAAATAAGGTCAACAAAACACTACAAAGACACATCCATACAAGTTTACACAACTTTTCTTAACTATTTACCTCATATATCATAAATTGAGTTAGAAAAATAGCTTCTACCTATACAAGCAATTATTCTTCTTATTGTGAGCTAAACATGCAGTTATTTTTCTTATTGTGAGGGAAGGGTGAGGCCTTTTAGCAAACCAAGCTAATGTAGTACTTGGGAAGTCAAACTTTTTCCCCATTCTTATCCCCAACAAAACGAAGCCTTTTATATATATATATATATATATATATATATATATATATATATATATATATATATAAAAGTTTAGGAGGGGTAGACACCTAAACTTTTGATATATAAGAAAAAAAAATGATGTAAATTACTATAGGTTAAGGATAGTATGATTATATATATATACATATTGGGTTAATAATTAATTATTAAAAGAGCTTTCCTCTTCCTTGATCTTACCTAATAAGCTTGTGGAAGATTGTTGGTCGATGTATTCTAGGCTCATCATGTGCTATCGACTGTATTATCATACACAATGCAATCGATGAATTTATCAAATTTTTAATGGAAATTGGTAAAAAGGCAACTATTCTCATTGATTATATAATACTCCTTTATAATACTTAGAAATTGAAAATATTAAAGAAATCATTTACATTTGATTGAAACCTCTTGATATATACAATTAATAGAGATAATGTAGGGACAAAATTTAAATTTTTGGAGATAAAATTGATTAAAGTCTAATATTTAAGACTAAAGTAAACCTCTAAATTAATTAACCCTTATATTTAAGTGAAGACCACCTCTAAATTAACTCTTACCACCAAATTTGCATCATTGGCATGATCTCTCAACAGCTGATACACAAGCACAAGCACATTGAGTGAACATTATTCTGTTCACATTAGATTTCAATCAATGATTTCTTTTGGGGAAATAAAAAAACAGGTATAGTTTGTAAATATTTGCTGACAATTTTTTGAAAGCATAGCATACGATGATTTTTATTGATCATCAAGATAGCCAACGGCTAAAACTTTAACATAGTATTATTACCTTCAAAACATCCTCATGAAAAATATATGCTACCTTCAAAATGCAGAAAAGTTGGTACTATTTACAGAATGTGATTTACGAGACTGCAGATTTGGATGAGTCAAGTTGCAGCTGAGACAGCGCAGTATCAGTGTCTTCTTTCTCAAAGGTATTTGGTTTTCCATACAAATGGTTCCTGTGAATATTGAATAACAAAATTATAAGAATTACATTTAAAATCAAACATTCAAAAAAAGTATTAGAAAAATAGACAGGAAGTAACTATCATATAAGAACAAGTTCAATTCATGAGCTTAATCTATTTATCTATTGAGTGAAATCATTTCATTATAATTCTATTATGATCAGCAATACACCTTTAAAAAAATGAGCAAGTTGGTTCCTGTAGACAAAGTACAAGCTCATTATATCCCTTAATATATAGAAATGTGCTATTCTTTTCCTGGTGAAATGCCAAATTTGAATTTTCATCAAGAGAAATGTAACACGATTAATCTTAAATCATTTGGTCATAAAAGCTTCAAAAATTGAAGACTAAAACTGCTTATAAGCTTTTACTTAGAATTAGATTAGATGACTAATTTTAGTTTAATCCCAGTCTAACTCCAGATAAGTTGAATTCCTTAATAAATCGAATTTGCAAGAAAAAGCTAGAGAATATGTAGAAGACAGTAGCACCTAAACATGTGAACTGGCACCCTGTTTATTTGATTTGGTTCCTTTGACTAATTCTGGGTAAAAAGAAACTGTTAGCAAAGGATACCTTTGAGAGATAAAACTCTTCTCAGACAATGCCCTCTCCAACCTCACTTCAAATGGCGTGGCATGCCAATTCACTTTCTTATCCTGAAAACAATTGGCACTATTCCTCAGATGCAGAATCTAGATTTTGAGAGCACAAGACCAAGTTGGTAACAGATTTAGACATTCTTCGTCTTCTCTCTGAATGGACTTGACCAGCACTTCCTCGCTAGCTGACTCCGGCCAACGGAAGCTGCCAACCTGACCGGCACCAGCTGAGGGTAACGATGATCGGAAAAAGAAAAAGAAAATTGATGAGCTGCCACTTGCTATTATGGATGATAATATGTCTGAAAAAGAAACAGGGCAATCAAATGAGCAGGCAAAGAACTCTGAGAATAGGGAATCAGCAAGCAAAAGTGAGGGACAACAACCAAAATTCCCTTCTTATCGGGCTTCACTCATGGGATTTAATGGGATTGCACACAGTAGCTATGTAATGGAAGAGGATGATTTGTTTACGGATGATAAAGAAATATGTTGGAAATTGCCAAAGGAATCTGATGAGATGAAGAAACTTATGGAGATGTATCCAGTTGCGCCATGTACAGAGGAGGAATACAATGAGTGGTGAGCGATGGAACTATGCACTGATCCTCACGGTTCTTGGCAGGAAATTTAATTTATATGTATTAAAGGAGCTTTTGGCCAAACTGTGGGGTTTTTCATCCTTTGAGCTTATTGATATACCGAATAACTATTTTGTGGTCAGGTTCCAGGATAAAGAGCTATGGAGGTCACACTACCGAAAGGTTTTGTATGAGGGTCCCTGGGTTATTAAGCAACAGTGTGTTCTAATTCAAAGATGGACACCCTATTTCAATCCCTATCTGAATCCATTAGGGAGAGTGGCAAACGTGGGTACGGATTCCAGACATACCAATGCATTGCTATAACAAGAATTGTATATCACGGTTGGGAGACAGAATTGGTCGCACACTTAAAGTGGATTTGAACACTCTTCATGATTGTCAAGATGCAACACCGAGAATTCAGAGAGGAAAGTATGTGAGGATCTGTGTTGAATTAAATTTGCAGAAAAAACTTGTGCCTAAGGTGATTGTGGCAGGTTCCTTATTTAATGTCAAATATGAGGGTCTCACGCTCATTTGCTTTACCTGTGGACGATATGGACATAGAAGAGAGGAGTGTCCCTCCAGACCATCATCGGACAGCCAAGGTGAAGGTTGCCCAGCACAACATCCTTCAATGCAACCTCCAAAACATCCAGAGGTGTTATCTCCGGCTTCAAAAACGGAGGATGCATTCGGCCCTTGGATGCTTGTTCACCGGAGAACAGGCCGGAACAGGCCCTTCCAACGGGCAGAACTTACAGATAGCCACCGTACTTCATCGGGGAGTGGTGCAAAGACGTTGAGGGGTACATCGGTAAGGCCAAACTCTAGATTTGCTGCGCTGGAAAATCTCCAAGAAGAGGATTTGCTGACGCAAGAGAACGAGTTTGCGCGTACGAAGACTCTGGCAGTGAAGAACCTTCCTCATCAAGCTGAAATTAGATCCCCAAATCTTCTCTCGGTCAAATCAGGGGTGCAGGGAAGTAGGAAGGTGCCAGCAAGCAAAGTGTCCAATTTTAAACCTCAGATTTGACCAAAAAAAAAAAACCTCAGATGGGTGTGAAATCAAAGGTCCAATATAGACCCAAGGAGCCCAAAGCCGTGGATCCAGCTGGTGCGCAAGATGGCGAGGTGTGTGCGAATGGGCTTTCCAATCCTCTTGAACAGCTACGTCAAAATGAATGTGGAGATGGGCTTTCCAAGCCTCTTGCCCAGCTAGGCCCAGTTGGCCATGAATTGCAAAGAGATGAACAAATGTTGGGAGAAAGCCATTTAAATGGGATAGGAGTTACGTCTGATGCGGCTGGGCCCTCTCTTTTGCCAAATCCAACCAATAACTCTCATCCTGGACAATGTATGGCGCCATCTCAAGCCAATGAAGGGAAATCTAATGCCAACAATGGGAATCATTTGGGCCCCAAAAAATCAATTGGAAAAAATAAATTCAAAGGGGATCGGATTCACTCTATTGTGCAGGGAAATATTAATAGAGAGAATATTGTATGTGCTGATTATTTAACAAAGGAGGGACATAGTGCTCCGGTTGATGCCAACGTCAACCTTATTCCTGCTATTCCTGAGGGGTGCCATGAAATGGTGAGCAAAGATCAATTGGCCTGTTAGCCCTAGCTTTGTTCCTTTTGTGTTGTATTTAGGACTAGTCTTTATGTTTTAGGTCCTATTTCACTGTATCAAGCTTCGGCTTACCTATATTATCCAAAAAAAAAAAAAAAGAATCTAGATTTTGAACTCTTGAACAGGGAAAAAAAAAAAAGTCATACTTCCTTGTACTTATTGGTTGTATTTGGTATGCCATTGCCATAACACACCTTAGGAGAAGTAATCTGAGGATTTTCTTCAGGACTTTCCCATAAGTTTGGAATCTGATTATTTGAAGCCTCCTTTTCCTCATTAATAACTGATGCATTCTTCAACCAAGATAAGCTTGCTTCTACTTCAGATTCATTTTCATAAGAAACTTCCTTTAACCCTGTTTTTGGTGTAGGAGTAGCATTTTGAACATGCTCAGAAGCGCTACTCAGCTCACCTGATGAATCTTCTTCTTCAGGTATCTCGCTCTGAGAGAAGCCTTTAGCCAAATGGTTATCTGAATACAAAGATTGAGACCTAACACGAGGCTTATTATCATTTGGTTGATTTAGGAATGAGGCAGGGTATACAGTCCCAGGTGTCTGCATATCATCAGATATTTTCAAAGGGGTAGGATAAGGTGACTGTTTATATCCACGGGAACTCAAATCAGTTTCACATTCAAAACGTAAAGTCTTTCTCCTCCTCTGGATATCAGTGGTTGGCGGCGAAGGTGAAGCTGCAATATTTTCGGTAGGAAGACTCTGTTTCGTTCTTTCATCCTTTGAGCAACGAGAGCCAATTTGAGTATCAAGTGCAATTTAGGCAGAACTGGAAATACAATTTAATTTAAAGTCTGATTAGTTTGGAGAAATTTCAGAAAACGACCAAGTACAAGATAGATTCTCAGTACTAAAAGCCAGTCACTAATGAGCAAGTTGGTTTTCTAGTCTGATTTGTTAAGCACTACAAGTAAGTGCTTCGATTTGACTATTGCACTTTGTGCATTGTTTGTCAATATCAGGTTAGAAAAAATGTTCAAAAGTGAGAGAATATTCATAACCTGCATGGTGTATGCTCTAAAGAATCTTTGCCATTTTCCCATTCTTCACAAAACTTTCTTGGAGTTGCAGGGATAAATGAATGAACCTGCTCCGGCTGAAGAGGGGGGATCATGATCATATAGACAACAAGCAGGCCAAATTATATAAACAAAACAGAACCCACAAGAAGTTCAAAATAAGAATACATAAATAATACTATTTGACCTGATTAGTTATATTGGAGATGTTGAAGATTATAATAAGAACTTTCAAAATGGAATGGCAAGGAGATATTGGAGATTCAACAAAATATACATATTCATATTCATAAATCAGACTTTTCCATGAAAGCACAAACTATAGCCGTTTGATTAGAGCTCCTACTTTAGAAGAGTTGTCAAGTAAGAAAAATCATCGAACAGACATTAAACTGATAAGTAAGAATGTACCTCTTCCTTGTCAACTCTTTGGGATCCTAAACCAAGATTGTCCCTATCAAGACGCGGTGTATCTTCTTTTCTTTTAAAAGCTAAAATTTATCAACCCAGAAGAAAGCATACTAAGAAAATGGTAAGGTTCAGTGTTAATCAAAGGAATAGATACTGGCAAGGCAGGAATAAATACCTCTGGATAGAAATAAAGACGGGGGATTTCCAGATGTCACAACTCCCTGGTTTACACACAGTAAAAACAGAAGCATAAATTTTTTAAAAAAACAAATATCAAACATATCTCTCGTAATTTGATCGAGTCTTGTTCATTTTTAGCACTCTATTTAGTCAAAATTTAAACCATGACAGATTTGCTCGAGAAAAACTTACCAACATAATTTTGTTCTTGTCTTATACAGTGTCTGACAATGTGAAAATTTATATATAAAATTGAATACCAAATACGGTGGAAGAGAAAGAGTGTTGAAGATATTCTTCTTAACAAGGAGAAACTTCACTTTTCCAGCAACGAAAAGCAGTAAAGAACAAAATTCTTGGTGGTTAGTCACAATTTTTAGAAAAACGATAGCGAAGAAAGGGATTCCATCTCATGATAGGTAAAACGCCAATACAAAATACAAACGAATGAAGGGAGACTCCACACTTCCAACAACAAAAAAGATGTCATCACACCGATTGGAAAAATGAGAGGGAATAATGAGAATTTTCGAATAATACCCTAGATTTGTGCTGAGACGTAGGGAGGACGTGATCTTCGTCGTCACTGGCCCTTAGGCAGCTGAGGAAGCAACCCATGGCTCTGTGAAAAGATCGAAGGATGAATCGGGGAAGGAATCTGAAAAGAAATCGTAGTTCAAGCTTCAGGAAGGCACATTTCATGGAATCGAAGATTCTCACACGGAGAGTGTGAGAGAACACTAATATGGAACGAAAACCGCGATGCTGATTGCTGGGTTGTTTGGGTGAATTTTGAACGAACCTGAAGCGAGGGAATGTTTGAATAAATATCTTTTTTTAAGTGGTTAATTAAACCGTTAACGCAATTAAACTAATGAAACGTCCGTTAATTGTTTGGGTTGCTTTTACATGCTAACGTCCTACATGGAATTTAAATTTCAAATAATGGCCACCTCATCATTACTTTCATCTCTTCAACGCCGTCCAACAGTGAACAGTCCGATCCTAACCCTCGCACAAAAGCATCGAAGAAGGAGATGGAGGGGAAACCATTCAATCGCTGCTCTGGCACAAGTCGCGAGCGATCACAATCTCATGTCTGCAAAACTAATCCATCTCCGGCGAGCTTGAAGCCCGATTTCTGAGCTTATTTCTTTCTCCACCGATCGATCTACATCGTTATGCAATGATGGACCGACGGCGAGGGTAGCGGAGAAGTGATCGACATTGTCGTCTCTGCTACTGTAATTTGAAGCAGAAAGATCTAAGTTTGGGTGGAAAATTTTACCCCCGGCGAGGGTAGAAGGAAGGTCTGTCATCAGTGAAGGGTGCCACGTAGACTACACTAACACAGGTTAGCACCATGTAACTGTAAGATTTGGTCAAATCTTACCTCACACATGGTCAACGTTAAGTGGTTTAAAGGAGTTAACTGTTTTGCACTCCTTTGAACGTTCATGATTATTTTTATTCTAAAAAATAGGGTTAATTTTACACTTTTTTAAGAAAAGTTAAAGGATATTTAATCACCTTAATGTTTTTTAATTGAATACTGTAACTGTACTACCGTTTTATTGACACTCGCCACCAGAATGAAACACATGGAAATTTTTGTAGCCGAACCTGAGCACCCGCGCGTTTGCTATGACGGAAAATTGGAAATAAAGGTTTGAGAAAAAGATAAATAAATATTATTTGAATTTACAAAATCTCTTAAAGTTTGTCGAATTTGTACTAAGGGCCTACGAGGGATATGAAAATTCAGGTGAAATTACTTTTTTACCTTTAGTTTTAAATAAATTTTAAAAATAAAAATACCCTCGTCGGTGTCGGCCAACGGTCACCTACAAGTAGAGTTGGGAATCAGGGTCGGGTTTACAGGATCTGAAAATTACTATTCCAAATTTTAACTATTGTTTCAATTTTTTTTAAAGAAATATAATTAGTAAATTGCAATCACTAAAATTCTAATCTATCAAATAAATGTTATCAACATTAATATCTAAATAATATAAATCATTCAATAAATAAACACATTTATTAATTCGTAATAAAAAAATAAACATAAAGAATATGTTCTTTTTTTTCCTTTTTTTCCAAAAAATATTAAACAAAGGAATTGCTTTATGTATGCCCATGACAAAATGTCATTCCCTCTCATAATTTTGTGTATGTATGTAGATTCCTTTTTACTAAGGGCCTACGAGGGATATGAAAATTCAGGTGAAATTACCTTTTTACCTTTAGTTTTAAATAAATTTTAAAAATAAAAATACCCTCGTCGGTGTCGGCCAACGGTCACCTACAAGTAGAGTTGGGAATCAGGGTCGGGTTTACAGGATCTGAAAATTACTATTCCAAATTTTAACTATTGTTTCAATTTTTTTTTAAAGAAATATAATTAGTAAATTGCAATCACTAAAATTCTAATCTATCAAATAAATGTTATCAACATTAATATCTAAATAATATAAATCATTCAATAAATAAACACATTTATTAATTCGTAATAAAAAAATAAACATAAAGAATATGTTCTTTTTTTTCCTTTTTTTCCAAAAAATATTAAATAAAGGAATTGCTTTATGTATGCCCATGACAAAATGTCATTCCCTCTCATAATTTTGTGTATGTATGTAGATTCCTTCAATTCATGCATGATTTTATTGACAAGTAAAAATAATTATACTTATTTTACACAAAATATATTTTTAATTTATTACTTATATAATATTGTAATACTAAAGTATGTGTTTATTTAATATGAAAACATCCCTTCTTTAAAATTTATAATAACTAATTATGTGTTTTTATACAGATTAATAATAAGCATAAAAAAAAGAGTTATAGTTTAAATTTTAAAAAAATTAAAGTGATTACAAATAAACACATTCATTAAGTGGAAATTTAAATAATTAATTTTTTTAAAAAAAAACTACAATTAAACAGGTCTAATGGGCTGGCTCGAAAAACCCCGAAGCCCTACAGGGCCAGCCCCACAAGGCCAATTTCAAATTTCTTGCTTATTTTTCAAATCCAAGCCCTACAGGGCCAGAGCTTAAACAGACCGGCCCGATTTCTCGGCTCTACCTACAAGGGGTGGGGGGTTTTTTGGGAGTGAGTTGCGTTTTTCTTTTTTTAAAAAAAAAATTATATTAATTAAAGTGTAGGGGTGGGTTTCGAACCTCCCACCCCCAACACCATGGGGTTCCTTTAATATACATATACGTCAATAAATATATATATTCTTATTAACATTTTTTAATGATATTTACAAATCCTAAAATGAGAATTACTATTCCACAAACAAGAATTATCATTTCACAAACGAAAATTCTCATGTTTTCTACAGGGATCTCTTTTTTATTCTTTGATGCATGTGAGTAAATTACCACGAATGGTAAATTCACACACATGCATCAAAGAATATAAAAGGGATCCCTGTAGAAAACATGGTAATTCTCGTTTGTGCAATGATAATTCTCATTTGTGGAATGGTAATTCTCGTTTATGGAATGGTAAAAGTGCAGTTTTTTACAAATTCACTTACATGCATCAAAGAGTAAATAATGGATCCCTATAGAAAATATGGTAATTCTCGTTTCTGGAATGGTAATTGTCGTTTGTAGAATGGTAATTCTCATTTCAGGATTTATAAATACCATTGAAAAATGTTAAGAAGAATATATATATATATATATATATATATATATATATATATATATATATATATATATATTTGTTAACGTGTATATATATCTATATATATTAAAGAAACCAAGTGGCCCAACTGGTGGACTACTTAGTCCTATGGTGTTGGGGATGGGGGGTTCGAACCCCACCCCCTACACTTCAATTAATATAATTTTTTCAAAAAAAAAAAGCAACCCACTCCAAAAAAAATAAAGAAAGAAAGAAAAGAAACCCCACCCCTCATCGACGGCCCTATGGCGGCCGGCCAGCCAGTGGCCCTCCGACGGCTGGCACCGGCGAGAGTATTTTTATTTTTTAAATTTATTTAAAACTAAGGGCAAAAGAGTAATTTCACCCGAATTTGTATATCCCTCATAGGTCCTTGGTACTTCTCGGTCTTTTTACAAATTCGACGGACTTCTGGGGCTTTTGTAAATTCAAATGGTATTTATTTGAAATTTTCTCTAAAGGTTTTTTCCTTTTTTAAAAAAAATAATACACATTATTTTCTTTTTATTTTGGGTGATAGTAGTAATTATTTTCCCTTTTAATGGCTTGATATGTAAGTATGTAACGCCCTGTATGGGATTAACATTATGATTTCCCTCCCAATCAATATAGGAAGAATTTCTTAATTGGCTTAATTTCGGAAGTATTTACTAGACTATATAAAGTACTCAATTTAAATAATATTCTTAGTTCTACTATTATCTTTCTTTTCACATTTTAATGCATATGTGTATGTGTATATGTATGACATTCTTATTATCCGCTGAGGAGATCACAGATTTTCAGAAGTCTTTCTTGTATCGTATGTTTAATGTAACCAATGATTAAGCGATGAAAAAAATTAAAAAAAAAATTGCTCAAAAGTTGAGAATAAATAAATATAATTTGGTTGTGTATTATAAAAACTTTCAATAATTACTGATATGTGGAATCACATCCGTTATATTAACAATTTTCAGTTGATTGTTTTAATAGGGAGTAAGGCGGGACATCTATGAAGAAGGGCTCTCTTGTGCTCATAGAGCATATGTTATATTGTTTTTATTTGCGATAATTCTAAGACTTCCGCATTTTATTTTGTTTATTGAAATATTTTGAGGATTTAATTTAACAATTTTAGTTGAATTAATTATGTTCTTTGAATAATTTAGATGTTGAGCATTCTTATTGGCAACTTTTTAAATAATTTGATTACGCATTTGATTGTTTTATTTGAGGAGTTACACATGTCCCAAGAAGTCACAATAGAGGGGGTTGTGTTTCAACGAATGAAGATGTATTAGTGAAGACGTTGAGGCTTGACCATCTTAGTCTTCTTAGGGGTGTTGTCATTAGATTGATCAAAACAAAATATTAGGGTCCTCGGCAACCTTAAAGAAATAACCAAGACGAAAAATTTGAAAAGCTTCAAATAAAAAAGTGTGATGAAATGCAAAACAAATAAGGTTTCTCATGCAAGTTCATGGAGGAGCATACTAGGAAGGATTAAGGGGGAAATGATAGCCCAAGTACTAGAGGTAGCTACACATCCCCTTCCTAAAGGAGAGGCAGATGTTGAGTATTTTGTCAATAGCCCTGAACATCATATAGTTGTAAGGGTTGCCCGAAGTGTAATACGCTTCATAACAAGCCTATCTCTCTTGAGCATACAAAGGTACAAATCAATACTAACACTGACCTTAGCTACCCTCTCCTTGTGCGGCTGTGCCCAATAAATACACATATATATTGGGAGGGGCTATGGGAAGTTTCATTGTATGGTCTTGTCATCTACTTAGAATATGGAAGCCCCTCACTCAAAAGAAGTCGACCGCTTAAAAGAAGTTACCTCTCAATAAATCCAAGCCCTCAATCAATCCAAGTGTTCCAATCAATTTAAGCCCCCATTGATTAGTCAAGCCCCCTAAACAGTTTAAGCCCTTCACTTCCAACACTTGCAATCAATCCAACCCTCCCAATTCTAAGACCCCAACTCAATCGAACAAGAGGAAGCATGTCACCCCAATGATCAATCCGGGTAGAATTCTTCTTCATAGAATAAGTCTATTTGACAATTTGCTCAAAAGTCTCCCTAGGACTTTGTTGGCAAGTATCAAATTTGAGAGGTATTCGACCAAGAATACCAAGAGGATGTTGAGGCCAAAAGCTTGTTTCTGAGGTGCTGAACAAGGAGATGTCAAGAACAAGCTCTGTCAACTTTTTCATGAGGTAATTTTTTGAACTATAATTGAATAGTTGGTTGCTTAAAACATTGATTATATTTTGATATATTGGTTTTGACATATCCGAGCAAAAAAAAAAGTTTTGACATTTCAGGTACTTGTACTATAATTACCTTATCCCTCACAACCTAGACAAGATCAAGTGCACCCGTCTTGAACAAATCAATAATCAAGTTGAGGGCCTGAAGGAAGATGCCAAAAAAACAACACAAGAGGTTTCTGGGGAATGAATTCATCAAAAGGGTGCCAAATGGAAGGGACACTTACTTCTTTGTACCTTACATTCAAGGGTGAGAACATCATTAACTTTGGTTAAATTAGTTTTTATTTATTTTGTAATTGTCATGATGATGTGATCTATTGAGTTACTTAGGGAGAACCGGATACTCATAGTGATAAATCCAATCTGCAAAAATATTTGGTTTTATGACTTTATGGGCAAGGATCCAAACATGAGACCATACATGTAGGAGATATTCAATCAGTAAGTTATTCATTTATTATCTCGTATAATTTAGTTTAGCTTACACATTTCTATATATATAATTTTTAGTTATATCTTCTCAGAGCAGTGTACAAATACCTCACGAAGAATGGTCTCGATTGCGGCAATTGCAACCTCATCTACGCTGCTTTAGATACACCTTCCAATGGTGACATCGGAAGGTATATATATATATATTATTCACCAATGACTATAATATTAAATTGAAGCACATATGTAGTTTATATATCTGACAAACCGACAATTTTTTCTTCCCATTTCTTTATAGTACCCAAAGCAATCGGACATGAGCAATGATTATGGGTACTACATGATGCGGTATATGAAAGATATAATCACACAAGGTCCTGAAAACATTTCTACAAATAAGGTATATTATATACTTGATTTGTTCATATATACCCTAGCTCAACTACATAATGCAATATCTTTTTTTTTTTTTTGGTCAAGTACATAATGCAATATCTAACTTCAACTCTATTGTTTCCTTTTGTGACAATATTTTAATGTCTTATGCACAATGTTTACCAACTCACAAATGGAAGAAATGGTTGAAGAGTTGGCAGCATCTATGCAACGTTAGTTAAAGCATAAATAATACATAGTATAACTGTGAATTTATAAATATTGATGATTTGTTTAATTTGTTTTAATGTTTTGGCTTTAATAGTGTATATATATTGTATATGAATTATTAAAACTATATTTTGATTTATTGTATTGTTCTATATATGAATAAAAATGTATATATATATATTGAGATTCGTTTTGTAAATATATATGTAAGGGATCTCGAAAGCAGAAACTCCTCTTTCTTTCTTTTCTTTCTTTTTCTTTTTTTAAAAAAATAGATTTTATAAATCACGGTTGTTACCTAATAATAATTATTTGTGTCAATTATATATAACTTTTGTTTGGAAAGAATTTTCATATATGTTATTAGATATATAGAGGTTGTTAAATTGAAACTGTTATGTACTATGTAAACCTTGTTATATATTATAACAGTTGTTTAAATGTGCCTATTAATAATTATCATAGTCTTACTAAGTCTCAGTATATAACGAGTGTTATATTAGATCAATTATGATAGGTCCAAAATAAATAACAGTTCAAAACCATTATATATGACAGTTAATAACCATTATGTATTGTGATTTGTGTATATAAAGTTTGTTTGAAAATAATCGTTATGTATGTTAGTAGATATATAGCGGCTGTTAATTTTTAACCGTTATGAATAATGTAGTATTATGACGGTTGTTTACATATGACCATTAATTATCATTACAGCCATGATAGTGAAAATGAAGATTTTACCTAAAAATGAGAGGAGAATAAAAAAATCGTAAAACGTAAAATTGTAACGTAGTAAAATCGTTAAAAAAATCGTAAAAACATAAAAATGTTTGGAAAATTAATAAAATCATTTTAATAAAAAAATCTTAAAAATATAAAATCACAGTGATAAATCAAATTTTTAATTACCATAATTATTACAATGAGCATATCATAACCTCATCAGGCCTCAATATATAATAGGTGTTATATTATAAATGTTATAGTAGGTTCGAAGTAAATAACAGTTCAAAAACATTATTAATAATAGTTAATAACAGTAATGAATCACGATTCTAGTGATAATTAGGAAAGTATTTTTGACAGCTGGAATTAAAGCTCCCGGCCAACGCACACGTGTCGCTCTAGTATTGCTAGATTGACCATTGCTGAGATGTACTCCACTAATATAAAGTGGACGTAACCATCAGTCATAAATCAGCACTTTGCTCTCAGCCTTATCTTCATTTCTCCTTTTTTAGATCTTTCTGGATCAGATGTTAATACAATTAATCTAAAAATCTGTTAATTTAAACTGGTTGAGCAACCGAACTTAAAAATAAAAAAAGTCAAATTTTTTTAGACATGATTTAGCTTATATCACGTTTAAATTGATTGTTCAAAAACATACTATTATATATATATATATATATATATATATATATTATATCATATAATATTTATTTTTAATTTTCTCATTCCATTAAAATATTTATTATTAATATAATACATATTTAATATATTATATTAAATTTTAATTTTCTTATATTAAAAATAATTTTAATTTTTTGTTTAATTTTTATTTTATTTTTTACTTTATTATACTATATAAATTATTATAATATAATAATAATTATGATTTTTTTTTCCATATATAATTTGTAGGTAATTACTGGCAGGAAAAATTACAGAATTTACCGACAATTAAAAACTATTATGTATGGCGGTTTCTGTAAAAGTGCTAGAAGCGACGGAGACTGAGAAAGTTGGCAGCTGGAATTAACGCTCCGCGGCCAATGCACACCTGTAACTCTAGTATTGCTAGATTGACCAATGCTAATGATAAATTTGACAGCTGGAATTAAAGTGGGACCTAACTGATAGGGCAAAATTTTATAACCTAAAAACTCCATAAGTATATGGGTTGTATTAAATAATAAAATGATAAGAAAGTATCGTTCCCACAAGGACTCTAGTATCACAATTTTAGTTAAGCATTCATTTCACAATTTCGTTTAAGTTGAGAAAAACAAATTGAATTTAATTAAGATAAAGGAGAAGAAAATCAAAACTAAAATAAAAATAACAAAACTACTACAATAATCAAATGAGCAACCCAGAGTCACTTATCCCTTATTAGCTTCATAAACCTTATTTTCACTAATTTAATTAGCTTTAATATCAATTTTGTTAATCTCAAGTATAAATAGCTATAAGTGTCTGTCGGTCCACTTACAACCCACTCTTGAGTATGACTTGTTATGTCTAATATAGTTACTAAAGAAGCAACAAAAATCAAACACACTCTTCAACAATTATATATGGTCATTAGGTATATGTCTATCCTAACCGTAAATTAAATCGTAATTTAATTACATATTACTTAATCTCAGAGACTAATTAAAATCCCCTTTGTCAAGATAAATCCTAATGTTTAAAATCATATTCAATGATGGCCAATCACTAAATAGATAAAGCAAACCAAGATTAAGTAACCAAAATTAATATAAAATTTAATTAAATGATGAAAACAAAATCCAATTTACCTATAAGTTCATAGGTCCTCTAAGTTGCAAAACAAACTAGCCACACATGGCTCTAATAAAATTCATAACAAAAAGACAAGAATTCAGGTTCAAAGAAGAAGAAGAGAGAGGAAAGAAAATTTCTTCATCGCCTTCACAGTCCTTCCGTGGAAATGATGAAGAGAACCGAGCATCTACTCCTCTGTTCCTTCATTCCTTGTTTCTTCGTTCCTTCTCATTCTGCGTCTCTTCGAGATCTTTTCGTCTATGATCCTCTTTATTGTCTCTACCTCCATATTTATAATAATTTAGGTTTTGGGTCATTGATTCTCATTTTCTTATAAAAAAAATATCTCATATCTTATAATTTATTCTATCAGATCACGCAATTGATTTTGTTTTTATTTTTCTTGCGTGAGACCACTAAATTTAATTGATTGCATATTCTCTTAATTGCTTTTTCTACTTCTTTCCAAATCAGCTAATATTTCCTGTAAAATAAAAATATGATATGGTATATTTTATGTCGATTTATTCTTTGACCCCAAATTTCATTCAATTATAGAAAAGTTTATAAAAGATAATTAAATAGGTATATAATATCAATAATTCCAATCAAATCTCATAAAATATATACCTATTTAATTATAAAATATATATTTATCACTGACCATCGATCATAAATCATCACTTAGCTGTCAGTCTTATCTTCATTGCTCCCGTCTTTCCCTTCTTCAACACTCTGCTACTTCTGTGGGTCGGTTCTGCTACACGTTGTTGCGATCCTAGCGTTGGGTCTGTACAATGGGCTTCAAATTTCATGGAAAGATCCGTGACAGGGAGGTGGTTGTAATGATAGGAACAGCAGCTACTCACAATTTCATCTCAAAGGAATTGGTTGATGAGTTACAAATACCGGTGGAGAGGACCCGAAGCTACCGGGTAGACTACGGGGTTGGTGGTTCTGAGGCTAAAGGGGCAGAGGTATGCAACAACGTTGTGGTCGAAACGCATGGTATAGAGATTATTCAGAGGTTCTTTCCCATCAAGTTAGGAATTGCAGACGTGGTGTTGGGTTCTGAGTGGTTGGAATGCCTTGACACTTTTACAATGGAATCAGGCCCAACCATACATTCAGGCCGAACCATGCTCATTAGCTTCGAGTGGCTTGGACAAAGAGTGACTTTACAATCGGATCCGTCTCTCACTAAAGGATTGGAAATGGGTTTTGTAATGCTGCAATGGGACGATGATGATGGAGATGATGATGAACGCTCTTGCAGCAAGGAGGGTGGCGCTGAACTCTGCAACGAGAAGGAAAAGGAGGAACATGAGGAACAAGAAACAGTAATATGATTTGGAGGTCAGTGGAATCAACTATGGGAATCAATTCACCAAAACCCTTTAAATTTCTAGTGCTGATGTGATTTGGAGGTGATGACTGTATTATGCCCTTTTGGTTTAATGTTGCCAAGGGATGTTTCTATTTGTTTGCTACTTACAACGCATTTTGGTTTAATGTTGCCAAGGGATGTTTCTATTTGTTTGCTACTTACAACGCATTTTGGTTTAATGTTGCCAAGGGTTGTTCTATTAATATGCTACTTATAGCTTTTTTCTGGTTGAATGTTGCTTTTCTAGTGATGTTTTTTTGCTACTATATCACAAAGGCTTTTTTATCACTGGAAATGGAAACAACCTTCAACCACAAGCTAGGGGCTTTTAGGATTTCCAAATTTGGTATTTTAGAATTATTATTAATTGACTGATAATTTGTAATTGATTGATCATTTTTAAAATTATGAAAGAAGGCTGAGATGCGAGATTAAATATACATGAGTCGGAGATTTGGAGCATTCTCATTTACTAGTACAAAATTGCTTTTTAGACCGGTTTTGGATCAGATCTCAATACAGCTGGTCTAAAAAGTCTGTTACTTTTAAATTAGTTGAGCAACCAGTTTAAAAAGTTGAACTTTTTAGACATGACTTAGCTTATATTGTAACATCCGTCTCTTATTATTGTGGAGAAATATATTATCAGATACTTGGTGGAATTATGACTTATTTCTTATCATCAAAAATTTTCCCTATGCATCACGGATGCAATGCTTCCCATGTGTTTCTCATATCTTCATGCTTCTTGTTATTTACTCATTCACATGTGCAAGACAATATGGTCCACTTGAATAAATCAACCACCCACTCCTTCTTCCATATATTATTTTAATATATCCATATGCCTACCACCATCCAAATAACTTTGTCTACTTGATTGACTCCATTACGCAAGGGTTGCATTATCCATTTAATTATTTGCAAGGTGGGTTCAGCACTTCCATCTTTTCTTTTAATATTTCTTCACATGTCTATATACTATTCTTCTCTTGATTGCAAGACGACGGCCAACGTGTAGCACATTTGCACCAAATTCCCTTTCATTCCTTCAATCAATTAGGCAATCTTATCCGACATTATTTCTTTAATAATTCTCGGGTGCAAGCAGTGGAGGCTACTCCTTATTGTTTTGTCGGGTAGCACAATCATTGGAAGCATGTTAAATATTCAAACGTATGCCTCTCTCTTATTCATTTCTGACGGCAAGAGAAATAGAAGCATAGCAAGAGGCCGAGAGTGTGAGAGAGCTTCGTGTGTGAGAGACTTTAGAATATTTTGAGAGTGAAGTTCGGAAGTTGTGAGAGGCAACAAGGAAGGAATAGCTGAAGTCTCAAGAAGTAAGTTAAGTAAGTAAGGTTTTAACTTTACTTGTGTTATTTTGTGAAGTTGGTTTTAAGACGTGGTTTATCACTTCTTATATATTATTTTTGGGGTTAATTAAGAAGTGGTGAAATCAAAAGGATTTTGATGATTTTAAGGTTACCATAGTGTTTATTACGGAAAGTGGAGTAAGAATAAGGTTGGAAATGATTTTTAGAATCAAAAAGAACTATTTAAGCAAGCTACCAAAACTGCCAGTTTTAACATTTTTGAAGGCAGTCGAATTGTAAATGGTTTTTGGTCAAGTGAATGATGTCTAAAAATCATGAAATTTTCCAGATTTGAAATAGACATCCAGAGCTTTCTTTTGATATATAATATGTAATTTTTAGAGCTCTGTACAAGGAATTATGGATTTTACAAACTGGCCTAAAATACTGGAAGTATAAACTGGACAGCGAAGTGATTTATTTGAACTGGGAATGGTATGGATATTTTTGGCTATTGAGAATATTTTTCGGTGAAAATAGACATACCAAAGGACATTTAGGTTTTGGAAGCACATCATTTGGAGTTTTGTACAATTAGTTATGATTTTTCAAAGATAGGCGAAATTCTGCCCAATATTGCCCAGCGTTTTTCCACGAATTTTGGAGAAATAAAATAATGATTTAAGTATACCAAGGATAGAATATTTAGTAGTGGCCAAAATATATTCAAGAATATTACCTACAATTAATAAACGCAATATTCCTATGATAGGACATCTGCAAACGTGTACCGATCACCGAAATACCAGAATTATCAACTCAGGTACGGACGCGTATTGTAACCTTAACTCTGATGCTTATGGTATGCTTATATGTGATAGATAGTCTGAAATATTGTTTTTGAAAATTGATCATACACATACATCTTAATACGGGTTATAGTCGTGATAATGCCGTTATGTTTTCCTAGCGCTGAGGACACGGATGTACACCGTGGCACTGGAAGATAGTGCAGACTGTAATAACATACATATTGCAGTGGTTGTGTAATGTTATTATGTGAATATATGAATATTGTATGTGATTAAATGCTGTTTTGCCATGGATATCTGTCATACATATTTGATACATAAGCATGAGGTTAACCGTTACCTGAGGTTCAATGGTAATTGAACCTCAGCTCTGACTTTAGGCCCAGGACCCTCTGGTGGTCAGACCGAAGAGAAGGGTAAGCAGATAGCATGACGAAGCAAACGAGGAGATTCTGTCAAAATTTTTATTTTACCGTCTTTTGAATATTCGGGTATTTTGGATGACTGTAACAGTACACAAATACATCATTATTGAATGTTATTCAGTTACTCATTTTCACGACTATTCCGGTGCTCTACTCTGATAAACCCTTTTTGAACTCTGATAATTTTATTACGAAAACGCTTTAGAAAACGGGGTGTTACATATATCATATCTAAAATGTGTTACTTTTCAGATTCATTGCTTGAAAATATATATTACTAAAGTATATATACATATAATTTTATTATATATTATTTAATATTTATTTTAATTTTCTTATTTCATTAAAAGATCTATTATTAATATAATACATATTTAATATATTATATTAAATATTAATTTTATTATATTAAAATATTTTATATCTTTAAATTTTTGTTAAAAATGTTTTTTTATTTTTTACTTTGTTATACTATATAAATTATTATATAATAATAATTATAGATTTTGTAAATTCTATAGGTGGCAATTTTCCATATATAATTTGTCTGTAATTGCTGACAGAAAATTACAGAATTTGCTGGCAGAATTTTTCCTAAAAGTACGGAGATCTTTTTGTTTAGAAAGGTGTATATTTTTAGTTGAAGTGATCTTTTGTTAATGTAAAATTTTTTTTTTATTTTGTTACTAATTATCCTAAGCAATTATGAATTGTTCAGTTGAAATATATATATATATATATATATATATATATATATATATATATATATATATATATGAGTTTATCGTCTGTCATGTAATTTGACATAAAGTTATATTAAGTCACTTCAAAACTACCTCATTTTGAGATTAGAAGGATTAATGAACTCTCAAAACGACGTAATTTTAGAGTTAGGGGAATTAATGAAAGATCTTTTAGTAAAATTCATATAATAAATACAAAAACAAAAATATTAAAACACTATTTATTAATTCCTCTAACTCCCAAAACAACGTAGTTTTGAGGTGACTTGATATAATCTTATATCAAGTAAAAACCCTATATATATATATATAGAGGGAGAGTGTTTAATGTTTCTGTTTTTACTGAAAAAATATTTTTTCTGCTATACTCACACGACCCACTCACTTTTTATGTGAGTGTGGTAGAAAAAATATTGTTACAGTAAAAGCAGAAACATTAAACTCATATATTATATATATATATAGTTATTTAATATTCTTATAAACTGTGAAATCTCCACCGTTGAAAAATAATCAAATTGTAGTGATAAGAGGTAAGGAATAAGAAATTTATTTGATTAGAGATTATGTTTGATTTATGATTTCCAATTTATTACTATAATTTCCTATCCTGTTGAGATTTTTTTTTTTATCAATATCCTGTTGAGATTGACTTACCGTATCTATTGTAATTATTTTGGATTGATTTAGTATAAGGGATAGGATATTGTTACAACCTTTTTTTTGTTACAACCAATGTTACTATCACTTTTCCACCGTTAGATCAGAATCTCATTTACCTATATAATTTCTCTCTCCTATTAAGATTCTGATCTAACGGTGGAAAAGTGGTAGTAACATTGGTTGTAACAAAAAAAAGTCGTAACAATATCCTATCCCTTAGTATAATTAGGATTTATATTTTGGACCAAAAATAGTAGGATATGTTAAGATGTGCCACCAGAAATAGGAAATAAATTAAAAGAGGGGTTGGCTCCCAAAAAAAAAAAATACCTAAATTACAGTAGAAATCAAAAAGGAACACATGGCAGCCCATAATTGGCTTACTATAAAAGACGGTTATAGAAGAAGAGAGAGAATAGTAATAAAATACAAATAAAAGAGCGGTTTTGGGAAGAAGCCGCTAAGTCAGTTCCAGTCTTCAACGAAGGGTGTTTCCCTGAAACTGCACATTCTTCTTCAACCAAAGGTATTTATGCTTCTCTGCAATTATACTTCTCTTCTATTTTCTTGGATTGTTGATGTTGATGCCTAGGGTTTAGTACATTTTAATCTTGCGTTTTAGAACTGTACCAAACATGGCTTCTGCGGCTGAAAGTATTGAAAAAGGGGTTGATAGCGAGATTTCAAATTTGAATGAGAGGATTGCAAACTTGAATGAGAGGATCAGAGTTATTGAACAGAGCATGAGTGCTATGAGAGAGTTTATTAAGGAAGCTCTTGGTCAAAGCAACTGGTTTGGTGAGAATTTCGGCGGCCTTGTTCCGGCGAACGCTCCAGGCTCTTTCGGGGTGGAATCAGATAATTTTAACATGGAATCAAAACCAAAGGAAATGGGAGGAACCGGCAAAGAAGAGGGTGGATTCAAAATTCTAAAAGAACCTGAGTTTAATCCTAGGATGATGATGGGTTTATGCGTTCGTGATCACAAGAAAACGGAAGAGATCAAGAAAGAAGAGGTAGAACAAGAGGAAAACGTGAGGGCCCATCAATTCAAATTTCTTGGAAAGATTGAATCTAGGGATGTGATTGTATTTGTTGGCCTATCAGCGACAAACAATTTCATCTCAAAACAATTGGTTAATGCTCTAGGAATCCCATTGCGAAGGACCCAAAGAAGATTTCGAGTGAACTTTGGTTGTGGTCCTGGATCTGAAGGGGCCGGAGTATGTGAGGGAGTTGTTCTCAAGACGCAAGGTATAGAGATTGTTGAGACTTTCTTTGTGACTGATTTCTCAATTGCCGATGTGGTGTTGGGTAATCAGTGGCTGAGAACTCTTGGCGATACGACATTACAAGGAATGCCGATGAGCTTGACTTTCAAGTGGCAGGGAAGAACAGTAAAATTGGAAGCAGACCCTTCTCTCTCACGGAGAAATGAAATTGGGATTATGATGCTGGATTGGATTTAATTAGGAAGATTATTTTTCAATGATGGTATGGAATTTACCTGGCTCAAGACACATCGTTCAACCACTACTAGCCTCTGGAGTAGTATTTCTACTTTCTTGCTTCCCTTAGTTCGTTTTATTGACTGTTTGTTTTTTAACTGTTGGTTTACTACTATATACTTTTTGATCATTCAAACTGCATGCGTCTTTATTATTTCTTTGCAATGATGTTCATATTTCTATTTCACTCGTAGTTCTTTGTAATTGAATGTTGCTTTCTCCTCTCCTCTGATTCTTAACCTAAGATATATTTACATAATTTAAGAAAGTTTATTAATTTAGTTAATATGACATGTATTTTTTAAAATACTGGAATCATCTTCTATAACTCCTACCCCTTCCTCCTTAATCATTGTTAGGGGAGCATCAATAAGTGTAAATTAAGAAAAAATAAATAAAAACTATGTTTATATTTAGAATCAAAGTCAACTCTTCAGATATGTCTTATATTAAGGACCTAAGGGAGTACTATTTTTTAATTCAAATTAAACCTTCATTACTTCATATAAAAAACAGATGATACAAACCAATAAATTATTACTTGAGGTGGTGGTAAGGTATATAAAAAAGCAGATGATACAAACCAATAAATTATTACTTGAGGTGGTGGTAAGGTGATCTCACCCCCACGTAAGGGAGAGAGCACAAGTTTGAATTATAAGAAGTGCATTTAGTTGGAGGGACAAAAATATTTTACCCTCTATGCCTCAAAATGCATTATACCCTTGATTAAATAAATAAATACAAAAAAGAAACAAATGATACAAGAAACATAACAAAAAGGAAAAGCCCATAAATTTACTCTACCATTTTTTTTTTTATATATGAAAAAGTTTTGGAGGGTTCGGCATCAGTCCCCCACCAAGATCAGGGCACGGCCCCAGGCTCTATGAGCACTTACTGGGGACTTACGAAATTTCTTTTTTTTTTTTTGTTTATTTCCACTTCTCCATGATTGCATAAAGTGGCCCAAGTTAATTATTAAATGTCATGCATATGTGTGTTTAATCATTTTATTTAATACTATATAAAAAAACTACTATGGAAATTAAATTTCTCCCATTAAAACAAGTTAGCCAATTAACATAAAATTTCCTTCCTTTTTTTTGGATTGGACGAAAAAGCAACTAAATAAAAAAATTTAAAAAAAAAAAAGTTTACATGCCGCCAACAAATTTATCAAAATTCTCAATATATATACACTTATCTGTGATGCACCTCCATTATCTTTTTGCCCAATCGTTTTGAAATTCGTCATCACTACATTCTTCTTCACTTTAGTGTATATACACAATTTCAAAGTTCCAATTATCTGCATCATCTTTTCCAAAACCTTCAAAATTAATGGTTTCTAATATGAATTACTATTTAACTTGGATGGTTCTTCTTTAATTCGTGTGCTTTACTTTGTCTCTTTTGGTCTTTTAGGGAGAAATTTTCTATATATTGATCACTAAGTTCTAAGTTTTGGCTTGTATTATATCTCGTATTGTAGGAAGCAAGAACAATGTGCTTAATAAAAAGATAAGATTAGAGACCAAGCCAAAAATTCTATTGTAGATGAAGAATTCTCGTTATCTCTGTTGAACTGAAGCCCTGCGTACGAATCTTATTCCTCATCCCATTCTAGAATCTCCTTCATCCCAGAATCTAATTTTTATAGTGAGAGATGGATCCGATTTTTTTAGGAGGGAAACAACAAAAATTACATAGCAGCAGCAGACAGATAACCAAAAAAAAAAAAAATCTCTATATCTTTTTGGCAAAAAAAAAAAATCCCGTTTTTATGCATAAATAATAAAAAGATAATAATGGACATAAATGAAAAACACTGTTAGCGTTAGACTTATGCGGTAAATCTGGAATTGGGGGAAAATAAATATGGAATCAAGAAGGACAGCAATACTCTGTTTTTTTTTAGGGAAAAGCTAGTATCTAACTAATCCCTAATAACAGCCCAGGAGAATCTCTAAAGAGAGGTTACTCTCTAAAACATTCGATGATTTTATTCATAGTCTAAGAGCCAATAAATAAGGCTAGGTTTACAGAGAGAGACTCTATGAAATTCAAAAAGATAAACAATAAATCTAAATCCTAACAACTAAATCAATCTAGTTGTGATAGTTTACTTATTTCCTAAAATAATAATAAAGATAATTAAAGATATCAAAACAGACTCGATAAATATGGAAAGATAATTAAATAAATTTAATAAATTCAATTACTTCCTAAGATAGCCTAATACGTTTATGCTTCCTAGAATAAACTGATCCGTAGCAACTATCATTGCTATCATTTCTCCCCCCTTGGAAAAACGACTTGTCCTCAAGTCGAAAATCAGGGAACTGAGTAGCAAGTAGATCATAATCTTCCCATGTAGCAGCCTCTGACTGAAGTTTGGTGTTCCCATTGGATGAGGAGTTCCAGTTGCTTAGCTAGGGTCCATCGATGTTGAAGCACCCTGGAAGGAATAAGGAGGAGTTCCATATCAGCTGACAGAGGGAGTGGTGGAGGAGGGGAGGAGGCCTGGAGGCTCGGAGCGGGGCGTAGTAAAGAGACATGGAAGACTGGGTGGATCTTGGTAGTAGAGGGGAGTTCCAACTCGTATGCTACTTTGCCGATACGTCTCAAGACCTTGAAAGGGCCATAAAAACATGGATAGAGTTTCTCATAGTGGGAGCGAGATAAGGACTTCTGGCATTAGGGGTGGATTTTTAACCATATGGCATCACCCGGGGTGAACTCAAGATCCCTGCGATGTTGGTCCGCATGCAACTTCATCCGGTGTTGAGCTTTAAGAAGGTTACCCTTAAGAACCTGTAGCATGGTGTCCCTGGTCTCCAGTTAGTCTTCCAATTCAGCCACCAATGTTTCGCCCCGCACATAGGGGAGAAGTTGGGGTGGGTCACGTCCATAGACTATTTTGAAGGGAGTGGTGTCGGCGGCAGTGTGATAGCCGGTGTTGAAAGAGATTTCGGCCCAACACAAAAATGCACTCCAAAGGCGTGGTTGCTCATGTGTAAAACAACAGAGATATGTTTCCAGACAACGGTTAACTACTTCGGTTTGACCGTCAGACTGGGGGTGGTAGGCCATGCTCATGTTTAAGCGTGTGTTACTTAAACGGAAGAGCTCCTGCCAAAAGTGACTGAGAAACAGAGGATCTCTGTCGGAGACGATTGATCTGGGCATACCGTGCAAGCGAACAATCACCTGGCAAAATGTGGCTGCAACTGATTTTGCAGAATATGGATGAGCAAGGGCCATGAAGTGGCTGTACTTGCTTAGGCGATCAACCACTTCTAGAATAACAGTGAATCCCCGAGACTTGGGGAGCCCAGTGATGAAATCAAGAGAGTTATCCTCCCAAATGCGGTCTGGGACAGGTAAAGGTTGAAGAAGCCCAGTAGGAGCCAATGTTTGATACTTATTTTGTTGGCATGTCGGACAATGCTGGATGAAACGCTTAACATCTTGCCTCATTCCTTGCCAATACAGTTGGTCAACGAGCCTGCGTAATGTTTTAAGGAATCCCCCATGTCCCCCAGTAGGCGTGGCGTGAGCTTCAGCCAATAACTTTTCTCTTAATTGAGATTGGTTTGGTATGACCAATCGTGTCTTGCAAAACAAATGACCATTCACTAAGTGGAAGTCAGGATGATGATCTAGGTTACTCTGCAGTGCCTGGATGACGGCATTGGTTTCAGGGTCGTCAAGTAGAGCTTGCGGTAGTTGTTCGAATTCACCGGCTAGAGGAATAACCATGTGTAATAAGTCTACCTGTTGTGGTCTTTGTGAGAGAGAATCTGTCACAATGTTCTCTTTACCAGGTTTGTAGCGAATCGTAAAGTCAAAAGGGAGTAATTTGACCAGAAGGCGTTGCTGAGAGTCAGTGACAATCTTCTGGTCGAGCAAATGCTTTAGGCTGTGATGATCGGTGTTCACCACAAAAGGATGCCCTAATAGGTAATGGCGCCATTTCTGTAGGGAGAGTACCAGGGCTAGCAATTCTCGATCATAAGCAGATTTAAAGCGGTTTGAGAAGGAGAACCCTTTACTAAAATAGGCGATAGGGTGGCCATTTTGCATGAGAATAGTGCCAGTCCCTTCCATGGAAGCATCACATTCAACAGTGAATGGTTGACTAAAATCAGGCAAATGAAGTACCAGTGTGGTAGTGAGAGCAATCTTGAGTGAATCAAAAGCGGATTGAGCTTGCGGAGACCACTAGAAAGCATCTTTCTTTGTTAGGTCGGTGAGTGGTCGAGCAACAATCCCATAATTGTTCACAAATCGTCGATAGTAACCCATGAGACCCAAGAATCCTCGTAATTCCTGTACGGAGGAGGGGGTAGGCCAATGAGCAACCGCTCTAATCTTTTCAGGGACCACTGCAACCCCTCGACTTGTTACGATATGGC
Source organism: Acacia crassicarpa (assembly GCA_034222035.1). NCBI lineage: Eukaryota > Viridiplantae > Streptophyta > Magnoliopsida > Fabales > Fabaceae > Acacia > Acacia crassicarpa. The sequence goes on from JAWXYG010000004.1 coordinate 23,265,090, forward strand.
CCAAATAGTCGATTCGAACTTGCCCTAACAAGCACTTCTTAGCGTTAGCATAGAAGGAGTGTTGTTGCAAGATCTGGAAGACAGTCATGAGATGTTGGAAATGCTCGGAGGCTATAGTGCTATATATCAGGATATCATCGAAAAAGACCAGCACAAACTGTCGAAGATAGGGCGAAAAAGGTCATTCATGATGGCTTGGAATGTGGCCGGTTGGCCTGAATGTGTTCGAAATGCGGTTTTGTGGATGCCGAATGGAAGGACCCTGATTTGATGATATTTGAACTGTAGATCAATCTTCGAAAAATACTGCGCACCCTGCAACTCATCAATATTCGGGATAGGGTATTTATCAGGTATTGTCATCTAGTTGAGACGGCGATAATCAACGCACAACCTCCAGGAGCCATCTTTCTTGTTAACCAGTTGTACCGGGCTTACAAAGGGGCTGGAGCTTGGTCAAATGAACCCACGTGCCAATAAAGCGTTGACTTAGGACTCAATTTCATCCTTTTGATAATGAGGGACCCGATAGGGCCGTAGATTAGGCGGTGAGGATCCTTGTCGTAAAAGAATCCGATGATAATGACCACAAGGCGGAGGCAATGATTGAGGTTCTTCAAACACGGAGGAGAATTCTTGATAAAACTGAGTCATGTCCAGGGCAGCCTTCTTGGCGGTTTCTGTTTGATAGAACTCATAATTTTGTAGGTATACCGGCGGAGCAACTTTTGGAATTTCACCTTGCAATCTGTACCTTTTTCCATTAAGTTTAAAGATTAGGAACATCTCATTCCAATTAGCTTCTACAGTGTTGAGAGAGGCCAGCCATTGAATGCCCAAAACCAAGTCAGACCCGGGCAAAGAGAAAGGGAAAAAATCTTGTTTAATGATAATCCCAGTCAACTGAATTTCTAAACCTTGACAAATCTGGTTGCATCGGACGGTGCTACCATCGCCAATTTGAACCCCAAAATAGGGTATTGTAGTGGTGGGAAGGCCGAGACTCTGAATTAATTTGGAGGAAATGAAGTTGTGGGTGGACCCACTATCTACCAGTAACAAAACTGATTTGTTGTGTAGTGTACCTTTAATCTTCATTGTGGAAGCCGACGGAGAGCCCAATATGGCATTGAAGGCGACTGGAGCTTCTTCCTTCAGAGTAGCATTATAAGTGGTAGGTGGTTCTGTCTCAGCCTACGAGTAGTGGGGGTCAGCATCGTACTAGTCTTCTAGAGGAAGATCATCCTCACCGACTTCCAATAGAGATAAAGAGGACGTAGCACAACGATGGCCCGGTCGGAAAGGTTCAGCGCAGCGAAAACATAAGCCCTTGTCACGTCGGCGCTGGTGTTCAGAATCCATGGTGGGTGCACGGCTGGGGACTTGTGGAACAGGTGAGCTTATCGCTAGAAATTTGCAGGTGTGTGTGACAGATTATCGCGGATAGGAGTAAGAGTTGCGTGCGGAAGATGTTGTTGTGGCGGGTGGGGGCCTGAGTGCTGGTGTAGCGGCAGATGGTTGAGGTTGGCATCCCAGGATGAGTTGGTGCTCGAACTCAATGGCCAAGCTGGCTGTTCTATACACATTTTGCGGCTTATAGAGGCGGACTTCTGCCCTGATTTTGTCATTTAAAACTGTGAGGAAAACACCAAGGAGACAATGCTCTAGCCAGCGAGAGACGTGAGAAACATGGCGCGCCCATTCTTGACGGTATTCCTGGATTGTGCCGGTTTGTCGAATTTGGCAGAGATGCTCATCGGGATTAAGATACTCTAGTGGTCCAAAATGTTCTTGCAGTGCAGATACGAGTTCAAGCCAATATCGGATAGGGTGTTGAGAGTTTAACCAAGAAAAGAGATCCAATGCGTCACCCTCGAAATATAAGGATGCAACCTCAACTTTATCATCCTCATGAGTTTGGTAATACCTAAAAAACTTGTCTGCTTTGAGTAGCCAGCCCCGCGGGTCACCCCTATTGAACTTTGGGAAGTCAATTTTGGCATAGGGACGATGAGAGGGACGCTGGTGGCCTTAAGTCTCGTCGTAGCTGTCATCGGAGGACGGCGGTGATCGGCCCTTCGACGGTGGCGACGAGCAGTGCAAGTTTCCAGGACGAGGACCTTCTCTCTTAGCTCGTCCAGGGTGTCCAGTCGAGCAACAATGGCAGTAAGAGGGTCCGTGGCTTTTGGAGGTGAGACAGGTCGGTTGTGAGATCGAGGAGAGGAACGCGGCGGCGGGGAAGGATGAGGAGGATGGGCCGACGGTGAAGGAGTTGGTTGCTGTGAAGGTCTGCGTGAGGTACGAGGCTTTCCCATTCTCGACAGAATCGACAAGGCTCTGATGCCAAATTGTTAGCGTCAAACTTATGCGGTAAATCTGGGATTGGGGGAAAATAAATCTGGGATTAAGAAGGACAGCAATACTCTATTTTTTTTTAAGGGAAAAGCTAGTATCTGACTAATCCCTAATAACACCCAGGAGAATCTCCAAAGTGAGGTTACTTCCTAAAACATTCGATGATTTTATTCATAGGCTAAGAGCCAATAAATAGAACTAGGTTTATAGAGAGAGACTCTATGAAATTCAAAAAGATAAACAATAAATCTAAATCCTAACAACTAAATCAATCTAGTTGTGATAGTTCACTTATTTCCTAAAATAATAATAAAGATAATTAAAGATATCAAAACAGACTCGATAAATATGGAAAGATAATTTAATAAATTTAGTAAATTCAATTACTTCCTAAGATAGTCTAATACGTTTATTCTTCCTAGAATAAACTGATCCGTAGCGACTATCATCGCTATCAAACATAAATAATATAATGCTAAATTGTAAAAAGCCTCCCGAACTCTGAGCCAGTTGTTTATAATCAATTCTCTGACATTTCAAAGTTTTAATTGAACCCCATGACCTTTTATTTTTTGATTACAACCATAATGTCTTTGACTGACCATTATCTTTTTAATGACAATTGCTACGTCAAATTAATAGGTGACCCGTGACATCTTACATAGCATCCTATATAAATTGCTCATTTTACATAACCTCTATAAATGCTGATTAGTAACATATAACCCCCTGAACTTTGATCATTAGAAATAACCCTTGTATTTCTATGCTTGTTATGATGAATAAATGAGCATCACAGATTTCTCTTTCCTCTCCTCTGTTCTGTTCTTCTATTCCCAAATCCTTCAATTTCTACATCTTATCTAAGAGTGGTATCAGAGCGAGTCATCCTCGACTCTCTCGCTATGATCTCTGCAATTCTTGAATCAGCCTAGAGCCATTCTTCTTCTTGGCACGGACTGATATTCAAGAAGCAACCAAGAAAAGGAAAAAAAACAAGAAGTTGCTGTCTGTTGTTATTCTGAAGGCTGTGACGAGAATCACCAAGACCGGACTCTCATACAACACCAGTACAAGCCATCGAGCCTACAAGAGCAGTCAAGAAATCATGGGAATCACCAAAAAAAAAAAGTGCTAACCGATTCTGGATTATGTGAGTTATTCACCTATGCTTGTATCAAGCTTATGTGATCTCTCATCGTTGTTCACTGCTCTGCTTCTTCTCCACCATTACGATTCTGGTGTCGCACGAGTTTGAGTCTATAGCTACTCTACATCGCCGGGTCTGGTCAATTACTCCTGATTCTTCATTCCAGAATTTCGATTCTTCATTCATTTGATTTCGGCAACAATGACCGTCTAGAGTCTCGTCGACTACTTCTGATTTGTTTTCATCTTCTATCTCGTCGGGATTCTGGGATTATTTGCGTGGGATTCTGATCGACGAGTTTGGGTTTTTCCCCTCTGACCGAGTCAACTGGTTCTGGGTTCGTCGTCTCTGCTCGCTTGAATTCCTGGGCTTTTTTACCAAAATAAATTTTTTTTATAAAAACAGTACCAAAATAATGCTGTTCAGAAACTATTTACCGGGATAGGGCTGTTTTGGGGCACATACGTTAGGGGGGACGACGGAACTACAAATTCCGTCAGCCATTCTAACGGCTCAATGGTACCGTCAGCCGAACCTGACGCAAAATTGCGTCAGGTTACCTGACGGCTCATTAAGCCGTCAGAGACCCTGACGGGTCTTTGCTGCAGGGATTCCTGACACGGTCAGGAATCCAGCTGCCCCCCTCCCCCAAAACACCACGTACCCCCCCCCCCCCCCGCCACGCGGAAACACCAAAAAAATTCCCTCTCACCCTTTCTCCTTCATTCCACCCCCAGCCTTTTTCCGTCAGGTTGCCCGACAGCATTAAATCAAAACCCAGCCTTTTTCTTTTTTCTCCAGACGCGTGACTCCTGTGAAAAACTCTCAGCCTTTTTCTTTTTTGCTCCAGACGCGTGACTCTGGAATCTCTGTCCTTGCAAGCCAGAAGGAATCGCTCCATGTGAAAAACTCTCAGCACTTCACCTTTATATTTAGCTCCATCTAATTCACTCAATGCATTACTCCTCTCTCTCAGCATTCACTCTTTGTGACTCCTTCCCTCTTCCTCAACCGTTCCCTCATCTGGAAAACTCTCTTCATCTTCCATATTTGTCTTTCTGTTTGAATTTTTTATTTTTTATTTTCCCAAAAATGAGTCAAATTCTTGTATTTTTATATTATAATGGTTCTAAAAGTATAGGTCCAAATGGATTGACCTTTGCAGGTGAAACAAGAGCAATGTATATTGTTCGAGGCATGTCTGTTAATGAATTATATGAAAAGATCCGTCAAAAGTTAAAGCTACAACAAAATCAGGTAATATCTTCACTGACCGGTAGAGTTCTTTGGGAAAACCGCAAATATGCGGGTTTTGAAATATCCGATGATGAGGATGTAGATGTTTTTGTTCAAACATTCAACCAAAACTCTACGTCGTCCCAATTTGCTGAGTTATATGTGAATATTGAGACGCCAAATGAGGGTGCACCAGCACCGACTCATGGACTCCATCAGTCAGATTATATGACTCATTTTGCTACACCACATCAAACACAATCAACCGTTGCGCATGAAGAAGAAACTGACTATATAGTAGATGAACCTGACAATGAGGAGGAGGAAGATCAAGAAGATGAGGACATCTTATTGGCGGATGACCATGATCAAAATGATAGTGATGCAGAAGATGAATCTCATCGTAATGTCATGACTCAGCAGACTGGTATGTTTCAATCATCAAGCTAGTTACGGAGTTGTATAATTATTTAATTTATCTTTTATTACTTACCATGTTTTTGTATAAACTGAATATGTGTGAATATGTAGAAATTACACCGTTTTGGAATGAGATTCTGCATTATGAGGCTGTTCATGAAGATTATCCGCATGAGGATATACTAGATGTGGGGGGCTTGGAACGGGGTCCATGGGCAAGAGGAGATGGATTACATTTGAAACAAGAGTTCGGGTCAAAGAAAGAAGTGCAAGCCGCAATAAAACATTATTGCATGAAGGAACATCATGAAGTTGTTGCGGTTGAGAGTAATACAACTATTTTGTCTATGAAATGTCGAAATCATGAACAAGGTTGCGAATGGAGAGTAAGGGCGATTAAATCAAAGAAAAGCAACACTTGGGTCGTAACGAAATGGATTGGAAGTCGTAGTTGTGTGAGCCAAATTCTCTCCCAAGATCACAGACAACTAGATTCTGAACTTATTTCCGAGGCCATAATAGGTATAAGGCACTAGACTAATTTGTAATTTGTGAACACACTTGTGTTGTTATTAGTGAACATAACTAACAGTCGTACTGTATACTTTTTGTATTTGGTTTTGCAGACTTGGTCAAGGAAGCACCTTCGGTACCTGTGAAATTGATACAAGAAAGGGTGGCTACAATGTTTGGTTATCATGTTTCGTACAGGAAAGCATGGAAAGCAAAGCAAAAAGCAATTGCTAAGATTTACGGGGGTTGGGAGGAGTCATATGCGTTCCTGCCGAGGTGGTTCGAGCACATGTTGAAATTTTCCCCGGGATCTGTTTATCATATTCAAGATGGGCCCTATATTATTAATCGGTGGATTCTTAATGGGGTTCGGGTTTTCCAACGTACATTTTGGACCTTCAGACAGTGTCGTGATGCATTTGAATGGTGCAAACCAATTATACAGGTGGACGATACGCATTTATATGGTAAGTATAAGGGGACATTATTGATTGCCACCGCACAAGACGGAAATAATGACATCTTGCCGATTGCATTTGCAATCGTTGAAAGTGAAACTAAGGAAGCGTGGGAGTATTTTTTGTCTTGCATACGACTGTATGTTACAAATAAGGTTGGTCTATGCCTTATTTCTGATCGTCACAAGAGCATAATAGCAGCAGTCAACAATAAGATGACTGGTTAGCAGCCTCCACTTGCGTACCATGTGTTTTGCATTCGTCATGTTGCGAACAATTTTAATACCCGCTTCAAGAACCAAGAGATGAAGAAAACTTTAACTAGATTAGGTAATATAGTCTGGACTCGCCTGTCGTCAGATTCTTGGGGTCTCACCGAATAGTGGTTGAATTTCCGATCTACATATATTCTATTTTACTTTGAAAAAAAATTAAAAAAGGAAAGAAAGGAAAAAAAAGACATTGATTTGATTTGATTGATTGGAAACGGTGTAATCACTAATCAGTAAAAAAATTATATATATATATATATTCCTCTTCTGGTTGGCATGTGACAACGGCGGAAGGAAATCAAGAAACTCTCCATCAATCAATCGTGTGTTCTTTGAGAAACGGCTAATCAAAGAGGCTACCTACAGAGGGTTTTGATCGGAGGGGCTAACCAACAAGAGGTTGAGTGGAGCACTACGTAAAGTATCGTGGAGTGAAGTCGTCGAGTAGTGAGCTCTCAAAGGAAATGTTTTTTTATTGATTCATATTTGCATTTTTGAGTTTTTTTATTTTTGTTCATTAGGTTTGTGTTTTTGTTTTTTCACATCTTTGAAGGCAACGATTTTTTGGGGAAGGGGTATTGATATGCAAAAATAATAATATGTATTTAGGGACCTAATTGTAAGATAAACCTAGGGATCTATTTGTAAGCTAGATAACTAGTAGGGTAATTAGTGAATAATTGTAAACTAAGATTAGTTAGTACTTGAGAGAGGTTATAGTGTTATAAATAGCCCAATCCCCCAATTATACGTTGAGATTTTAAACTTGTTATGGCATTGCAATAATATAGATTTAGAGAGCCTTAGGAGCTCTCTTCTATATTTCTCTTCTAATCCATTTCTTGTATCTCTTCTACATTTACTTTCTCAATCCTAAGATCAATAAACATAACATCATTACGTTTATCATCTTAATAATTTTATTAAGATTTTTGTTATCCTTTTTAAATTAAAATATTTTTTAGGACAAAAACTAGAAGAATAATTTTTAAAAAGTACAAAAATAAAAAGTTGCATATTTTTTCTTGAATAAGAGGTTCAATTTTTTTAAAAATATTTTTAATTACTATTCTTCTAGTCTTAAATTCAATAAACTAGAGAGAATAAATGCAATAAATATAGGGCCCATTTGGATGGGCTTTTAAAAAAAGTACTTTTTTTTAAGTTTTTTTTTAAGCTCCAAATTGATGCTTTTAAAAAAAGCAGTACTTTGGCTTTTTTTTGTGAATTTTTATTTTTTAAAAAAAATCATCTGAACACATAAATTAATTAAAAAGGCACTTTTTTTTCATAAAAAAAGTGCTTTTTTTTTTCTTAAAAAAGCCCATCCAAACGGGCCCATAGTCAGCAAGAGATAAAATTTTTAACAACTCCAATAAATGCCTAAAAACCAAAATGAAGCTTATATTTTTCTTGTACAAAAATAAAACTTATTTTTTTTTATCACATCTATTCATAAATTTAAAACTTATCCTAAGGCAGGAAATATACACACACAACAATTGCTACGACTAAAAAAATATATATACCCCTCGTCTTTGGGTTCAACTGACAAGAGGTCAAACACTCTCACTTAAAGGGAGGGGGTTCAATCTTGGAGTTGGTCAAGACACTGGGGGAGGCATACTAGGGGTCTACAGAGTAACGGTAACCTAGGCTAAGGTGGAAGCATGTGTACTCTTAGGCTTAAATTCTTTATAGAGTAGGTTTTAAGTGCCCTGCCCTTGGACTGTCTGTGAGTCAAACCCCTCTCCTAAAATTTTATTATCAAGAAAAAAAAACTAAAGAAATTACAGAGGTGGGTGGACCCTACTCATTATATGTAGCCCTCCCACACCTTATTTGTCTCCCTAGCTGCAGCTGCTACAAGTCTTGAAGGGCACATACACGCACTAGGGCCTGTTTTACACGAAACAAGTAAAAAGGAAAGGGAAGATGAGCAAATTCCTTTGTTTGGTACACTTTTGTGTCTAATCTTTTTAAGAACTCAAGTTTCTTGATCCACCAATTTTTCTTTAAAGGTGTGAAGATAATATCCCATCAAAATTGGTGGAAACTCAAATTTCCACATGAACAATAACGCTTTTAGACCTATTTACCTCTCATAAAATATTTTTTTCTAATGCAAGAAAATATGATTAAATTAGAACTTGGCAAGAGAATATTTTAGTCAAATTCAAACTTAACGGGAAAATATTTGAGACAAATTTGAACTTCACCAGAAAATAGTTTAGACAAATTCAAACTTGACGAGAGAATATTTTAGATAAATTCAAACTTAATAAAAGGATATTTTTTAAGAAATATAATTTTCCTTTTCATGTTGACTTAATTATTTTTGAGAGTACAACAAATATTTTTTTATTCTTTTTATCAAACAACTCATCTTTCCTCAAATCATCTTTCCTCATCCCTCAAAATCTTCCTTTCCCTTTTCTTCCCTTCTTTATGTTCATTTCCCTTTTCAAATATTCCCCATACCAAATGGGCCCTAAAGATTATTGGGAGGGTCTACATATGAGCAATGTAAAATGCTAAATTCTATGATAAAAATTTTCTTGTAGCAAAATTTATATATTTTAATGCTCTTTTTAAATTAAACTATAATTTTAATTTAGAATTGAAATTTGATGATTTAGTATAATTAGGATATATTAAGATGTGCCAACGGAAATACGAAATAAATTACAGGAGGGGTTGGCGCCAAAAAAACTCCCTAAATTATAGGAGAAAAAATAAATGAAGAGGGACATATGGCAGTCCATAATTGGCTTAGTATAAAAGACGGTTACCAAAGAAGGGAGAGAATGGTGATAAAATACAAATAAAAGAGCGGCTACGGTACGGTTTTGGGGAGAAGCCATTAAGTCAATTCCAGTCTTCAACGAAGAGTCACAGTGCTGCTCCCCTGAAACCGCACATTGGAACCAGATTCAGACTGCTCGTCTGGACCGTCCAGATTAAATTTGGACGGTCTAGATCTTTTTTTTTAATTTTCGTTTTTATTTTTTTCTATATAAAAAAATCATTTTTTAAAAAAATGTTAATTGAGATATTATCTTTATTTTAGATTCTCTATCTATTAAAATAATTTTTGATAAAAAATACAAAAGTAAAAAAAATCAGATTTGGACGGTCCAGAACTCGTCATTCGGATTCCCACATTCTTATTCAATCAAAGGTATTTCTGCTTCTCTGCAATTATACTTCTCTCCTATTTTCTAGGATTCTTGATGTTGATGCTTGGGTTTAGTACATTTTAATTTTGCGTTTCAGAACTGTAGGCTTCTGTGGCCGAAAGTATTGAAAAAGGAGTTGATAGCGAGATTGCGAACATGAATGAGAGGATTGTGAACTTGAATGAGAGGATCATAGTTCTTGAACAGAACATGAGTGCTACTGAAGAGTTTATTAATGAAGCTCTTGTTCAAGGCAACTATCCTGGTGGGAATTCCGGCCGCCCCGTTCTAGCGAACGTGCTAGGCTCTTCCGGCGTAGAATAAAAGAATTCTAACATGGAATCAAAACAAAAAGAAATGGGAGAAACTGGCAAAGAAGAGGGTAGATTCAAGATTCTAAAAGAATCTGAGTTTGATAATCTAGGGCTCATTTTGACTATGTTGTTGGCGTTGAACATATTTTGACTATGTTGTTGGCGATGAACATCAATTTTAACAAGATCGATTTAGAGTTGGGTGATACATACTCGTTCCAGTCTTTTTTTTTTTAAGAATAAAACGACATTAATAACTTAAAAATTTTATAATGAAGATAAAGAAAGCGAAATTAAGTTTAACCTAAAAACACAAGAAGTAATAGTTGAGATAGTAAAAGAAGGAAATTCCTCGAGCTAGTATTGAATGTCTTGAAGCACCACATTAATATACTCTGATGATTGCTAATGATATGCCCTCCAATCCTGTTTTTTTTTTTCTTTTCGTTTGGGTTAACATATGGAAATCCCAAGCAATTACACTTGGACACTTGCCACTCGCTTTGTAAGAAGGAGTTGATCTGATTTGAGAGGAGGAAACACCCTGGTAAACTCAGTCACTTCATATAAATAATGTGTTGTGTATCGTTTGTTCACTGTACTTCTCATCACAAAGCAAGCATCAACCAAATCATATTAGATGCACATATCTTATGTGTGTGTTCTTTATGTGCTTATCCTCCCATAGAAGGATGAGTATTTTTTTTAAAAAAAAAAATTAATATATTTTATTTACTTTTTTTAAAAAACAAATTAATATATTTTATTTATTTAGATTAAATTATACGCTATATATGTTTTTTTTACGTCTAGTATTTCAAATTAATTGATTTCTAGAGTATTGGTGTCATATGAAAAATATTTCTGAATGCATGATTGAAAATTACTTAATTTGAGATATTTGGTGCAAAAAATGTTAGCATGTAGCCTATGATTTAATCTAAATAAATAAAATATATAATTTTTTTTTAAAAAAAATGTTTTCGTCCCTCTAAATTGCACATAAAAGATGTGTATCTAATATGAACCCGCATAAACCCTTCTTCAAATGGAAGAGAAAACCAAGAAGGTTATAAAATATGTTATATTTCTCCCTCTTCTTCTATTGTTTTTACCAATAAGGACTGGCTAGTCCTTTATGATAAACCAATGTTTGAATCTTTATTAGAAAAAGTGCTTATATTTAATATCTTCAGTAGAAGGATATTAAATTAAATTCAGTACAAAAAAAGAAAAAGCATAATAGGAGAATCGAGACACAAGCCCAAGTTATAAAACCCCCCTGAACCCAAATGTGAAAACCCAAACACCAACAGAAAAAACGTATTCTAACCAACTATAAGCCGAACGTGACAATAGAACAAAACTACACCTCCACAAATTGGAGGAGGCCTTTTAGATTCACCTATTACCATCACCAAGATCATGCATATTGCCAGTTGCCAACCATCTAGAGCTTCCCACCCTCAACACTATTAGAAGAATAAAATTAAAAAAGTACAAAAATAAAAATGTGCATATTTTTTCTTGAATAAGAGGTTGAACATTTTATTTTATGTTTTTAATTATTATTATTCTAGTTTTAAAGGCAATATGTTAGAGGGAATAAATACAATAAATATAATCAATAAGGCCGTGGGGGAAGTATTCTATCTCCTAGGCAATGGCGGAACTTAATAGAGACAAGGGGGGCCATTCCCCCCCCCCAAAATTTTTTTTCATTTGTTAATGGAATTTTTTATTTTTTAGTGAATAATACAACTTTGGCCCCCCTAAGTAAAATCAAATTTTGGGCCCCAACTTTTTTTTTTTTTACATTTTTCCCTCTTTTTATATCTTTGGGCTTATAATTCAATCTTTGTTCCATATAGGGTCTTGTATGATTTATGTTAATCTTGTCATTCTTTTCTATATTTCATTCTAATTACCTGAAATTTTTAGCTTATCAGTAAAATTTACTTTTGTGGTATATCCCTTACTAGTTATTATGCTTTTACCCATTCTACACTACACTTATAGATGAACTTAATTGACTTGATTTCATGAATATTTTTGTTATTCTTTTTATTTTTAATACATTTAAAACTTTCTTTTAAAAAAAATTTCGGGGAATCCCCCATCACTATTTGGCCCCCCCAAACTTTTCTTCCAAGATCCACCACTGCTCCTGGGTACTTAGGTAAATGCCTAAGTGTAATAGACGGCTCGCTCTATCTTAATCCTTTAGCTCGTGAGTGAACTCAACCCCTTTTGAAATATTTTTGTATTTAAAAAAAAAGATTTCTCGACTGTTTTATAGCCACTTCTGGTTGGTTTGATACAAAAATTATTAGTATAACAATTTTTTTTTTTAAAAAAAAACATAAAGTGGCTCAACTCACATCATATAAATAATGTGTTGTGTTTCGCTTTTTCATTATACTTCTCATCACAAAGCAAGCATAAACGGAATCCACATTAGTTGGCCATCTCTTATATGTATCTTATGGGCTCATCCCTCTAATAACACTTCTTTTTTCAATTTTTATTTATTTATATTAAATTATATATTGCATCTTGAATTTTTTTTTCCAGTATCTCAAATTAATTAGTTTATAAGATATTGGTGTTATATGAAAACTATATTTGAATGCAGAATTGAAAATGAATTGATTTGAGATATTGGGTGCAAAAAATATTTCAAGATGCAGCCTATAATTTAATATGAATAAACCAAATATATAAAAAAAAATTAAGAAAATGTGCTCATCCCTGTAATAAAGGGAGGAGCACATAAGGTGCACATAAGAAATATACACCTAATGCGAACCTATATAAACCCTTGTTCAAATGGAAGAGAAAACCAAGAAGGCTATAAAACATGCAATATTTGTGCCTCTCCTTCTATTGTTTTTACCAACAAGAAGTGGTTAGTCTCTTACTACATGACAAACCAATGTTTGAATCCTCATTAGGAGAGCATGCTTACATTTAGTACTTCGAATAGGACTGCCTCCAATAGAAATAGAAAAATATTAAATTTAAATTGAGTACAAGAAAAAAGAAAACGTATATAGAGAATCGAGACCCAAACCCCAGTTATAAAGCCCTCTTCACCCCATATCTGAATCCCAAACACCAACAGAAAAACGTATGCTAACTATAAGCCGAACGTGACAATAGAACAAAACTACACCTCTACAAACTGAAGGAGGCTTTTAGATTCAACTAGTACCATCAACAAGATCATGCATATTGCCAGTTGCCAACCGTCTAGAGCTTCCCAGATATTGCCAGTTTTCAAGGAGTGATATTTAACATACTAGGACAATATTTTCATAATATTATATGGAAAACCATTTAGAATTACCAATGATTTTCTTTACTTTTTAATTTAATAGCATTGTGTTTTTCTTATAATTAAATCATTAACTTTAATTTTTTTAAAATGACTAGGTTGGAGGACAGAGAGAATCTTGTGGTGTGCTAGCTTTTTCTCGAAACAGCGATTGTGAGCTTCGTTTGTGTACCATGAGGAGGGGAAAGTGAGGGGAATAGGAATGGATGTAAGCTGATGATTAACCGCTGTCGCCAAAATCTTATAGAGAATGCTTTTACAGAATGTTAATTTGTGAGTTTGCTGGTGGGAATGGTTGAAGAATGACGAGGAGGAACGAGACAAAAGACTATGGTGCAGGTACTGATTTTGAGAAAGTCTTGAATCCAAGTGAGGGACTTCGTATTGATATTTCCAGTCCTTTATGTCCACGTTTCTCTTTTGAGAAGAAGGAGAGGGATAGATTGTTGAAGCCATTTGGGAGAACCTTGGTCGTGAAATTGTTGGGATGGCAGCCGTTGTAAGGGTTTTTAGTGAAGAAGCTGAGGCAAATCAGGGAGAGGAAAGGTAATATAGATATTTTTTTTTATCTAGATAATGACTTTTACTTGGTTAGTTTCAAACACATGGATGATTACATGGAGGCTTTAACTGGTGGACCTTGGGTGATCAATGATGCATACTTAAATGAGGCCTAATTTTAATCAGAAGAATGCGACAGTTAAGCCTGTAATAGCATCGATGACTGTTTTGGTCATACCAAAGAGAAGATGACTGTGAGGAATTTCAGAGGAAAAAATGTGAAAGTAGTATGAAGTAGATCGAGCAGATTGAAGGGGTGCAGCAATCCACAGAAGGTGTAGGGGTAGAAAGTGAGCTATGGTAGACTATGCAGAGGCCAAGGAGACAGAGGAGAGCTACTGTGTTCTCTCAGAATATTCCTAGTGGGTCACGGTTCTCTGTAAAAGAGGGGAAGGTGGACATGGATATAGCAAGGAAGAAGGACAGGGGTGATACTGATAGTGGCTATTTATCTGGTCCAAAAAGTAATCTGAATATGTATAGGCGTAAAAATGTGGAATTGGTTTAGAAGGAGAACCTATACAAAGGCTTTTTTTTTAATCACTAAAAAAGCACTTTCTATTTCTTTGCTTTACAACCTTGAAACACAAGCTAGGGCCTTTTCAACCGTTTTATTCGCAGTTAACGGTGCTTATAGGGTAAAATTGAAGCATTTATGAGAGAAATTATACCTGTACCAAATTAAAAATTGAAGAAAATATTATTACCTTCAAATGGTTTCCCCAGTATATGTATACTTGTAAATTGTTAAATTTTGATTTGGATAGGTCACAATTATAAACTTTTATTAAAATATTTTTTAAATTTTGTTACTAATTATTCTAATCAATATATGAATTGTTCAGTTGAAATTTTAATAGCGTGTGTATATAGTTATTTAAAATTATAATAATATTATTGACCGGAGATACTGGTACTGAAAAAATACTTAATCATCTTAAAAAATTATTTTAAATCCTAATCTAGAAGACAGAGGATTACGGAAGAAGAGAAAATCCTAATAAAATACAAATAAAAGAGCGGCTACGGTACGGGTTTAGCAAGAAGCCGTTAGGTCAGTTCCAGTGTTCAACGAAGAGTCACAGTGCTGCTTCCTTGAAACTGCACATTCTTCTTCAACCAAAGGTATTTCTGCTTCTCTGCAATTATACTTCGCTTCTATTTTCTAGGATTCTTGATGTTGATGCCTGGGGTTTAGTACATTTTAATTTTGCATTTCAGAACTGTACCAAACATAGCTTCTGCGGCTGAAAGGATTGAAAAACGAGTTGATAGTGAGATTGCGAATATGAATGAGAGGATTGCGAAACATGAGTGCTACGGAAGAGTTTATTAAGGAAGCTCTTGTTCAAGGTAACTGGCCTGGTGGGAATTCAGGCCGCCCTGTTCCGGCGGACGCTCTAGGCTTTTCCGGCGTAGAATCAGATAATTCTAACATGGAATCAAAACCAAAGGAAATGAGAGAAACTGGAAAAAAAAAGAGGGTGGATTCAATATTCTAAAAGAATCTGAGCTGAACGATAGGATGATGGGTTTATGCGTCCAAGTTCACGAGAAAACAGAGGAAATCAAGAAAGAAGAGGTGGAACTAGAAGAAAACGTGAGGGCCCATCAGTTCAAATTTCTTGGGAAGATTGAATCTAGGGAAGTGATTGTATTTGTTGGCCTATCAGCTACACACAATTTCATCTCAAAACAATTGGTTAATATTACAAAGGACAAAAAGAAGATTTCGAGTGAAATTGTGTGTAGCTGATAGGCCTACAAAGGACCCAAAGAAGATTTTGAGTGAACTTTGGCTGTGTTCCTGGATCTGAAGGGGCAGAAGAATGTCAGGGAGTTGTTCTCAAGACGCAAGGTACAGAGATTGTTGAGACTTTCTTTGTGACTGATTTAGCAATCGCCGATGTGGTGTTGGGTAATGAGTGGCTAAGAAGTCTCGGCGACAAGACATTACAAGGAATGTCGATGAGCTTGACTTTCATGTGGAATGGAAGAACAGTAAAATTGGAGGCAGATCCTTCTCTCTCAAGGAGAAATGAAGCAGGGATTATGATGCTGGAGTGGATTTAATTAGGGAGATTGATATAGCAACAGGTTTTTTTGGATGATGAAGACTTTTTTTCAACTTTGGTGTGGAATTTACTTGGCTCAACGCACATCCTTCAACCACTAGCCTCCTCTAGAATAGTTCTGGTTTCTTGCTTCTTTTAGTTCTTTCTATTGAATGTTGTTTTTTAACTGTTCAATTACTGCTATATACATTTTGATCATTGAAACTACGTCTCTATTTCTATGCGATCCACATGCCAATGGTGTTCATATTTATATTTTGCTCGTAGTTCTTTGGAGGCTCAATGTCCCCGTTGGACCACTCCAAACAAACTTTAGCTCAGTCTTCAATTCCAAAGTGTTCAAGGGTGAGATTAATTGATTGTGGGAATTCCTTACAAAATACAAATAAAATAGCGGCTACGGTACGGTTTTAGGAAGAAGCCGTTAAGTCAGTTCCAGTCTTCAACGAAGAGTCACAGTGCTGCTTCCTTGAAACTGCACATTCTTCTTCAACCAAAGGCAGTGGCGGACCCAGGATTTTACGTTTGTGGGTGCATAATTAGTTGTGGGTTTCGGGGGTTCGGGAGCAGCGCTCCCGAAAATTTTTTTTAAGGAAAGTTTTAAGCGCATTAAAAAAAAGAATATAAACAATAAAAGAAAAGAAAACTTCAACTTAACATAGAAAAATAATAATTAAGAGTCAACTAACATTTACATAAAAACGATTACAAAATATATAAGCTAGCTCATCTCAATGCTTCCTCTATTGAAACCTATAAGATTGTATCTTTTTTCAATACAAGGACACTAAGCAACTGAAGCTATGATTTTCAATTCCAAAGCAACTAAATAATTCACACTCTATGTCAATTTAGTAAGTAATCCAAAATAAGATAAATTAACATCCAAATGTTGAAAAGATAGTATTTGTAATCAATAAAGTATGGATAAGTAAACTAAATGAAAGACATCTTTTTATATGTTTTTGCATCATCTTCTCTTAATGAAATGTGTTGCTCAAGTGGCAGAGATTTTCCTCTTAGGATGTTGGGCACCCTTATGTCGTGGGTTCAAAGGCTGGTGAGTGTGGTTTTTGTGCAACAATTAAAAGGTTTCACTGGTTTTTTAAAAAAATTTCTGAAAGAAGAATGGCACCTAGAGGAATCGAAGACGCGACATGAAACCAAGCAGGCCCACCGATGTTGTGGAGTTATAACCAAGCGAGCCTCCTTGACAAGTTGATGTAGAATTCCTTCAAAATATATACATATTATTAGAATTTTAGTGTCTGCACTTGCCCACATTACCCCCATTGTAGGTCCGCCACTGACCAAAGGTATTTCTGCTTCTTTGCAATTATACTTCGCTTCTATTTTCTACGATTCTTGATGTTCATGCCTGGGGTTTAGTACATTTTAATTTTGCATTTTAGAACTGTACCAAACATAGCTTCTGCGACTGAAAGTATTGAAAATCAAGTTGATAGTGAGATTGCGAATATGAATGAGAGGAATGCGAACTTAATTGAGAGGATCAGAGTTCTTGAACAGAACATGAGTGCTACGGAAGAGTTTATTAAGGAAGCTCTTGTTCAAGGCAACTGGTCTGGTGGGAATTCAGGCCGCCCTGTTCCGGCGGACGCTCTAAGCTCTTCAGGCGTAGAATCAGATAATTCTAACATGGAATCAAAACCAAAGGGAATGGGAGAAACTCGAAAAAAAGAGGGTGGATTCAATATTCTAAAAGAATCTGAGTTGAATAATAGGATGATGGGTTTATGAATTTACAAAAATGCCCCTAATTTTAAAAAAAAAAACAAAACAAAACCAAAAAAAACACCCCAGCTTTGCTATTTCTTCTCTGGGCTGATATGCAAATGCGGAAAGAGGCACTGTGCATCAATCCCATCCGATGGCTTAAAGAGGTCGAAAGTGCCGACGGGCTTGGTAGAGGGGATTGGATCTGTTTGGATATGGGTATTGGGATTGAAGGAGGCTGCAGGAGAAAGCGAGAGAACGAGTTTGAGGAAAGAGCATATTGGGGTTTTTTTTGTTTTTTATAAAATTAGGGGCATTTTGGTATTTTCATAAAAATAATATGGGCCCTACCCCAAAATTAACACTGTTAAGTTAGATTTTAACTGTGGTGTGATTTTTGCTCCTAAAATGTAGCCACATGTGTATTTTTGTTTCCAAAAAAAGCATATGGTGTTGGACGCTATCGAAGGTAAAGCACATGTATATTTTTACTCCTTTATTCTATAATAAATTTTTATGTTTAGAAAGTATTGATTCTTGGCAGGATTTTATGTACATAAGATACTAGAATCCAAATTCTTTTTTTTTTTTCCTAACCAACAAAGTTTTCAAATAGAATTTTTCACCGATTTTCTTAAATTATTATTTTGAAGCTTCTCTTTAGAAATTATATATCAAAAGAAGCTCAATCATAGTATTTGTTTCATACAGTGCCGGAGCCAGAAATTTTAATTATAGGGACGAGCTCTGGCTGGCGATCGGTTTCTCCGGCAAATGCCGGACCTACCCACTTCATGAAGATCATAACATTGTAAGCTCTTTGATTTTTCTGTTCGCTTAAAATTGAGAAAATGCAGAAATGCTTAATGCTTGGTGTTTGATTTACGGATCATCCTCAACTCTTTTAATAGTTGCTATATAAACTTTTTATGCGTCCACGTTCACGAGAAATTATGAGAGAAATTATACCTGTACCAAATTAAAAATTGAAGAAAATATTATTACCTTCAAATGGTTTCCCTAGTATATGTATGGCAGTGGCGGAGTCATATTGCATGAGAGAAAGAAGATTCCTACACACACATAAAATGCTGGAACCCACATATATATATAATGCTAACTATATATATATATGCAGGTCCCACCATTTTATGTGTGTGTAGCATGAAAAAACATTTCTTCTACAACATGAGAAATGTTTTTCCCTATATGTATACTTGTAAATTGTTAATTTTTGATTTGGATAGGTTACAATTATAGACTTTTATTAAAATATTTTTTAATTTTGTTACTAATTATTCTAATCAATATATGAATTGTTCAGTTGAAATTTTAATAGTGTGTGTGTGTATAGTTATTTAAAATTATAATAATATTATTGTAAACTGTGAAATCTCCACCATTGAAAATTAATCAAATTATAGTGATAAGAGGTAGTAAGGAATAAGAAGTTGATTTGATTAGAGATTATGTTTGATTTATGATTTCCAATTTATTACCATAATTTCCTATTCTGCTGAGGTTGACTTACTGCATCTGTTTAATTATTGTGGATTGATTTAGTATAACTAGCCAAGGTCCGCGCGATTTGCGGTTGAGAGGCAATATATTTATTAATATATTGTTATATAAAAAATCACTTAGACATATAAGGAATAACCAAAATATTAAATTAAATATTTATTAAATATTTTGTAGCTATCACCTCCATTATTAATTTATAAAATATTTTGTAACTATTTCCCCTATTATGGGTAAAGGTGTAATTTTACACATGAAGTTTGCCCCAAGGAACGCCCAGCACAACAAAGTTTTTTCTGAAATAAAAGTACACACGAAGTTACATTTTGGGAGCAAAAATACCACGGGTTGTTAGTTGACTGTCAACTTGGATGGAACACTGACGTGATGCTGATTTGGACTAACAAGATGATTTGGACGCAGACATGGAATAAAAAAAAATTAAAAACTAGAAAAGATTCAAAAAAAAAAAGGAAAAAATTCAAAAAATTTGAAAAAAAATTTGAAAAAGAGTAAATACCCTTTCTGGTCCTTGAAAAAAAAAACACGGACCCCATTTTCGTCCCTCATACAAAGAAAACCCCTTTTTAGTCCCTGAAAAGGACGAATAAGAGTTAATTGGTGAACATTTTAATCCTTCGAAAATTTCCAAAATCCCTTTTTTAGTCCATAAAAATGTCCTATTTTAGTCCCTGGGGACGAAAATGGGGCCCTTGTTTTTTTAGGGACCAGAAAGAATATTTACTCTAAAAAAATTAAAAATTAGAAAATAAAAATAAAAAATTGAAAAATTAGAAAAAAAAATCAAAAAATTAGGAATAAATTAAATTCTTTAATCTTCAATTACTCAAAGTCGGTGGCTTGTGGCTTGAATTATAAACCATATTAAAACACTCTTCACTTCTCATTTTCTTGCATTTTCTACCAAACTTAAGGAGAGCCAAGAGGTAGGTAAACCGAAAAAGCAAAGAAGAAGAAAAAGGAATCACAAAGAACTAAGGCCGAAAGGTGAGGTAGGTAAACCGAAAAAGCAAAGAAGAAGAAAAAGGAATCACAAAGAACTAAGGCCGAAAGGTTGAAGGAGAAGGAAAGGAGCAAAGATCTTCACAAATGCAATATCACCGCCGAAAGTGTTAAAAGTGACAGGAATAAATTGTCAGCTAACAATTCACCAGCCCTTGTCACATGTGAATTTTATAGTGTTATAGATGAGGCTCCTAGAGCAATATAGCGATTACCGGAGAGTGAAGATTCTAGTCAAGATCAAGACCTAGCAATGTTCATTTGTAATGGAATTTGATTTTGGATAACTGTATTATTAATTACCCTATGGGGGTTTGATCTTGGTATTTATTGGTGACAATTTTATTATTATTATTATCAGTATTCAATCGTCCAAACCGATTTACACGTTCTGTTGCGCTATTTAGTTTGATGAATGATGGTTACTACAAGGGTGTGACCGTGTGATATCTTAAATAGAAGACTTCAATCCACTTTTTCTCCTACTTTGGATTAACCCCACCCACTATATCCGTTGGTTTGATTTTGCAAATTGAATAGAGTAAATTATACAAAATTTCGTAAACTTTAATTCAGCTACAACACAGATAATTCATACTTCATTCGGTCCTAAATATAAGACAAAGTTGAATTTTTTAGAGAGATTTAGAAAGATAATTAAATTATTTTAAAATATTTACATTTATATTTTTTTCCTCTAAACTAATTAATTTGACTAATAAACTGATATATAATCTAAAGATACATAACATATGATATAGTTAAATAATTTATTCAACTTTCTTAATCTCTCCTAAAAAAGTCAACTCTGTTTTATAGTATTTAGGACCCAAGGGCGAAGGAGTAACATTTAAAAGTTTTAATTCACGTTTCTAATGTTGTTAATATGTAAGAAACTCATCTTTACCTTGAACCCCTGCCACCTCTCTATCCTATCTTCTTTTCTTTACTCATATAAAATATTTAACTCTCATGTCACAGATCTGCTTCTCGAACAAACAACTCCTACGAATATCCAAACGAATATGATCACAAACACAAAAAGTGTACCAACACATTTTGTTTTTTCCAAACCACGATGAGTTCTTTTCTGTTACTAAGTAACATGCCCACTCTAAATTTGTGGAACTCTAAAGTTAGCACAAACTTCCTTAGTACATTCAACAAAATTTTGTTTATTAGTAAAACTATAAAATGTTTCGATCATGTTATTTAAAATGCCAAACACAAGGAAACTAAAAAACTAGCTACAAATAATAACACTATCAAACACACAGAAACCCACATAATACAAACCCTCTTAGAAGAAACCATGAAGATAATATATACACAATCCATTACGTTACATTTTAATGACCATAAGAATGGTTCTTCCAAAACATAAGAGGAATGATATGCGGAGTGATCATAAAACTAGTTTCAAGTACATACTACTAGCAAAAATCTCCCATTATGCCTTATACCAGAAGAAAACAAGAAACCTGGGTCATAATCTATTAAACCCCTAATGTAAATATAAGAATTTGGATCCTCTATAGTCATAATTGATTGTATATAATACAATCCTAGAGAGAAGAAGAGAATAGGATGTATAGAACTTTTACACAATCCTACTTTCTTATGTCACTCCTAGTTCATGACTATTCAAGTGTAGAAGATCCCCATTTATGCAAATATAGCATTTTATTGGCAAAACTATGGTACAGTTGCTATACTTGCCCCAATACAGAGAGAAGCCAAAACTAATACATGATCAGCTTTGTTTCTTACTCTAGACAAACACACACACACATATATATGGACTTCACTTTTTCCTCACTCTTTGGCTGAGACCTTTCTTAGATGAGGATGATGAGGAAGAAACAGAGGAAAAACCTGAACCGTTGTTTTCAGCCATATCCTTATGAAATGCCTTCTGCACATCCTCTTTAAGCTCCATGAAGCGTTGCTTCTTGATTCTCTGTTCTTGTTCGCTACCCTTCTCTAAGAAGAAAATATCCAGCATATCGTCGTCCAGAAACTTATCAAGGACGTCAGAGCAATGGGGAAAGAAGCGCCGGCCATTCTCAACTGCGGAAAATTTTCAAGATATGCTCAAGAACTAGTAAAAACGGTTGGAAATTCTTTTTTGTTAGGGTCATCCATCATTGCTAATTGCATCCAAACTCAATCGCACACGTGCATTTACAAAGGAATAAATAAATATGTCTAAGAACTGCAAATTTCAGTTCACGGATTTAGGATTCACCAAGTTTTCTCATTCAACTGTAGCAAAGTTTATTCAATGTTTTGTTAAAATCTAGGGTCTTATCAAAATTTCAACAAGCAATGAGTCTGCTGTAAAGCTAAAAAATTAAGAGAGGGAACCACTCAAGTAAGTCAGGTAGTTTTCCTATTGGGAGTTGGCTTGAGAAGAAAGGGAAAAAACCCTTGAATTCAGTCTGTGATTATCATCTCAAAGGAATAGGCTTTACATTATATCTTTACTCTTTTTGGAGATTTTCCTATGTAAATAGTTTCTTAGGATACCAAGAGATTCATTTTTCTTCCGAAACATGATTTTAAGACTAAAAACATAATAAATAAACTTTTCAGTAGATAAAGTCACAGATACCAGTTCAGTGAAATGAAATTGAAATATAAATAGAAAAACAGTTTAAGCTTAAAGAGAAAATGCTTTAAAAGTACTAGCATCCTTTTTACACAATGTTTAAGCTGATACACACACACACACACACACACAATTTATCAGTTGCGCCTCAATAAAGAATCATATGATAGACTTTTCACATGAATTTTCTGCACGGAATTGATATTTTGGTATGCAGAAGAAATAAATTTCAAATTCATTTGTGATAGAAAATCAAAAGTGGGAGAGACAAGGACAGAGAACTACTATAGAGGGTAGGATCAGTATAAACTCTAAATCACAGATATTCGTCAACCAATTCCAAGATTTTCAAACTTCTGAAAGCAAGACATGCAAGTGGAATTTGATGTTAACAGAATAAGTCATATCCATTAAAAAAAAAACTACTTGCTTTTGACATACCTGTTTTCAGAAGGGATTGCAATCTTAACTGCAGTTTTCTGGTTCTCATAAAAGGAGTTTCATTTAGATCAACTTCTCTTAGGATGCCATTTGAGCCTCTCGGTGGGTTTGAGTATAATGTCGACTCAACCTCAGCATTTTCTATGGCCACCTTAGCCTCAGCAGGAAACAACAGCCTAGCAAATGCAACTGCAACATAAAAGAGAACACTTTTTTATTCCCACGTTTATGGCACAAAATTCTACAGAAATGGGAAACATTGCTTCATAAGACTATTAATCCACCGGTTTTATTTTTAAAAGACAAGATAGCTTAGCTAAAGCCTATATCATCCATATGTAGATCTATTTGATTTATATGGCTAAAGTAAAATGATATGCAAAACTCTATTTTCTCTGAAAGAAAGTGACATGAATAAGTGAAGTCAATACCTCTATTTTCCAGGTAATCAAGCCTCATGTGCAAATCATCAGCAGTTAACTCTGATGAAACAGATGCATTCACAGACATTGAAGTTCTTCTCATTTCTCTGTCCAGGAGATCAACACAGAGCTTGTCTTTGTTAGATTCCTTGCCCCGCTCTTCTATCTCATTATAATCCTTGGGTCTCGTCATCCTCCGGCAAATCGCAACAGCTGTTCGTCCATCTGGTGTGATATTTGACACACAGGCTCCTTTCGTCAACAATGCCACTAAAATTGTAGGATCTTTGCGCCTTGCGGCCACGTGAAGAACTGAATACCCTCGGCGATTTGTATGGTTTACTTCAGCCAACCCAAGATTAAGAACTTCTTTAACAATCTTAGGATCACAATAGGCACAGGCATAGTGAAGGGCATAAGCATCATCTAGATTGACACTAGACTCGTTCAATAGAAGAGTCATCAGCTCAATATCATCAGAGTCCAACGCTTTAAGGATTCGCCTAATACTTTTTTCATTTGAAGATTCCACTTCCATTGCATCAGGAGTGGATTCTGCCAGAGCTTTGCGTTGGAGTGATTTGATTTCACTAAAAACTTCAGGTGGGAGCTCTCTATCCAAAGTTGTGTTCTCAAGGTCAGATCTTGCTAATCTTTGGATGCACTGTGACCGAAGCAGGTCTAGTTGGCAGTGGAAGGCAGCCATAAGAATAGGAATCACATCTTCGACAAGAGCCTTCTCAACAAAATTGAGGAGATGCCTCTGCATTAATGAAGAGATATCCCAATCAGATCTGTTTTGAATACATTGAAGTTTATCTATAAGGGGGGAAAAGTCTAATGCTGCTCATTCATTGGCTTCTTTAGTTAATAAAAAGCTCCACAAGTAACAAAAGAAAGGTAAGATTACGCTATAACATCGACATATGGAAGAAAAACATATAAAGGTATTGCAGAGGAGGAGGAAGTGAAAAATAACTTGTAAGAGTTCAAGACTGCAGACATATCTTGGAGCAAAACACAGCCATGCCAAATTAGATTAACTTGAAAATGCATTCCAAAGAATAAACATGCAACTAAGAGCAATTTACAATTCTTGCTCAAATAATTGAAAAAACAAAACATCCAAGTGCTGTTATATGTCCTTGCTAAGCTTTGGGAAATCTTTCATCTGCTATTTTAAATGGATGGAGAAGCCTTGGCAGAATTAAAACAAGTAGATCTCCTAAGCAGCAAGTACTGTTTATTCAACCACCCATCAGATGACATATCACTTAGGATCTAATTTGTTAATTTCAGACTTCCAGTTTATTGCCCTGGATTTTCCCCATTTTCCCCTTTCTGCACAAAAGTGAATACAAAAGCATGGAAAAAGAAAAAACTGATAGGTGCACTTAGAATAGGAAGCAAGAACAACTAACCTGAACAAGTAAAACAAGCTCTTTCATCTGAAACGTGGCAGAAGCATACATTAGCTCTAAAGCATAGTTAATAGCAGGCCAGCATGCATCATGTATACATGATTCATCAACACATGTTGATACTTCAGGGGGTGACGCCTTCATCTTTCCAGTATACAAATAATGCAAGAAAACACAGAATGCTTCATGTCCAACGAAGCCATAAGGCACCAGCTCTGACATGAGATACTTTGGCTTACCTTCCTTCACCGAGCCGTCATTTCCTTTCTTAAAAAGATCATGAAAAAACTGACTACGTGAGGCCAATATACACCTATGAACACCCACAGATCTGCCCTCAACAACAATATCAACATCACTATAGTCATATTCACGATCTATCAGTAGCTTCTCAAGGCTTCCACTCAGCTTACTGAGGCTCAAATTTTCAAGATTCGCCACATGCTCATGGCTAGGACAGGCAGATATGTTGGGATTACTTGACCCATTTGATAAGTAAGATGATGCAAAACTCAAGGAGGATGATGCTTCGTTCGCATTATCCATCACTAATTGATTACAATTCAGCCCAACAATTCCTATTCAGATGAATCTGATTATTACAAAACCAGAACCAGCATACTCTACACAAAATCCATAAAGGCGCTGTTTTATTGTCACCCAGAACAAAACCAAATATCACGTACAAGCCAAGCAATTAAACTCAGATTCCCAGAAGAAAAAAGTCCGGCATCTTTGTGTAACAGTGCTCCATCTGACCGACAAAATTTATTCAGGAGCGAATAAAATAAATAGACCTTGCGAGTAAATCCAAAGGAAAAGTAGAATCAAATCTCACTTACTGGATCAATCTTTAGCTCAAGGTTGAAGATAAACTATGAGAACATGGAATCAGAGACAAATCTTCGGAAAATTGACCCACGAAGCTTCAAACAGCAGCGAAACCCAGAAAAAAGAGAGAGCTGAGAAAGGAGAAGAGTTTTTTCTGAATTCTAACATGGTTTTACCGGAAAAATGATTAAACCCTTAAATGGGTTGTGAGTCTACTCAAGTATGAATTCAAAGAAGACCCAGAAGGGAAATAGAAAGGAGCCAATAAGGATGAGTTGACCTGCCACACGGAAAGAGAAGAAAATTCCGGGAATTGATGCAGGGTTTCCTGCTTCCTGGAAATGTCAGAAAAATACTGGGCAAATTATACTTATGTGCCAATCAAGACAAACTGAGACTCAAATCTCCCTTAAAATCTTAAATTTGTAGGAAAGTCCCTTAAAGACATTTAGAAAATAGGAAAAGTATTTCTCCAGTCACTAAATATAGAGTTATCACCCCAAAACCATGTCGTTTTATATTAATAAAGGGTGTATTTGTAATTTTAGGTGAATTAATGAAGGGTATTTCGATAAAATTCATATGATAAAAATAAACAAAATTACAGAAACACCCTTCATTAATCCAAAACGACGTAGTTTTAGATTCATTTGAGATAATTTTATCTCCAGGAGAAATCCTTTGCCCTTAGAAAATATATTTCAATTATAAAAAAATCAAAATAACCTCAATATATTACAATTTTTTCTCTATATTCAATGAATGAGGTTATTTTGATCCTTTCGTAATTTAATTAAATATATTATCTAAATGTCCCACAAATTTCACTCTAAATATAAAATTTTTAAAGAATCTGTGAATCGCTATTTTGTCTTCTTTTTAAGACAAGCTTCCAAAAATACGTAATGATTTGAGAAACCCAAGTTCCCACGCAACTACGAGATTCACACAAGTCACATGGCAAAAGGACAAAAGAGTGAAGCACCAATAAGAATTTTTTCCCTTGGATTTTACCGTTAAAATTAATTCTTCCAATAAATTATCGGGAAAATCAGTTTCAGAGCCCCTATTAACCAAAAAATTTCAGAAAAAGCCCAAGAAATTTGAAAATTCATAAAAAGGCCCAAGGATTCTGACAATTCCGGAAAAGGCTCTAATGGGGCTGATCAAGTTGTTAGCGGGATACTGATTTAGTTGTTAAATGGGTTGATTTAGTTGTTAAAAATTTTATTTTTTTAACAACTACATCAGCCCATTTAACAACTAAATCAGTACCCCACTAACAACTTGATCAGCCCCATTAACAACTGCATAAATTCTGACAGGGCCTTTTCCGGAATTGTCAGAATCCTTGGGCCTTTTTACGAATTTTCAGATTTCTTGGGCCTTTTCTGAAATTTTTTTTGCTAATAGGGGCCCTGAAACGAATCTTACCTATATAAAAGCAGAGCAGTAAGCAGCCCACTGCTTGACACCTGTTCTTTTTATTCTACAAACTGTCAAAATAACTCTTTTTACTTATTATTTTTATCAAATATTAAACGCATCCTCTTAATATTTGAACGGCTAAAATAAAAATTAAAAAGCAATGTGGTTATGAAAGAGAGATAATGGGGAAGGTAGTTAGAGACTATTTTATCAATCTTACTTTTTCCTCAATAATAACTAAATCTTTTTCCATCAATAATCGCAATTAAATTTAGTATTTTTCAAATTGAATTTACTGTTTTTTCAAGTTTTTATTTTCAAAATGCACTTAAATTTATTGTTTTTTTTCATGTTTTAATCTTTAAAATTTATTTCCTAAAACAAATATATGAGATGTAGTTAGAGCTAATATTGGGATTCAAATTCTAAATAAATTAACTAAGATAATTTCTTATTTTATCAATCTTACTTTTTCCTCAATAATAATTAAATATTTTTTCATCAATAACCACAATTAAATTTAGTGTTTTTCAAATTGAATTTACTGTTTTTTCAAGTTTTTATTTTCAAAACGCATTTGAATTTATTGTTTTTTTTTCATGTTTTAAACTTTAAAATTTATTTCCTAAAACAAATATATGAGATGTAATTAGAGATAATATTGGGATTCAAATTCCAAATAAATTAACTAAGATAATTTCTTATTTATTTGTCTTCTTATATAAGTAAATTTAAATTTTAAAGGACCAAAAGATTTTATTACCGTTAATTTAAATTTGGATATATATGTATATATATATATATTTTGGAAGTTGGCCTCTTCATATTGTTGTGCCCACACCCTAATTCCCCATGATGTCCTGTTAGCAGACGTCGTGCGCACACGACTAGGGATCATGTTTTTTCATGTTTTAATCTTTAAAATTTATTTCCTGAAAGAAATATATGAGATGTAACTAGAGATAATATAGGAATTCAAATTCCAAATAAATTAACTAAGATAATTCCTTATTTATTTGTTTTCTTATATAAGTAAATTTAAATTTGGGTCAAGGTGCAGATTTGCCAACCAACTATTACCCGAGTAGCGTCTGGGCCAAATAACTATTGAAGGGACCAAAATTGCCAATCAACAATTAAAAAGTGAAAAAAAAAAAACACACACACACACACACAATTTGGAGCAGATTCGCCAACGAACTATTACCCCATCACTGTCTTGGTGTCTCCGTTTTCCATTGACTGTCATAGTGTCAGTGACGTCGGCATTTCCAAAACTTCTATTGTTGATGGATGTTCCACTCACCCTCTTGAACTCATCCAATAGTCCACATCGTTCGACTGGCCATCCCTCCGATGCCACAAGTAGCAACTGCTGTTGCCGCAATGCCTGCTCCCATAGGTCCCATCTCTGTTGGTGTTTTCCTTTTCCAACAAGAAGGCTTAACCGCTCTTTTCTCCAACGTTTCCGCCACCGTCCTACGCCAGTGCCTCACATTTTAACTTAATTGTGATAGTTGTTTTTTTTTTAATAGTTATTTGGTGTTTTTCTTTCACTTTTAATAGTTATTTGGTGTTTTTTTTTCACTTTTTAATTGTTGATTGGCAATTTTGATCCCTTCAATAGTTATTTGGCCCAGACGCTCTTCGGGTAATAGTTGGTTGGCAAATCTACACCTTCACCCTTTAAATTTTGAAGGACCAACAGATTTTATCACCCTTAATTTAAATTTGGATATATATATATATTTAGAATTTGGCCTCTTCATGTTGTCGTGCATACACTTAATCGTGTTAGCAAACGTCATGCACATACGGCTAGGGATCGTGTTTTTTCATGTTTTAATCTTCAATATTTATTTAGTGAAAATTTATTTTCTAAAACAAATATATGAGATGGAGTTAGAGATAATATAGGGATTCAAATATAATTCCTTATTTATTTGTCTTCTTATATAAGTAAATTTTATTTTTGAAAGACCAAAAGATTGAATTACCCTTAATTTAAATTTGAATATATATATATATAAAAATATATATGGAAGTTGGGCTCTTCATATTGTCGTGCGCACACCCTAATTCCCCATGATGTAGTTTTAGCGGACGTTGTGCGCATACAACTAGAGATCGTGATGTCATTATAGTGGGAGTGGTCACAACAGTTATGTCATATGCTATAAATACTGGGGTGCACTTCGGATTTGTGCTCCGCATTCTATGTCCTCACTCATGATCTTTAGCAGCAAATCGTCAAACTGGACATTTTCCACTGTTTCCTCACCTTTTTGGCTTTTCTTCTTATTAATATTGATTTTGTATTGCATCCCTTAATGTATTACTCATATCTTCTGATATCTTTTATTTGTGTTTCCATCTTCATCGATGTTTCCTAAATGATTTTCCCCCTTTTGCGTACTCATCTTCATCTTGATTGGAAATTTGGATTGTATTACTTAAATTCATAACTTTTTCTCATTTTATGTTCTTAGTAACACACATCCACATTTATGTGTCAATTGTTTGTTTTTGTTTGTGTTGCCATTAGAGTTTGAAGAAGTTGACATGGATAGTATTTACAATAAAATTTGTAATCATTGTATAAGAACTTATATTTCCATATTCCATTATATCAAAAATCGTTATATTTTGAAGTTTTCTAGAAAATTACTGAATTTTTTCAATCTTTACAAGAATTTATAAAATTTTCAATATGATAATATGGTGATAAAAACAATTAATTTCGCTATCATATACAACAATTACAAATACAATTGATACATCTTTAAGTAATATTGCAGTAAAACAATATAGATCGTTTTATTATACTTACACCCGTGCATTGCACGGGGTCTGTGCTACTTTTCCCTAAATTATCCGCCAATATGCATCAGTTTTCACTTTTATTTTTATAGCAAGTACTATATTTCTTTTTTTTTTTAGCAAAAAAAGTACTATATTTCTTTTTATTTTTCTCTCTACACAGGTGTAGAACTACTTTTTTTTTTTTTAATGAAATACCAACTAATAAATATATTTTATATTTTAATAAGGTATTTCTTTTTTTAATGAGCATTAATTTTTTTTTCACATTGCCCCTAATTAATATGATCTTAGAGTTTAGTACAATTAGTGTGAGTATTGAGTAATATTAAAAATTTCTTAAATTTTAAAACAATTGTATTGACTTTAAATGTTTTTATTAGTTTGTAAAAATTGTTTGTTGGTGTTTTATAATAAGGATCAGAAAGAGTATATTTTTCCAACACAAGATGATAATACTACCTCCCATGGTCATAAATATAGACCAAAATTTATAATACAATTTACACTATAAATTTTATCTAATATTTAAAATTGAAAAGAGTAATAACAAGATTCTTACATGTGATGCAGCCTACAACTTTTGCTCTCTCAACTCTCGTGTGGTTAACACGTGTGGGCCTTCCGACCAACTTGCAAAACACTAAACAGCTTGCAACTTTTAATCTTCAATTTTTTTGGGGGGGGGGGGGGGGGAATTACAATCAGGCCTTAAGGACCATAGAAATAATAAAAAAAATCTTAATAAAAATTCACATATCAAAAAAAAGTTTCTAGGGATTTTTTTAATATTATTTGTATGGAAACAAAATCCAGGTTTTTAAATTCTATTGTAAATATGACACTTCCCATTGTAAATATGGTTTTTTTTTTTGTAAATGGCCAGATTTTAAATTTTGATGTAAGTATAGCACTTCTTGTTGTAAATCTAACATTTTTCTGTTATAAATGACCTCTGTACATTTAGGGACTTAAGTTTGAAACAAAATCCAGGTGTTTAAATGTTATTGTAAATATGGCACTTTCTATTGTAAATCTAGCTTTTTCTGTTGTAAATGGTCAGGTTTTTAAATTTTGTTATAAATATAACATTTTCTGTTGTAAATATGGTACTTCCTATTGTTAATACAAATAATATCAAAAAATCCTTAGGGACTTCTGTGTAATTTAGTGATTTTCAAGGGACCTCATTGTATTTATTTCTGGTCTTTGGAACCTACACATAATTTTCCCAATTTAGCCAACGACTATTACCTCAAGAGCGCCCAACATAAATAATTTTTAAGTGGACCAAAAATACCAAAAAACTTTTAAAAATATGCAATCAACACAAAAAACTTTTACTTAAGGAGCGTCCGTACCTAAAAAAAAAAATTATTTTAAGAGCACCCAGCACCACAAAAAAAAAAAAAAAAAACTCCAAGAACGCCCCGCACAAATATATTTTATTTCATTTTTTGTGCTGATTGCATATTTTTAAATTTTTTTTTGATATTTTTAGTCTACTTAAAAGTTATTTGTACTAAGCGCTCCTAAGATAATGGTTCATTGGCCAAATTACTTGTTCACCCATTTTTTTATATTTCCCTAATTCGTTCATTATATTTATTCTTTTAGAAAAAATTATTTCATGAAGTAATAATTAATATATTTTTCAATTTTCTCTTTAAAGTAAAATAACTTACATTTTTAAAATCATGTAAAAATATACTCTTAGCGATGCTTTTTTACATGTTTATTGTATTTCTTAATCTATGTGATTAAGTCATAATTTTTTTCAAAGAACTTAGTAAAAGTATATCATATTTTTCCCATGATTAAGAAATATTCCTTCCGTTCTTTTATACAATTTATTCCCCATTTTTAAATACTTGTTAACAGCTAGGCGAGTCAAAAATTTATGAAAAATGCTTGGCGTAAGAATGCAGCATTACGTTCTAGAATTCCATGCATAAGATACTACTAGTCTACTACCTACCCCCTCCTCTGTTCTTTAATAGGCCTGTTTGGGTTGGCGATAAGAACGGTGACTTAAAAGCTATCTAACTTTTATAAAAGCTCGGTAGGAAAAAAGTCAGGTTATAAATGCGATTTGTGTTTGGATTGTCTGTTTGGCTTTTGGCATAAGTAGCTTTTTTCTAAACTGATGAGTGTTTGGATTATTATTTAAAAAGTCAGTTGAGATGAAAAATGACTAAAAAAGTATGAAAATATGCCCACAAAAATAGTTTTTTTCTCTCTTCCTTTTTTCTTCCCTTCTCTCTCCCTTTTTCCCATTTGGCGCAGAAAATGGGCCTACAAAAATAAAGAAAACTGCTCCTTTCTTCTCTCTTCCTCGGTCTGCGTCAGAAAACAGATGGGCCCAAAAAATGCTGCGTTTCATTAGTCCAAAAGCTAAGGGGAGGAGCTTTTTTTAAAATGGGCGTTTATGCAAAAAGCCCAGTAATGAAAAAGCCGACCCAAACACACTTATATGGGCGTTTTTGTTAACTGAAACGCTGCTGAGATTTTTTTCAGTAAAATCTCAATCTTTGGCCTGCAACGCTGAATATAACGTGGACCCAAATAGAGCCAATATAAATTAGATTTTATATTAAAACCTAGATTGCACGAGATACTAGATTTTATATTAAGAATAGAAAGGTATATAGGACTACCTTCATTCTTAATTATAAAAGCTATTTGACTTTTCTTAGAGAGATTAAGAAAGCTAAATAAGTTACTTAATTATTTCATATGTTAAATATTTTTAGATTATATATTAGTTTATTAGTCAAACTAATAAGTTTGAAGAAAAAAATAAAAATAAAAATACTTTGAAGTAATTTAATTAGCTTTATTAATCTCTCCAAAAAAAAGTCAACTAACTCTTATAATTAAGACCGGAGGGAGTACTACATTTAATCCTAACTATAAGACTTAACTGACTTTTTTTTTAGAAATTAAGGAAACTAAATAAGTTACTTAATCATTTAATATGTTATGCATCTTTGATTATATATTACTAGTTTATTAGTTAAACTAATTAGCCCGAAGAAAAAATAAAAATATTCTAAAGTAATTTAATTAGTTTCCTTAATTTTTTCAAAAAAATCAACTAAATTTTATAAATAGGACTGGAGGGAGTATATTGTTAATAAATTATGTACAAATACAATTAATTGTTTGTATCAACAACGCTAAACCAAATGTCTGTTGTTGTACGTTCACTACAATTGAAGCGGTACTTTTTTAAAAGAAAATAAATAAATATTCCCATGCAACAGATGGCGCGGGGGCAATTTTGTCTTTTAGGCATAGTTTGGTACGAAGCACTGAATTACGTTTAGTACAACGTAATATTTGGAGGTTTATTTCATAATCAGTCATGAATTATAAATAGACTGTAATGCCCTTATAAATAAAAAATTAATTATAACAAAATTCCTTCATAAGCCATCTCTACTTCATCCTCGCTCTCATCCACGATCGATTAGAAATTCCGAATGAGGGAGACTGCAAAATTAAAGCTAACATGTATTTGAAATGTTAATTGGCAAAAATGCACGTATGTTTTCTTTGAAAGAGTGCCCAACATTAAGTGATTTTTTTATGTGTAAAAATAACTACGTCATTATAAGTTACGTACAAAAATATTGTTTAACCATTAAGTGTGACTTTTTTTTAGTGCCTGGATGATAACATGACTTTCAAGTTGCAAATTAAAAAGGACGATGATGTGGTTTTTAAGGTACAAAAATACATATATGGTTTAGCTAAAATAGTGTCCAACACCCCATGTTTTATACCATTTGACTGTTAATTTGACTTTTTTTTATCGTTTAGTACTAATCAGTATCTTAAAATATTTTTTAGTATTAGTTAGTATTATAAAATATTTTATCAAGATCCTAGAATAATTTTTCAATATTATGAAATATTTTATCAATACTAGTCAATACAATTAAGTATTTTTTTAGTATCATTCAGTACTTGAAATACTTTTTAAGATCAGAAAATATTTTTCAGTATTAGTTAGTATCTTAAAAGATAGAACCAATAAGTATCCTAAAGTATTTTTTAGTACCAATCATAGCCTGAAGTATCTTTTTAGTACCGATCAGTATCTTAAAGTATTTTTTTAGTACAATTAAGTACCCTGGAATATCTTTTCAAGATCCTAAAATAATTATCAAGATCATGAAGTATTTTTTCAGTACCAGTTAATATCCTAAAGTCTCTTTTTAATACCTGTCAGGATCTTGAATTATTTTTTGAGTACCAATCAATGCCCTAAAATATTATTTCAAGATCTTATATTTCAGGGTACGTACAATTTTTTTCACACGAAAAAAGTCAAACTTAACGGTCAAACAATATTTTTATACCTAAAAAAATATAGTTGGTGTTAGACGCTCTTTTGGATAAACCACATGTGTATTTTTGTTTTTACACCTTAAAAGCCATATCATCGTCTAGTTCAGTCCACAAAAAAGTCAAATTTAATAGTCAAACGGTATATTTACATATAATTTATAACCATATGATCACTTTTACATCTAAAAAAACACTTGGTGTTAGACGTTCCTTAAAAAAAACAAATATATATTTTTACCCCTTAAAGAATAGCAATGTCCTTTCAATAGGGAAAAAAAACAAAGGATTGCGATGTCATGAAATTCGCAAATTAGTATTATGATAATGGTTTTCCCGCGTTCTTCCTTTAAACTTTCGAATAATTGTCAATAGATTAAGCATGACAATGTCCTTCCTTTAAAAATTTAAAAAAAAAAAAAAAATTCGCCAGAAACACCTATTTTCAAAGTCGCGAATCTGGGACCTGAGAGAACACGTACTAGGCGTAAATTTTCAAGACCTCAAGTTGAACACATTCCGCCATTGTTGCCGGAGAGAGCGACCACGTGAGCGACGATGATCGACACTTAGTGCAACTGTCGGTCAACGGAGTATGTAGAAGATCTCAGTCCTAAGTTTCCTTTTTCACAAAGTTTTCATTTGCAAAAGGAGGCTTAACTAATGCAAATCCAAGTTTATTATTAAACCTTCTAAACGACCATAACTGTACAATATCATGGAGTTTGAGATCATTGCAATCCACAATATCATTCCAATGATGAGTAAGATTGTAAGTATAGCCATATGTCATCGACCACTTCTTCAAAACCAAGTTGAACTCTCTGAGTTTTGGATCCAACACCAACACATCGATACCTTCACGCTTCTTATCTGTTGTGGACCTTTCCAACCACTTTATCTCGTGAGGTTTGAGAAAGTTTTTGGCTTCCTTCTGAATCTTTTTTTCTGGGATTGAGAAACGACCATTTCTTGGATTTAAATCGCTTTGAAAAAGTTTCTTTTCCATCACCATTTTTAGATCATAGCCTCCCATTTTCTCAACCTTTTTCTTCAACTCTGAAAAAGAATCATGGTGATACTGATTATGGATCATCTTCTTCTTCGTTGCAGGGATCACAGAAGAATCATCATGGTGGTTTTGGAGTTCTCTTCTTTGAAACTCTCTTAATATCCTCTTCTTCGGAGGAAGTATAAAAGATTCTCTTCTTTGAAACTCTCTTAATATCCTCTTCTTCGGAGGAAGTATAAAAGAGTCACTATGATTTTCAGAATTTTTTCTTGAAGACATCTCTCTCTGAACTTTTTCTTCTTCCCTACACTTTGTTGCTTGATCAATTTCTTCTCTGAAGAAGTCTACGAAATAGAGGCCTCAAGCTTCTCTTATATAAGATTTTTTTTTTCTTTTTTTGTTTTCCTAGTAGATATCCATATATCCAAACGTATCTATAAAGTGATATATTATTATTTCTATTTGATGTTGTCTATGAAGATATAATATCAATTAGATAAATAAAAGTTTTTGGTTATTCGATATAAGGATCGGGATTTTATTTATGTAATTAATAAACAAAAGCTAAATAATTTTATTTTTAAAGGTGTACCGCATCATTAAAGAAATAAATTGAACTTATTAAAAAAAAAATTGCACCGATAACAATAAATTAAAGAATATTTTTATCGACATTTTATGGCTTAGATAAATAGTTTGATTATTTTTATTATAAAAAAGAACATATTTTAATACAGGAGAAGGAGGTGATTATGATGATAAAATGTTTGATTTTTTTTTTTAAAAAAAAGATGATAACTTAGTAGTTCTTCTATCAATATATATATTTTTTTTTCATTTTTTTAGGAAAAATATATTTTTAAAAAAAAAGAACCATTTAAACTAGAAAATTCCAAATCAATCCTCTTATCTATAAGAGTATTGATATTACCTATAAGAGTATAATGATTTACAACTTATTTTAGTAGGAAATCACTTATTCAGAATTTTAAAGTTTAAGTGATATTTTCTTAGTCTTTTCTTTATTTTTTTTTCTGTTATATTTTTCGCCTCCCCGGCTCTCCCTGCATTTCTCGAAAGGGGGGAAAAAATACTAAGCTAATTATTATTTTTTACATTATTTATATAATATATTTGTATTTTTATATTGCAGATGATATATTATTATTCTTCTTCAAATAAATGTATTTTAAACAAAATCTATCTTATCTCTTGAATTCAAAAACAGCATTTTATTAAAAATAAAAACAATTTATCAAAATCATATGTTTACAATCTGCATTTGATAATGCGTAATTATATTTTCATAAAAAAAATATGTTTTCAATCTGTCCCATTAAAATAATTAAATTTCATTAAAGTTTTATGCAAACTAGATTGAATTAATTCTAAATCTGAAAAATACTGTTTCACCCTCCATTTATTTCTTCTATTTTCTTTTTAGACGAGGTAAAGGATTCTTTTCACATTTAAAATTAATCTTTCTAACTCCAATTCAATTTGATGATTCTAAAGAGCTATTTGGTGTTGAGTTGGATATGAAAAAGGGGTTTACACTCTCCATGTTGCATGAGAAGAAAAAGAATCCTACATATACATGAAAATGGTGGGACCTACATCTTTTTTATATATTTTTTTTAAAACTGAAGTATGGAAATGGTGGGACCCATGCCTTTTTATATATATGATATGAAAATACACTTCTCCTAAAACATGAGAAGTGTATTTCCCTATGAAAAAATGAAAAATCCTTTACAAAAATATTTCTAAAATACTAAAAAAACAAAACTTTGTTTTATAGAAAGATGTTAGGAACTGATTTATCTTTTTTTTTTAAAAAAAATGCCACAAATTGCCTTTTAGACAGTGTAGTTGGAGGAAGGAAAGAGCCACGCGTCCGGATCCTCTCATAGAAGGCATCTCTCCTCATCCCTCATAGTCATATCTGGACCGTCCAAATCATGATCCAATAGTCCAGATCTAAAAAAAAAATTGTCTTTTTCGAAAAAGACAAAAAAAACAATTTTTTTTAAAATTTAGACCGTTGGATTAAGATTTGGACGGTCCTGATCGAACTGTGAGAGATGGGCCAAGAGAAGGAAGAGGAGAAAATCCTCTTCCAAGAAGCACCACCTTCATCATCTTTTCGGCGGCTTCACCATCAGCACTGTCGCCGAAAAGTACTGTGCCACCCCTGTCGTACCCTACCCTTGCATGAGAAAGATTGAGAAGGGCCATTGGAGGAAGAAGACCTTCAACTTGGAGGCCGAATCTTGAAGAGGAGGAGGAAGGTAATCGAGACCACCGTCGACCACCACCATCTTCTCTCCACCTTCACCACGTCAATCTCTCTCTCCCCCGCCCCCTCCCCTCTCCATTGCATCCACAACACCATTGTTCACTACAAACCCAAGATCGCTCGCGCGTTAATTGTCTCCCCTTCTGGCGTCCACCTCCTTTCATTCTGTCTTGTCCCTTCGATCTGGTGTTGTTCATCCTACTCTTCTCTTCTTTTCCGGCGATGCGAACCCCTCTGTCCTCTTTTGCGAACCTTCGATCTTCTCTTTCTCACTCTTCAGATCTGCTACAAAGGATGGCCTTTCGACATCAGATCTTCTTTGTCATCTCCGTTCTTGCTTTGTATGATCCTTCTTGCCTTGTTCTGGCGGCCCTTGCCTATGGTTTCTTTGATTTTGTTTTGTGATTTTCTCAGTAGCTTTTGAAATTGATAGTGCCCGATTGGTCCTCTTGTATTTTATGATATTCCATCTCTGCTTGGCATACCATTCCTTAAAACTTCTGCAATTCGAGGCACATCAAAGCCACTCTTTGGTTCTATTAGCAGAAGATCTTGTTCGTTCATCTTCGATCTTACTTCTCTTCAATCACTTGTCAAAGCTCGGAAACACATTGAAAGAATTAGACTAAACACCCGCCCCCAAATGGCATCTCCACTGCAGACTTGTTTTTGAATTCTAGGTTGGGACTTGGGTTCGAGTTTGCTTCTCGCACTAAGCTTATGCCCAGTGTGGACTTTGGATCAAAGAAAAAGTGAGAATGGAAAGGAATTGAAATAAAAAGAATGGAATGGAATGGAAAATAGGTTGATAAGAAAATTTTTGTTTGGTTAAAGGAAAATAAAACAAAATACCATTTTGCCCCTAAAAAATATCATTTTAAACAACGCCACGCATAGAGAAATAGACACAGTGTACTATGCACTCATGCACACTCCATATACGTGCACACTTGAGTGTGCTTTGCATCACGCGCACTCAAGTGTGCACAGAGTGCACTCACACACTCGAGTGTGCACTCTTCCTTCTTCCTTCGGCCATGATTCTCTTCCATTTTCGTCACCTTCAGTTTGACGGATTTGCAGCGACAAAGAGCCCATCAGTTGCGGCTTCTTCTTCCTCCTTCTACAATGTTTTCCAGCGTCACTCTCTTCCTCTCCCGGCGTCACTCTCTTCTCTTTCCTCGCATCATGCTCTTCTCTCTCCTCCTCTCCCCGCAGTCACACTCTTCCAAGGTTCTTAAAAACGAGTTTTTACCTAAAAACGGAAGGAGAATGAAAAATCGTAAAACGTAAAATCGTAACGTAGTAAAATCGTAAAAACTTAAAAGCGTTTAGAAAATTAGTAAAATCGTTTTAATGAAAAAAAAAATCGTATAAACGTAAAATCGTAGTGATAAAACGAGTTTTTAAGAACCATGCTCTTTCCTCCTCTTCCTGGCGTACGCTCTTATCTCTCCTCCTCTCCCCGACGTCACTCTCTTCTCTCTCTTCCTCTCCCCGGCATCACTCTCTTCTCTCTGTGCCATGTGACCAGGGCAAAATGGACTTTAGCCCATTTTCATAGCCACTAGAAAATGGCTTCCCACCATTTTTGGTGGGAACCCATTTTCCCTTAAACGTGGGAGAATGACGTGGCGCTGGGAAAATATTTTCTAGAGAAAATTTGAATAAAAAACAGTCACCGCAAATTTTCTTCGATCCAAAAGGGCCTGTGTTTGGTACTTTGGTTGGAGGTGAGGGGGAGGGTAGGTGCCCATTCCTAGTATAAAAAGTCAAATATGATCATGATGTGACATGCTTCCAAAGTTAATGTATGAAAAACGATGCAAAAGGCTATGTACTACCTACGATCCTAATTATAAGACCTAGTTGACTTTCTTTGAAGAGATTAAGGAAACTAAATAAATTACTTAATCATTTCATATGTTACGTATCCTTGGATTATATATTAGTTTATTAGTTAAACTAATTAGTTTGACGAAAAAAACAAAAATAAAAATATTCTAAAGTAATTTAATTAGCTTCCTTAATCTCTCCAAAAAAGTCAATTAGGTGTTGTAATTATGATCGGAGGGAGTAATTTTTAAAATTTCTCATGGGCAATTTGGTCAAAATTTTATCTCCCCTCCCCTCTTCTATCCTCCAACTAAACAAAGCCTAAAAGTTTCGATTTCAATTTTCAAACCCTTCCCAAGTTTGAGATCCTTTCAATTCAAGTCCCTCTTTTATTTAAAAAAGTTGATTTATTTTGGCCCTGTGTATAAATTTTATTACGAAATAAAGGGAAAGCATGAGATAAATTACTTTTTTAATAGCATTTTGGATAGAATATTGTCACTGTCATTTTTTTTCATTACCACTTTTTCACCGTTAAATCAGAATCTTATATAACTTTTATCATTTCTCTCTTCTATTGAAATTTTGATATATATAACGGTGAAAAAGTGGTAGTAACTTTGGTAATGACAAAAAATGGTAGTAATAATATCCTACCCCTAACATTTTAATTGTAATAAAATTATGAAAACCAATTTCATTTAAGTTGGCCACCAACCAAAAATCAGTTCAACATGTAATAAAAAATATGTCTTATCTTATGTTTGGATATTGACTTGTAAATATTTTTGAAGGGAAGAAGTATCATCTTTTTTCAACGGAAAATGGTATTCCTCATGTTCTAAATATAGTATATAATTTGTAGTACAATTATACTATAAACTATATCCAGTATCATCTTTATTACCTCCATGTTAATAATTAGTTGAGATGAATCTTGTGTAACATCCCGCCTTTTTAAATGTGGTTTTCAAATGGGATTATCAGAGCTTCGAAGAAATTAATCAGAGTGGCATCGGAAAAGATTTTCTTTTTAAAACGACAACTCAATCAGAGCATCAGAACAAACTTTTTTCTTTAAAAGAGCGAGTAACTGATATACATTCCCTGTTGTTGAGTCTGGTTGCTATTACAGTGGTACAAATCTCTGAATGTTTTCGATTACAATGACCCCTAGGTACTTCTCTGCCCGTGCCCTCTCGTGTGCTATTCATCTTTGCTCTTGTCCCGGTTCCACCAGTATCTGAGACTATGAGCTGGGGTTCAATTCCCATTGAACCCCAGGTAACGGTTAACCTCATGCTTATGTACAGTTATGTATGACAGATATTCATAATAAAACAACAATATCCATATTCAATATTCATTTCTCGAAGATAAAAACATAACCATCATATATCCATATTATTCCATATTCATATCAAACCAGTCTGCACTCTTCACCAGTGCCACGATGGCCTATCGTGTCCTCAGCGCGCTAGGAAAACTCAAACGGCATTACCAAGACTGTAACCCGTATATAGCTGTATATATATTCAAATAATTTTTAAAGTAGAGTCACAGTCTATGAGCATATCTACCACATACAAGTGTACGATAAGCATCAGAGTTAGTGTTACAGTACGCGTCCGTACCTTCGTTGGCGATATCGGTATGCTGTCGCTCGGACTGTGATCACGTTTACCCTATAATGGTAATATCGCATTTATTAATTCAAAAATCATGTTCTAGAAGGTATCCTAGTCACTAATGACCCTTTTGACCCTTGGTAGGATTATTTCTCAACCTATCACTTTTAATTCTTCAAAAACGCTGGTCCAAAATTTTGGACAGATTTTCGCCTAACTTCGGAAAATCATAACTAATTCCAGAAAAATCGAAACGAGGATCCGTAAAATTCCCTGGAATCCTTAGGACGTCTACTTTCAAGGAAAAATAATAGTTTTTTCCCAGATCACACGGTTCATTCCCAGTTTTTAAGTTTTGAGCCTCTGCCCAGAATTTTTCCAGAAATTCGTAGCCTAACTTTGAGGATTTTTATCTCCCTGTATAAAAATCATTGGGACATGATCTTTACATATTTAGAAATCCCTATATGTTTACTTTAACCATGAATTTTGTGAGAATTTTCCAACCACTTTTTCCACATAAAATATAAGCATTTCCATGTCTGGTTCAGAAATTCCAGAACCGATGAAATTTCGCCAGAACTCCGTTACTTCAGTGTTTCTCTTTCGGAAATTTTGCTAAAACTCTTTCTTCATATTTTTTTTCGAAATAAAGTTAATTTTAAACCCAGGAAAACATAAAAAGAACTATATCTAGAAGATTTAAAGATTAAACTACAAAATAACTAAAAACTTAAAAGTTAGAGCTCAAGAACTTACCTAGAACTTTGCTCCTCCTTTCTCCAAGGCTCTCACACTCACTTTCTCTCTATATTTCAGATGTTATTGCTTGTGAATTGGTGAGGAACAATGAAGCCCAAGGACCCCTATTTATAGTAATTTGGTGTGGCAATTTTGCAATTTATTCAAACATAGCTCATCTTAAACCTTGGCCATTGGATCTAGGTTACATTTGAAGCTCAAATCCTCCCCCTTCAAGCCTCAAAACCGTGCTCCCCCCTCTCTTCTCTATCCTCTTCCATTTTCATTAATTATCTTATCCCAACTACATTATCTTCTTCCAACTTTGACAATTTTCCCCCCATGTGTCTTGCAATAGACTAATGACTCAACCCTAGAGTTGTGACTCATTTCATACCTAGATTAGTGATTCATGTATGCTAGGTTAGTGACTCACCTTATCTTCTTCCAAGCTTGCCAAGTGTCCTAGTCTTCTTATGTAAGTTATCTCTTTGTTGTTCACTAGAGAGGAATTTGTTTGGGTATCTTATTGAAGTTGTATGCTCCATTGCTCATTGGATTTGAATTCTAGACATTTTTAGCTTCATTTTAAGACCAAATTTGTCCATCTTCTCTATTGGTTTCAATCTTCACCAATTAAGAAAATGACTTTGGTTATACTTGTTCTCATGCTTGATTTATGCTTGTTATTGTTCTTAATTTAGATTTGATACTTAGTTAGTAGATTTCAAGTTACAATTTAGGTTGTAGGAATTTTCATTTGTTTATGTATAGAATTAGTTTTCTTGGATTATTCTATTTACTCTATTTATCTAAATCCCCATTGGTTCTTTCCTTGACTTGCTTTCCTTCTTCATACTAGACACACACATATGCACAACAATAGCATACACACACATGCACAACAATGACATCATTATATGCATCATCTTATCCTCTTCCAACCCATTAAACCCAAAGCCCCTAAAGTCTTCATACATTAATTTTAGAGTTATGACTCATTCAAGCTTAGGCTAATGACTCATTCATGCATAGGCTAATGACTCATTTCTAGAGTGATGACTCATTTTGCATATGTATAATTGCTTCTTTAAATTAGAATTTTCTACTTCTTCCATTTTGTGTTCCACTAGATAGAAATTCATTTGGGGATCCTAATGAAGTTGTATGTACATTTTCTCATTGGTTTTGAATTCTTGAAGTTCTTAGCTTCATTTAGAGACCAATATCACTTACT
Organism: Acacia crassicarpa; assembly: GCA_034222035.1. Taxonomy (NCBI): domain Eukaryota; kingdom Viridiplantae; phylum Streptophyta; class Magnoliopsida; order Fabales; family Fabaceae; genus Acacia; species Acacia crassicarpa. The sequence goes on from JAWXYG010000004.1 coordinate 23,308,321, forward strand.
CTCTCATTTGGTATCAATTTGCAAGGTTTGGGGAAATAACCTTGGTTATACTCATTTTCAAGCTTGAATTATGCTTGTTCATAATCTCTTTTTATATTTGATCTATGATTAATGGATTTCAAGATACAATTTAGTTTGTATAGATTTCCCTTTGCTTATGTCTTGAATTATTTCTATTGATTAACTTAATTTAATTTACATAAGATTTATACTAAATTCCCATTGGTTGTTGCTTTGACTTCTCCCACTAGGCTCACAACAATAGCACTCACAACACTCTCTCTCTTTCCCACACACATGCACAACTCCCTCTCATTGGTTGTTTTAAGTTCACATGGATTGTGTTTTATGAGAGTTAATTTAAGCCTTAGGATTTAACTTTACTAGATTTAATCCAAACCTTTAATTTGTATTAATCTCTTATTGGTCCAATGAATTTTATGAGGATTAAGAACATTTTCTTGATTTATCATTGGCTAATCCAATTTCACAAGGATTAAGCTTTTATAATTATTTAAGCCCTTAGATTAGTTTTATTATAATTAATCTTAGCCCTCCATTACTAATCTTAATTAGCATCCCCAATAAGGTGGTTAAGTGCAACTTGCCAACCATGATTGGTTCTTAGCTTAATTAGCTTAACACATGTTTAATTGATGACAATTAGTATTAATTGCAAACAATTAGCTAAATATTCCATTAGTGCAATTTTAATTGCTCATTAATTGTTGGTAATTGCCTTTTAATTGTTCAAGTGTTTTGATAATTTTTTATGGCCTTTTATGAATTAAATATGAACTAGGTATTGTTTCTAGGGTTTTAGAAAATTTAGTTTCTTAATAAATTATGAATTTTGAGACTTAAGTCTTCTTTAATTAATCCCTTGATTAATTATGAAAAGTTACACAATTATTTAGTTTAATGAGAACTTAGTTGTTTATTAATTCTTATTCATTCCTCCTATTTGTTTAAGTACTTTCCATAATACTTTCTTGCTCTTTTTGATCATACAGGAATCCCACTTTAATTTGGTAATTATTTGTAAATGGTATTTTATGATTCCTAAAAAAAAATTTAGTCATTGGTTACCTTAATTCTAAATAAGGATCTCTAGAGAATAGAATAAACACACCTTATAATTTGAGACCACATATTCACCTATTTTAAATAGGCATTACTTGCCAAAATAGAATATTTATAATGGTTATAAATTTTTAGGGTATTACATCTTGAATTTTAAATTAGTTTTTACTAATTTATCTAAGTAAAAAAATTATAATATAAAATATAAGGGTAAAATGGTACATCGATTATTATCTCCCTTATCTCCTCCGGTTAAACCAGAAAAAGATGGTTAAACATCCCTCCCCTTCTTCCCCTCCAATCAAATAAAAAACCTGACATATTTACCATTCCCTTCCTCCATCCCCTCCCTTCAACCAAACAGGTCCTAAGAGCTACTTGTGATTATTTTCTTTCTTGAGATGTGTGTGATTCCCAGAACGAAAACGCAATTTCGTTCATCTTTCGTTGGAGCTGAGTATGCTTGACTCTTTTGCGTCAGAGGTGGAAAACTGTTCCTATAGCTTCCGAATACAAAACCAAAATTTGAGGAATTGGACGACTTGCGAGGTTAATTGGAGTCGACCACTCATATTTGGTACGTTTCTGGTCATCATTATTCATGCTAATTTTTCTGATTGCAAGATTCTCTTCTTCACTGCGGACGAGAGCCCAGTTAGGGTTTCGTCATCACTATGCATCCCACATTTACTATTCGTATTCTTCCGTTGCGAAATTATCTCAATCAAATCGACTGGAACAAACGAGGGATGAAAATCATTCGTTTACGGTTTCTTACCTCATGAATTCATGTGGCCTATCCGCCAAAGTTGCTGGTGAAGTATCGAAAAGGGTTGAACTGAAAGACTCCGATAAACTCAATTCCATGCTTAATCTTCTTAGAAGCTACGGATTCCTAGATCCACAGATATCCAAACTTGTGACATGCTATCCACGGGTGCTTTTGGCAAATCCTGAGCACAATCTTTTGCCCAGGCTAAGGTTTTTTCAGTCTATAGGGTTTTCAGCTTCTGAAATGTCAGAACTATTCTCTTATAACCCGAAGTTACTAATGTTAGGCTTAGAGAAACGTATAATTCCCCACTACGAGGCCCTTAAAAGCGTACTTCATGATGATTGGAAAGTAAGGAAATGTCTAAAATGCTCTACTTGGAGTATTGGCTCCTATGATGTAAAGAATATAATCCCAAACATAAAGTTTTTGAGAGATGAAGGAGTGCCTGAATCTTTGATATTCTCTCTGTTATCTAGACGTGCAAATGTAGCATTTATGAATCAATCCAAGTTTGGTGAATATGTCAAGTTTGTCAAGGAAACAGGAATTGAACCTTTCAAGGCTGCGTTTGTTGAAGCACTTGTAGTTGTAACACAGGTGAATAAATCAACCTGGGAGTTGAAACTGGATACCTTTGAGAGATTTGGCTGGTCCAGGGAGGTCACTCTTTTTGCATTCAGTAGGGCTCCAAAGATCATGGCTATGTCAGAGAAAAATATTGCAGACACAATGAAGTTTTTAATAGATAAAATGGGTTTGCGGTTGGAAGATATAACTGGAAACCCATGCATTCTTAGATATAGCTTGAAGAATAGGATAGTTCCTAGATGGTCAGTAGTAAAAATTTTGAAAATGAAGGGCTTAATCAAGGATGATATATCCCTAACTACCATCATTGTTACGGGTGAGAACAAGTTTCTGGAAGATTTCGTGATTAAATTTCAGGAAAGTGTTCCTCAGCTACCAAAACTCTATAAAGGTGAATTGGGACCTTTACCTGAAGTTCAGGCCTAGGCAGTTTCCTGGAGATAATGGCTTGTAATTTATGGTTTCTTGGTTTATTATGGTTATTAAACTTTTCCGCTTCAAGTCTTACTCTGTTTGATTTCTTTCAGCGTTGTGGGTTCCCAATTTGAACTTTTTATTTATAAGATATTTCTTTATGTTTACTAACACGTCTTAAGGGTATGAATCGTGTTCTTTTTATCATAGTTCTTGATTCTTGAACTAGTTGTCTTGTTATATGTGGCATGTGGATATCAGTTTTACTGGCATCTTGGTTGGCCGATGTTAATTGTGCCAAAAATAGTAATATAAGCATAAATTTGATGGTGATGGTCTTTATGGTGTGGAGGAGAGGAAAGAAATTGTGATATAGTATTAACCTGTTGAAGTAAAGTTCTATCTTTGTAATTGCTTTTGCACAATTTTAAATTTTCTTCACAAGTTCTTGTGAAGAAGAAAAAGGTGCCAAAAGCCCATATGTATTTTTAAAGTTTCTTCACAAGTTCTTCATAACCATCATCTTTGCCAGGAACTTGTTGATTCTAATTTGGGTTCACATTCCATGCTTCTCCCTTACATGCTTCTTATGTGTTTGTCCTTCTAATTAAAGGGTTGAAACATTTTTTTTTAATATATATTCTGTTTATTTAGATTAAATTATATGTTGCATTTTGAAAATTTTTTTGTACCCAATATCTCAAATTAATTAATTTTCTTGATACTATTGTTACAGGGAAAATATTTCTGAATACAGGATTAAAAGTAATTAATTTAAAATATTTGGTGCAAAAAAAATTTCAAGATACAACATATAGTTTAATCTAAATAAATAGAATATATAAAAAAATTTTTAAAAATAAAAAAAATGTTTCAACCCTCTAATTAGAGGGACAAGCACCTAAGAAGCATGTAATATGAATTCTTCTAATTTGGTGTTGCCTCTGTTTTCCTTCAAACTTGTGATGAAATCTTGCATCCTTCGTCTATTGATTTTAATTTATGTACCCATTTGTTTGGATCTTTGGATGATGCAACTCTGAAGCTTCTGTGACAGAATAAAGTGCTTCTGTCTGTCTTCTTTTCTCATCTTTACCAGTGGATCAAAATCTCTCCTATGCAAAACTTGATTGGTTGAAGAAAGTTTATCAGTGTTTCATTTTTCACTGGGTGAAGAAATTTAATGGTTCTGTGACTCAACTGCAGACTGCATTTTTTGACTTGATGGTTATCCCTATATGTACGTATCCTGCTAGAATCGTTCTAATAATTTTTGCAGAAAATTATATCCAAGGACCACAAGTTTGCAGAATCTGCACTGATGGACCTCAAAATGCAGGCTTTAGTGAACTTGATTTTTGGCTCGCTAGGCTTTTTTTTTTAACACTGGCTCGCTAGGCTGGAAATACCCTTGTACGGAGTTACATTGCAGTTATATACTTGTATGGAAACTCAAAGCATTGCCAGCATGTGATATTGATTTTCTGCGCTCGCATCATCTGAATGTATCCGGCCAGTGCTGATTTGGTTTCTTTGAAGAAGAAGCCTTGTTCCATTTATTCTGTACTTGCCCGAGCTGTCTGGTTCAGCTCCATTGTGATGGGCATGAACACATATTTCAAGGCATCATCATATTGATCAAATTTCAGTAAATGAAATGAAATTTTGTGCTCCATGAAAGGGGGGAAAAATCCTACCCTCACTCAGTGTATCGTGAAATTATATCAATGCTGGAGTTTTGTAATTTAGCGTTTTCAACTCATGACAAAGTTAGCTCACCAACGTTTTTCGTCGTGCTTCCTTTTTCACGGTTCAACGTCGATTTGTTTGAGATCATGTTTGTGACATCTAAAAATGTTTATTCACGTATGTATCAAGGTAAAACTCTTCTCACATGTTCACTGTAAATCATAACTGAAAAACTATTTTTAATGGTTTCAATCGTTATTCTAAACAAATATTTTTGGGTTAAGTCTCCAATTTTATTCCAAATTGTTTTTAAGGCTCTAATTGTTATCCAAGGATGGTCCATTATCATTCATCCTTCATAGGGTTAAGTTAACAATCACCATATCTGCATATTTGGGTGTGCTTTTGGGATCAATCTATTCAACATTTTCTATGGAAAAGATTGCAGCATGGTAATGCTTCCTTTGTTTTCAAATGTGTAAGAGCAACTATTCATTGGACCATGAACTCCTTTGCACCCAATTAGACCACTTTGGATTTTTAGGTATGTATTAAAAAAAAAAAAAACAACAACAACAATAATAATAATAAACAGCTTGCTACTTGTATGCAAGTTTTGGAAAGATCATCAGACAAAAATTCATAAAAAGATCTTGCTAGTATGTTTCCATTTTTTTTCCTAGGTTTGGGATAGGTTACTTTAATTTCCATCCGCATAGCCCTTTTCCTTTATTTTCTACATATCCTTCTTCGAAATGTGCTTTGTGGCTATAAAACTTGCTCTTTAATGAGAATTTATCTTTTTTATTGAAAAAATGACAACTCGTGACCAAATATAAAGTAGGAAGTCCATCATAAATTATTATTGATGTGGTACTTTTAAATAAATGGACATCGAGCATTTTTGTGCTTATTTTTTAAAAAAGAAATTATTATTCTCCTATAGTGTACTAGCAATGTTTGAAATATTTTAAAATTTAAACATAGTATGAGAATTATGTATAGTTAAAGAGTTAATTCACATGAAAGAAGTAAAGTAAAAAAAAAAAATTAGTTTTGAATAGTTATTCCAAATATAAATTGGGGATTCTGTAATAACTTATCTTCTTTTCCATCAGATAATAAATTATACTAGAGTTTTTAATTTTTATATTGTCTGAAGGGAAAATGCACAGCAAAACCTGGTTCCCCCCCCCCCCCCCCCCCCAAAAAAAAAAAAAACCTATGTTTAAATTGTCAACTATGAAATAGGTTTTCCACCTTTTTGGGTAATATGAGAAAATAAACTATGAATTAAGACTCTTAAAAAACAAAGCTTAAAATGTGAAGTAAAAAACGGATCACTATATTTTATTTGCCAGCTAAAAAAGTAGGGATGTCCATAGACTGGGCAAAAATGGGTTGGAGGTCAACCCGAGGTCTAGCCCAATTAGATTTCGAGCTGGAAAAGTCAACCCGAGGTCTATTCCTGTCTAATACTAGCCTGAGGTCTGGCAAGACTGAACCGGACCGATGGACAACCTAAACTAGTCGAGGCAGTTCACTGTTTTTTTTTTCTTGGAGGGCAATATTTTACCTCTGGTTTCATCTGACTTCCAAAAATAATAAAAAGTGACTAAGTGAAAAGTGATTCCTATAAATTAAAAAGTATATTAGGATGTCCAAACTCTAATGGGTGGATGAGTGCAGTGATGATTTATAATATAATAATAATAATAATAATAATAATAATAATAATAAAAAATTGGGTCAGGTTGAACCAATCCAAAGGAACCCCTTGACTGAAGTCTGATCCAACCCGAGCAGTCTGGTTTGGTCCGGTCCAATGAAATTGTCTTAGACCATTTTTTTTTCCCTAGACCGGGTCAGATCGGACCATCTAGACCGTTGGATTTTTTGGACAACACTGCTAAAAAGCATTACTGTTTGCCCCTCCAAAATCACTCCCTACACAAATAAAAAAAAAAAAGTAACACATGTCAAGAAAATCATTTTCAACTCATCCATTTTAAAATGTTTTTTTTCCTAAAATATATTTTTAATCTTTTAAGTTTTACGTGAGGTATAATTTTAGTTCTATATTTCTATGTGAGGTATACTTTTGGTCCTATATTTGTAACATCGTTAATTTTACTAACGAAAAATTTTGATGTAAGAAGCTTAAGTGATGACAATTGAATTGACAATACATACTTAAGTTTTAATTTTTAAATATAATATACTTAGATTATTAAACTAAAATAAACTGACAAATAGCTTCATTAGGTTTTTGATAGTTTTCAATTTACATATATTTTAAATTTAAGATTAATAGTACTTAATTACATATTAATCACTTAAGTTTACACAGTTACCACTTAAGTTTGTTGCGTCAACATTTTCTGTTAGCTATATTAATGATGTTAGAATTATATGATCAAAATATATTTTATAAAGTTAAGGGACAAAAAATATAATAATATAAATTTAATGCATTAAAAGTATCGTTAGCCTATTTTCTTAACCTCATTTTTTTTTAATGTTTATTAAACCGTCTACCTTCCAAACATTTGTATGTTTAAATTTTAATCTAAGTTAATTAACCTATAAATATTAGGATGTTACATCTTTTACTTGCCATCACATTAATCTTATTTATAAGTCTATTTTAACTAAATCATACATAATAAGGGGATGTAGTTAACTCAATGATTATAAGATAAATTTTCGATTTTACCTTCATTTATTAATGAGTATTTTTCAACTCTTTTTTTTCCTCTCTATTTTTATTGATACAATTAATATGGATAAAATTGTCACAGTCTCATTTACCAATTTGAAAGTGGACTTATAAATAAGATCAATTTTTCGGTAAAAAAAAAGACTTATAAATATAACCAGAATGGTATGCTTTATAACTTTTTAATTAATTGATCATAAATATAAAATATAATTTATAGTACAATTGCGCTATAAACTATATCCTAAACTTAACACCAAAGGTAGTAATACACTGTACATACGTATAAAACCATCACACAGACGTTGAAGAGACTCTAAAATGTAAAGGATTAAGGTGACTCCGAACTATTTTTCAAGGTGTCAACACACTTTTAAAGTTTTTTTTTTTTTTCTTGAGAAACATTTTAAAGTATTAAGTGGTGCAATTTGAGGCCTCATATATATTAAAAAATGCTGCAATTCCCACCCCCACCCTGACAGAACTTGACGCCGTCACTCTTATTGAGGGAGAAAAGAAAAAGCTTCACGATCACAGCCGAGCAGCGTTGCGAAATTTGTGGTTGGACGAGAACGAGAAGCTCCGAAGAGAAATTTGAAGAAAATTTCAAAATGAATCAATTACAACCAATGTTCTTAAAACCGAGTTGGAACGACGTCTCACTGTTTTAGCGTGATATGCGTCTCAACCTCCGTTCTGACTCGTTTTTCCGGCGAAAAACGTAAAATCGTCCGTTTCAACGTTTTGAGACGACGTTTTTACAGCTATGATTACAACTGATGAATAAAATACTGGTGCCGAAGAGGAAAATTCAAAATCAGTGAGATTGAAGAACCCGCACCACAAACAATCATTATCATCGTCTCAGAAGCATAGTCATGCCAAAAACAAATGGATAGAGTTGACGGTCATACATTGTAAGCAGGAGAGGGATATAGACTATCCAAAAGCCGAGGCCCTTTTTCTTTGAAGCAAACAAGAATGAGAAATTATTAATTCTACCACTAAAAAACTGGATTTCAATATAAACTGAAAATCAAACTAAGTCATTGTTCATGCACTCACAAATCACTGTTTATTTAAATAGTGTAAGCTACATATGCCAAGCTGTTTGATTTTTGGGGCTCCGTGCTTGAGGAGGTGGAGGTAGAAGGAATTTATCCATATATTATATACGCCACTGTAGGTTTCACCTTAATAAAAAATCATATTTGTTGAAAAAAAAAATGTATTTGAAATTTTAGAGCCATTAATTGCTGACTGAGGTGTCTGAATTCTTTTTAGTGAAAATTACATATAGGTCCCAAGGAACAGAGATATTTACATTTAGGTCTTTTCAAATGACAAAATTACACAGAAGTCCCTTGCGACTTCTATGTAATTATTTCAGAGCGTAAAATTACGTTGCTGCCCATAGTGCATATTTCACACAGAAGCGATTAACAACAGAAAAAGCATAAATTAACAACAGAAAATGCATATATTAACAACAACTTTTGAAAACCTTGAATTTATCCTCTTTCACTTCCAGAAGCGATTAACAACAGAAAAAGCATAAATTAACAACAGAAAATGCATGTATTAACGACAACTTTATTTATTAACAAAATTCAGGGTTTTCAAAAGTTATTGTTAATATATGCATTTTTTGTTGTTGATTTATGCTTTTTCTGTTGTTAATCGCTTCTGAAAATGAGAGAAGACAAATTCAGGGTTTTCAAAAGTTGTTGTTAATACATGCATTTTATGTTGTTAATTTATACTTTTTCTGTCGTTAATCGCTTCTCTCTAAAATATGCACTATGGATAGCAAAGTAATTTTACGCTCTGAAATAATTACATAGAAGTCCCTAGGGACTTGTGTGTAATTTTATCATTTGAAGGGACCTAAATGTAAATATCTCTGTTTCTTAGGACCTGTGTATAATTTTCCCTTCTTTTTATCCTCCATTCACGAAATTGCCCCTCACGAAATTGCCACTTACCCCTGCCAGCTATACCCTCAGCTCAGCACCGAAAAATTACTCCTCCTTTTATTTCAACTTTCTCACCTACGCTTTCAGAGATTTGCAGAGTCCTCAAACTCTGCTTCCCTCCTTCCACTGGCACATGTTCAAATTTTTGAAACCTTCTTCTATGATTTATGCTTCCTTCATTTTTGCCCATCTGAGCGAAGTCGAATATCAGGCCATCTAAGCGAGGTCGAACATCGGGAGGGAAGAGAGGTTGCGTTAGAAGCCCCGTTTTGGACAAAGATGCGAACATGATGGGCAGAGAGTGGGGCTCTAGAGATACCGCAAGAGAGGCCGTCTTGGGAGATTTGAAGATGTAATTTTTCTCCTTCCATGTTTCCATTTTCTTTAGGTTTGATTCACTTCTTCGATGCTTCCATGCACTTTCTCAGTCTCTCTCTAAGGTGTTTTTGTTTCAAATACTTTGGGTTATTCAAGTTTGCTCTTAAAGTATGTTTGTCATTTTTTGGACTAACCGAAAATGGATCTGTACTGCCAAAGTGTGAGATGTTGTCGTTCCTTGATATTGTGTATCTGCTTATATAAAGTATCATCTGGCGTGATGACTGATATGCATATCTTTGCACAAAATTGAAATTTGATGGTTCAATTCGTGGTGCAAATCTCTGTCTGTCAGCACACTCAAATGATGCTTGGCTGGGGTCAATATTGTGTATTTGCTTATATAAAGCTACCATCTGGCTTCATGACTGATATGCATATCTTTGCACAAAATTGAAATCTGATGGTTCAATTGATGGTGCAAATCTTTGATTCTTTCTTATTAATTATGTATGGCTTTCAGGTCTGTTGACTGATGAACTGAGAAGTTTTTTGGACATTAATCTTCCAAAGGTTAAGGAAGGCAAGAAGGCGAAGTTCAGTTTAGGTGTAGTAGATCCTAAGATTGGTTCTCAGATCTCTGAAGTGTCTAAAATTCCATGTCAAATTAATGAGTTTGTGGGTGAGCTGCTTCAAGGCGTTTGGCTCCGTTTTGATAGATTTCTCAATGATCTCAAGGTTAGTATTTTCTCTACATCCTTTAAGTTTTGTTTTTATGCCAAGGATATGAATTCATCCCTTTGATGTAATCATATTTCTCCCTATTTTTTTTTAAATTTCATTTCATTTTTCTTTGACTTTCTGAAATTCCATAGCCTGGAGATTTGGAAAAAGCTCAACTTGGTCTGGGGCATAGTTACAGCAGGGCAAAAGTGAAATTTAATGTTAACCGAGCTGACAATATGGTCATTCAAGCAATCTTCCTTCTTGACACACTTGATAAAGATATCAATTCTTTTTCCATGAGTCAGGTATATTATTTGACAAATGTACAAAACAATATATATATAACCAAATCCGGAATCATCATCATATTCTGTAAATTTTACTTATTTGGAAAATTGGTGATATTTGAGGCATGATTTTGAATAATTATAAACTTATTTAGTGCATCTTAATATTTATTATATGTTGGTTCATCAAATCTGTACAGGGAATGGTATTCGTGGCATTTTCCTGAACTGGTGAAGATTGTAAATGACAATTATCTATATGCCGGAGTTGCAAAATATAGAGGAGATAAGTCAAAGCTATCTGAGGACAATATCTCAGGCTTTACAGACATAGTTGGAGATGAGGACAAGTCAAAAGAGATTTGGAAGCTGTCAAGGCATCTATGGGTAGGATTCATGTGTTTGTATTGCATAACTTTAGGGCCCGTTTGGATGGATGAAAATTGGGAGAAAGAAAGTAGAATGAACATTTTCCGTCGCACGAAAGCGTTTGGTTCGCATTTTCCTGGAAAACTATTTTCCGACGGAGGGGAATTTTCCCTTATACATGGGAGAACGGCAGATTAAAAGACCCACTTACCCTTTTTTCTACCTCTGCTTCTTTACCACGGTGGTCGTGTGGGAAGATAGAATGAAGGTCGCTGGTAGAACCATGGAGGGAGAATGAGGAGAAGTGACGGTGGTGTGATGGTGGAGGTCCCTCCTCCTCCTCTCCATTGTCGGAGGAGGTGAGGCAACAATTCGACGGAGGTGAAGGAGCATGGAGGAGGCGTAGTGATTTGGTACGAAGATGTTTTCTTCACCCATAATCGAGTTCGACGGACAAACTTCACCGGTGCTGATTGAACTTCATCGGACGTCGCAGATCGAAGGACAAGGAGAGAATATGAAGAAGGTATGCTGGTGAAGAAGATGGAAGAAGAACAAGAGAGTGAGGCCGAGACGCTTGAATGAGAGAGATCAATTAAGTTTGTTAATCTTATTTTTTTAACCCCAAAAAAAAAAAAAAAGAGTGAGTGTGGTGGCAGACAAAGGGGATCACGTGGAAGCAAGTTGAGTGGAGAATGCCGGTGACTTTGCAAAATAGTAGGGGTAAAATGGTATTTTGTCTCATTTTCCTACTTTATTTTCTTCTAACCAAATAAAATTTTCCTATCAACCCATTTTCTTTTCCAGTGCCAACTAAACACATCGAGGCAAAATATTTTCCATTCTATCCTATTCTTTTCATTTCCATTCTTTTTTATTCCCGCCTTTTCTTTGATCTAAACGGGCCCTTGGTATTATTCTCCATATAAAACCCATGCTCTCTTGATTTTCAACAGGGCAGGATTTGTCTCCGGTGGACCTAATCAATGTCCAGCAATTTGCTAATCTCTAAAAAAGTTTTATTGTATCAAAAGGAATTAGTGATTAAAGGGGATGTCTTTTTTCAATATTTCTCTTCAAAGAAGAAACCAGTATGTGTGTATAACAATCCATATTTTGAGTAGGAAAATATATTTTATATAAACTGTGGGTTTCTTTTAGTCGAGGGTTAGAAATCAGTACCAGTATTTTGATTATATGTCCACTGTATTATTGTAAATGATTTTTATCATACTACTACATCTAAAATCTTCTGACTAATAGCCATGTGATATCAAGCATGTGATTACACATCTCGAATTCAAGGATGTGGTACCATCTGATGCTGATGCTGTGATCTTCCTTTTGCGAAGCATCTTTGAGAAAAAAAAATGGTTTGCGTCACTGACATAAACTGATAATTTTTGTGTTAGTGGTGCAAGGGATACTCACGCTATCCAATAATTGAGTGGCATGAGAGGCATACGCCTCTCAATCTCTAAGAGGCGCATGCCTCCCTTTAAATAATAATAATAATAATAATTTAAAGCTCTACTTTATTTAATTTGGAGTCAAAAGAAATAAAGTATGAAGCTAAAATAACTCACTAAGAATGCCCTTCAAAAGATTACTCGATATAATTTGGTCATGACAACAGATTTCAAAACAGGATTTATATATTTGTTATATAAATCCAAAATCTATATATAAGTTAGCTTCATTTCATGATTACAAGTAGTACTTTCATGTTCAATGTAAATGTACTGCAATGTTTTTAGATCAATTTTTTTTTCCTAAATGATTTTTAATTACAACTTTACTATTTGTAACTAAAATGGAGTCATTTTCATAGTCATTTTAAATGTAATTGATATTCTAATTAAGGTTTTAGGTTGTTTAAAGCGTTATCCACTTATTGTTCCATATCATTTTTACCCGACTCAAGAGTTAAGTTGGTCAGCACACTAAGAGATATTTTTAATAAACACCTATATTTTAAAACAATTTTTTATGCATTAAACACTGAAAGATGTATTTTTTTAATAAAACTCAATATTCTAAAATAATTTTTTTTTAATGACTTCAACATTATATAGCATATTTTCTGTCGTTTTCTTTATCATAAGTTTATGATGCTCGTGATAAGATTGCATTAAAAAAACATACCTTTTGTTACGGACCGGCCCAATAGGCCCATAATCGGACCTCGGCCCAACCATGCCTAGAACTGATTTTGCACTATAATGGGCAACAATAGGAGATCCCACTAACGAGGGATCTCATTAATAGGGGATCTCCTACAATCGCGGCACCAACAAATCAGCCCCTAACGGCTCAATCCTAGATATTGCTCATTAAGGTAGAGATACGCACCCCAGACTCCTCTATAAATAGAGGAAAACCCTAAACAGGTGCACACGTTCTATCCTATGCTCTATTTACCTTCTGTTACACAGAGCACACACCCCACTCCCCTGGCTTCGTGCCTTCCAGTATATCACGAACTACGTGGACTTTGATCCCTTCAAAGGGTACGTAGGCTCTAGGCTTGACAACCTAGTCAAGTCCAATCTTTGTGTTCTTAGGACAGAACACCTTTAGATATTTTTTAAGAATATTTTAAAATGTCAAAGGCCCTAGGAAAATTGAGATAAATCCTCATCTGAAAAATTAATTATAGACAGAGACGGCATCACCATTTGTCCTTCGGTCTGTTTGGTTTGATGGGAGTGAGAGGGAGGGAGAGGAGTGAAAGAAATATTTTTCTTCATTTTTATTAAATAAGACAAGAAAATTTTTGAATATTCTAAAAATATATTTTCAACGGAAAAAAAGATATTTTTTTTTATTAATGATAATTTAATCAATATCCCCCTTTAATCCTTCCTATTCCCTCCCCTCAAAACACGCCTTAGGTCCCACGCATCATCCAGTTAATTTGGCGATTCATCCCCAATTTTCTCAAAATCTAAAAATAATTTTACAATACTGAAGGGTATGTTTAGTTTGAGGGAGGGGAGGGAAAAAAAAAAAGAGGAGAGAAATTTTTTTAAAAAATTGAGTGTAAAGGGCCTACAAATTTTCCTCTCCCCTCCTCCCCCAAACCAAACACAACTAAAAGTTTAAAACACTTTAAAGTTGGGAAGCCGGGGTACAATGCAACTGATTATTGCTGTGCTCGATGCTTTCTATCTATGGCAGCTATCGAGCCTGCCTAACTAAGAATACCATGGCCACTGCAGGACGATAATTATAGATTTGTAAATGCTATAGTCACAGAAAGAGTTCCACTTCTGAGGCGACCTGAAATGCGTCTAGGTTTCCGCTTCTTTATTGATCCTACGAGTCACAGTTGGACAATCTTCTCATAGCTTCATATTTCCTAAAGCAGAGTTTGAGTAATCGTGCTGCTTCCGGGGTTAATTGGAGTTGAAGATCCATATTCTGTGAGTTTCTCGTAATCACCATTCATGCCTAATTTTCTGATCGCCAGGTTATCTTTGTTACAGCCGTGCTGGAGGACAACCCAGTTAGGGTTTCTTCATCACAATGCATCCCTCATTTCCTGTTCGTTTTCTTCGGTTGCGAAATTGTCCCAATCAAATCAACTCAAAAAAGATAGAGGTCAAAATTTTTTGTTTACAGTTTCTTATCTCATGAACAAATTTGGCATGTCCGCTGAAGTGGCTGGTAAATTATCGAGAAGGTTTGAATTGAAAGACCCGGATAAATCCGATTCCGTACTTAGTCTTCTTAGAAGCTACGAATTCTCAGATGCTCAGATATTTAAAATTGTGAAATGCTTTCCCCAAGTGCTTGCAGCAAATCCTGAGCATAACCTTTTGCCCAAACTAAGATTTGCCCATTCTGTAGGATTCTCAGCTTCTGAAATCCCAGAACTGTTCTCTTCCAACCCTACATTACTATCTTTAAGCTTAGAGAAACGTATAACTCCCCACTATGAGGCCCTTAAAAGGGTAGTTGGTGATGATTGCAAAGTGAAGAAATGTTTGAAAAACTCAAGGTGGAACGTTTGCTCCTATGGGTTAAAGAACGTAGTTCCAAACATGAAGGTTTTGAGAGATGAAGGAGTGCCTCAATCTTCTGTCATTACTCTGTTGTCTAGAAGTGCAAATGTTTTATTTATCGATCAATCAAAGTTTGTTGAATATGTCAAATTTCTCAAGGAAACAGGAATTGAACATTTCAAGGTTACATTCATTGATGCGCTTATAGTTGTAATAAAGGTTGGTAAATCAAACTGGGAGTTGAAACTGGATATCTTTGAGAGGTTGGGCTGGTCCAGAGATGTCACTCTTTTGGCATTCAGTAAGTGTCCACATATCATGCGGTACTCAGAGGTAAAAATCACAAACACAATGAAGTTCTGTTTGGATGAAATTGGTTTCCAGTTGAAAGATATAGCCGGGTGCCCGACAATTTTTTGCTATAGTTTGAAGCAGAGGATTATTCCCAGATGGTCAGTAGCTAAAATTTTGAAAATGAAGGGTTTAATCAAGGCTAATATGTCAATATCTTCCATGATGATTATGAGTGAGAAAAAGTTTCGGGAAAATTTTTTGATCAAATTTCAGGGAAGTGTTCCGCAGCTGCTGGAACTCTATAGCGGTGAATTGAGACCTTCATCTGAAGTGTTGCTCTGATTGATTTCTCGCAATTTTATGGTAGCCAACTATGAACTCTTATATGTAGGATATTTGTTTGTTTACTAATTCTTGAAGAATATTCTTTTTATATATGACATATGGTAATCAATTTGACCGGCATCTCGGTTCCAAAGGACCTTAAACTGTTCTGCTTCAAGTCTTTTTTTAACCCATTTTGAACTTCAAAGTTGTAGGATATTAATTTATGTATAATAAATCATCTGAATGTTTCAAATCAGTTTCTTTTTATCATAATTGATGAAAAGTCTTCTTGCTATATATGACTTATGGTGCTTAACTTTTACTGTCGTGTTCGTTCTAGGCCTGGTTTGTTTTGGTTGCTGTTAATTTTCCAAAAAATAGTAATATATTGCGTGGTGGAGAGGAAAGAATAACTGAAAGTATTTGCTTCAGCATAATTGTATTTGAGAAGTTCTTCTGAGAAAAAGAAGGACCCAAAAGTAATTGACAGGGCCCGTAGGATTGAAGAGTGTGCTTCAATATCGCTCTGTCTTTTTCAACTTGTTGATTTTGGTAGGCCTGTAATATGATTTTGCCCCCTTTTTTCTTTCCAGTGAGCTTATGAAGAAATGTTGGATCCTACATCTATTGATTTCAATTCTTATACCCATTTTGAATGGTGCAACTCTGAAGCTTTTGTTTCTTAATGAAGTGCATTAGCCATCTTATCTGTGCCAATGGAAGAACATTTCTCCTATATTTGTTTTTGTTTTTTCTTTTTCGCTGGGTGGATTGAAATTTAATGGTGCTGCTATAACTGCATACTGCAACATGATGCTTGTTCCTTTCCATCTTTCTGGAATTGTTTTTACAGAAAATTATATCCTAGGATAACAAGTTTCCAAAATGTAGTCTGAATGACCTTTAAAACCTCAAATTATTGAAGAGGCTTTTAAGTGAAACTGATTTTTGGTCTGCAACCTGCTATTGTTAGATTCTTGATCCCACTTAGATTTGGATTCTTCAGGCAAGTTGCTGGGAAGTTTATGCTCGCCGCAAATTTCTTCTAAAGAAATTTAACTACCCCTTAATTTGTTTTCTAGATTAAAATAAAATTTATCAATTAAAATTATTGATTTAATCCCAAGCTATATTATGTTACAACTTACCAGTGAAGTTGACGATATTTTTTTTTTACCTGAAAGTTGATGATAAGGATTAAATTTATCGTTCCTTTTATAAGTGGATTAATGTCTTTTTACATTTAAATATTACTCTTTTAAAAGTTATATATTATTTTAGTAATGAATAATCTGTTTATTGTAACTTTTAACTTCTTAGAAGTGTTTTTATGATTTATGATGTAAGTACGCACAATGAATGTTGTCTCAGCTTGTGGGAAAGTATTTTAAAAAAAGTTGTTGAGAAATAGAAATGATGGGGAGATTATTGGGGAGGAGTCTGAGTTTTGAAGGTTTGAGAATTTTTACTAAAATACTCCCTCCGGTCCTAATTATAAGGCATAGTTGACTTTTTTTGAAAAATTAAGGAAGCTAATTAAATTAACTTAGAGTATTTTTCTTTTTATTTTTTTCTTCAAAGTAATTAGTTTGACTCACATACTAATATATAATCTAAAGATATACAACATACAAAATGATTAAGTAACTTATTTAGCTTCCTTAATCTCTTCAAACAAAGTCAACTATGCCTTATAATTAGGACCGGAGGGAGTACCTCTCAAATTTATTTTTTTAAAAAAAAAATAGACAAAAAACTTCTGGAATTCCCATCCTCATTCTCTGTTGCTTCTCTCCCTCATCGTCTTTTCTCTTCTTCTCCCTCTCTTTCTCTTCATTGATGTTATGCATCCATCCCTGAGTAAAATATCTCTTAAATTTGAACTTAACGGGGAATGTTTAAACTTGACAAGAAAATTTGAATTTGGCAGGAAAGTTTGAATTTGACGAAAAAAATTTTTATACGAGTTGGAACTTGATAAGAACATTTTTTTAAAAAATATATCTTACAAAAACAATTATTTTTCTTTTTTATTTTAAATTAATTACTTTTGAGAGTAAAATAGACATTTCTTGATTTTTTACTGAGTACCACCCCTTCATTTTCTTCCTTTTTTTTTATCTTTCAAAATATTCCCTTCCCTTCCTTTCTTTTCTCAAAATTCCTTTTCCTCCCCAAATTTTCCCCAATACGGCCCTAGTTTGCAATTGTGATCAAGATGGAGGACATCATTTGCACGCTTGGGCCTTCAAGCTCTCCACTACCAAATAATATGCAGATACTATGGGGCAAGATCTTGGGGTTTTTTACCAACATAATATAAAATAAGAAAAAAATTACCAGAATACTGCGTGTTAGAAACAAATTACCGAAGTACTACGGTCAATGGCGTGCTTGGCAGCACGCCACTGAACTCGCAAATCAGCACCCGCCACCTGGACGTGGCGGGTGATTTCACACGCCACCTGGTCAAACACGTCACACATAAAGTGGCGTGCTGTACTGCACGCCACAAATGTGGCGTGCTTTTTTTTTTAAAAAAAAATTAAAATAATATAATTATATTTAAAAATATAAATAATAATTATATATAATAATTTTAATTAATAATTATAAAAATTAAAATATTTAAATTAATTATGAATCTTATGATACAAGACTAATAATTATTAAATTAATTAATTAGTGAATTTGTTATAAATAATGAGATAGATGACTAATTATTTAATATTTTGAATATTAATAATTTAGTATATAAATTGTTAAATATTATTAGCTAAATTTAATTAAATAAATTTGTGAGAATCATAATTACTGAATTAATAAAAATATTTATTTGAAATATGTTGTATATTATTATAGGATAAACTTAGTTAGAGAATAATTAATTAGTTAGTTAGAGAAAAAATATCTAACTAATAATTAGTTAGAGAATTTTTTTCTAAAAAATATTTATTCTAATTAATTAACATAATAATTAATTAGAAAAATATTTTTAGTTAGGATAAAGGCACAAAATAGAATAATTAATAAAGGCACGGTCTGTCATGGGTGGTTACACAAAAAATCAATTAATGAATTTAAGAAAACAAAGTGAACAACAAATAAACAAATAATGTATGAAACAACTGGGGCTGATTACTCCATTCATGCCAATCCCTCCCTCTCATTCTCCATACGACCCAGTCTCTGCATTCTCAGTGCTCTTGCTTTTTCACTATCATTTCTCTCTTCAATTCACATAAAGCTTTTGATGTTCTTGTTCTTCTGAAAAAACAAAAAGATTTGGAGTTCGGCTTTTGTTTCAGAGTTTGTCAATTGAAGCAACCTGTTTCTTTTCAACTTTATTTTCTGCTTTTTGAATTATTATTTTACTCTAAACTAAGTTTATCCTAACTAAAAATATTTTTATAATTAATTATTATGTTAATTAATTAGAATAAATAATTATGATTCTCACAAATTTATTTAATTAAATTTAGCTAATAATATTTAACAATTTATATACTAAATTATTAATATTCAAAATATTAAATAATTAGTCATCTATCTCATTATTTATAACAAATTCACTAATTAATTAATTTAATAATTATTAGTCTTGTATCGTAAGATTTATAATTAATTTAAATATTTTAATTTTCATAATTATTAATTAAAATTATTATATATAATTATTATTTATATTTTTAAATATAATTTTATTATTTTAATTTAAAAAAAAAAAGAAGCACGCCAGGCGTGCAGTACAGCACGCCACTTTATGTGTGGCGTGTTTGACCACACGCCACCTTCCAGGTGGCGTGTGAAATCACCCGCCACGTCCAGGTGGCGGGTGCTGATTCACGAGTTCAGTGGCGTGCTGCCAAGCACGCCATTGATCGTAGTACTTCGGTAATTTGTTTCTGACACGCAGTATTCTGGTAATTTTTTTTCTTATTTTATATTATGTTGGTAAAAAACCCCAAGATCTTGCGATAATTGACTCTCCTTAATCCAATAATGAGAGTTGGTATAGATGGTAAGGGATCTAGGACTAGGCTCTTGGGTCGTGGGTTTGATCCCCTCTGCCGTCGCTGGGACTCCTTTGGTAGGCGATCTCGTAAGTCCCCAGTAAGTGCTCATAGAGTCCGGGGCCGTGCCCAGGTTTTTGTGGGGATTGATGCCGAACCCCTCCAAAACTTTTCTTTTACCAAAAAAAAGAAAAAAAAAAGGAGAGGTTCTGAGGCAAATCAACGTAATGAGGAATCTATTAAATGATTTCTTCGGCGAAAAAGATTGAAGCCATTATCACTTGAAACACATCCAACATTTATAGCAAGAAAACCTTTGAATCTTATCTTTATCACCTTAAAAGAAAAGGAGCAACACTCTAGCTTTTGGGTGTCTTTTGACATCCAAAAAGAAATAAACATGCTCATCAAGTATCGATCTCCTTCGAACTGAAGCTTGGTTTCAAATTTGGGTGTCTTTTGATAGCCAGAAAGAAAACTTCGTTTTCCATTTGAAAATCCGACTCCCCAGTGAATGTCCATGGTTCTTGATGGCGGGGGCGATCAGTGCTAGTAATCGTGATAGAGAGAAGGGTTGAGCCACGGTTCCCCTTCTCGACGAGCCCCAACCACCAAAGCTGCCAGATCTCACCGACAGAAGGCGATGAGATCGTAGGCGAGCAGAACAGAAGGCGAGGTAGGGTGGGGTAGATGATGGGAGGGGGTATTTTAGTAAAAACACTCAAAGATCCCAGACCCAAACTCCTCCTCAATCACCTTTCCATCCTTTCTCCTTTTTATCATACCTTTTGGGATTTCCTAAATTTAAATGGTATTATCTTTGATTCTAATTATAAAACTATTTTTTTAATGTAAATCGTACTATAAAAGTTGTCCTATAATTAGGATTGAAGGGAGTGTTTAAATGTTTTTTCTCAAGTTTTTAAACATAATTTTAATCTTTATTTTGTACTACCCTTAATTGAATTATGCATAGGGATATTCATTGGAATTAGTCAATTGGCATTAGCGTACTAATATTCATTGTAATTAGTCAATTAGGATTAGCATGCACAATTTATGCTCTGGTGTAAACATGGATTTCTTTTTATGTGGGAAAATGACGGTTAATGACCTTAAAAAGTTACAAGTAAAAACTACTTCTAAATACTACCTTCAGTTCTAAATATATTAATGTTTTATAATATAATTTGTATTACAAACTATGTTCTATATTTAAGATCGAAGAAATAATTTTTAAGTACAATCATACTGTTTCTAACCACTAATTTAGTCATTTTAAAGATAATATACTGTTATAAGACTAACAATATTATACGATAGTTAATGTTGGGTTTTAAAGGGATAACATGAATATATAGTCAGGGTAATATGAGGATGCTAAGGTGGATGTGTGATCATACCAAAAAGTATAAGATTTGCAATGAGTATATATGGAAATGAGTTGAAGTGGCATATATTAAAGAAAACAATATATAAAAATGTATTAGGTGGTTTGGACATGCTCAATGAAGGCCCTCATGTGTACAAGTAAGGAAGATTGGTCAATTAGTATGAAGTCCTCTAAAAAGAAGTAGAAGAATGACTAAACAAACACTTACTAAAATTATAGAATGAGAAATATTATTTAATAATATATCTAAATAGCTAGTTTTTCATAGAGCACAATAGTATGGTATAATATATGAGGTTTATTTTTCTCATGTTGCAGGAGAGAAACAAGATTTCTGCACACAATAAAATGGTGGGACCCATATATATATAGTGCTAATTATATATATATGCGGGTCTCACTATTTTATGTGTGTGTGGTATGAAAAAACATTTCTCCTACAATATGAGAAATGTTTTTCCTAAAATATATATAGTTGGCTTAACCAATTGGGGCGAGGCTATTGTTGTTGTTGCGACGGGAATTAACTAATTAGTGTTTGTTTGTATTAGTTTTTAGAAAATACTTTTAACAATTTACAAAATAAATACGACCTTCCGGTTTAATTATAGAAACATTTTTATAGTGTAATTTATATTGTAAAAATGATTTTATAATTAGGACCGAAAAAATATATAAGAAGAGTTTAGCAAAACACTCACTTTATCCTAGGTATTTTAGGTTCCGCACTTCAGGCGTCATCCACTCATTGTCCCATTTTAATTTTTATTTACTTAAAAGAATATCTTCGTCCGTGCTCCTCTGCTCTCTTTTTGCATCTATGGCAGCTATGGAGCCTCCCGAACTAGGTTTCCTCTGAGGCGAGACGAAATGCTAATAGTTACCGAAAGGGCTCCACTTCTGAGGAGAGCTGAAATGCGTCTAGAATAGCTGAAATTCGTAATTCCTTTTTTTTTTTTTTACTTACAAGACACAGCTTCAAAATTCTAAAGCAGAGTCTGAGGAATTGTGCTGCTTCCGGGATTAATTGGAGTTGAAGATTGATATTTGGTGAGTTTCACGTAATTATCATTCATGCGAAATTTTCTGATTGCAAGATTATCTTCGTCACTGCCATGCTGGAGGACAACCCAGTTCGGGTTTCTTCAGCACAATGCATCGCTCATTTCCTATTCGTTTTCTTCGGGTGCGAAATTTGCTCAATCAAATCAACCAGAACAAAATCGACATGGAAATTTTACTTTTACGGTTTCTTATCTCATGAACAATTTTGGCATGTCCGCCGAACTGGCTGGTAAATTATCGAGAAGGTTTGAATTGAAAGACCTAGATAAACCTAATTCCGTACTTAGTCTTCTCAGAAGCTACGAATTCTCAGATGCTCAGATATCTAAAATTGTGAAATGCTTTCCCCAAGTGCTTGCAGCAAATCCTGAGCATAACCTTTTGCCCAAACTAAGGTTTGTCCATTCTGTAGGATTCTCAGCTTCTGAAATCCCAGAACTATTCTCTTCCAACCCAACATTACTATTTTTAAGCTTAGAGAAACGTATAACTCCCCACTATAAGGCCATTAAAAGGGTAGTTGGTGATGATTGCAAAGTAAAGAGATGTTTGAAAAACTCTAGGTGGAACGTTGGCTCGTATAGGTTAAAGAACATGGTTCCAAACATGAAGGTTTTGAGAGATGAAGGAGTGCCTCAATCTTCTGTCATTACTCTGTTATCTAGAAATGCAAATGTTGTATTTATTGATCAATTAAAGTTTGTTGAATATGTCAAGTTTGTCAAGGAAACAGGAATTGAACATTTCAAGGCTACATTCATTGATGCGCTTATAGTTGTAACAAAGGTTGGTAAATCAAACTGGGAGTTGAAACTGGATATCTTTGAGAGGTTGGGCTGGTCCAGAGATGTCACTCTTTTGGCATTCAGTAAGTGTCCACATATCATGCGGTACTCAGAGGTAAAAATCACGAACACAATGAAGTTTTGTCTGGATGAAATTGGTTTACAGTTGGAAGATATAGCTGGATGGCCAACAATTTTCAGCTATAGTTTGAAACAGAGGATTATTCCGAGATGGTCAGTAGCTAAAATTTTGAAAATGAAGGGTTTAATCAAGGATAATATGTCAATACCTTCCATGATGATTATGAGTGAGAAAAAGTTTCGGGAAAATTTTTTGATCAAATTTCAGGAAAGTGTTCCGCAGCTGCTGGAACTCTATAGCGGTGAATTGAGACCTTCATCTGAAGTGTTGCTCTGATGGATTTCTCGCAATGTTATGGTAGCCAACTATGAACTCTTATATGTAGGATATTTGTTTCTGTTTACTAATTCTTGAAGAATATTCTTTTTATATATGACATATGGTAATCAATTTGACCGGCATCTCGGTTCCAAAGGACCTTAAACTGTTCTGCTTCAAGTCTTTTTTTAACCCATTTTGAACTTCAAAGTTGTAGGATATTAATTTCTGTATAATAAATCATCTGAATGTTTAAAATCAGTTTCTTTTTATCATAATTGATGAAAAGTCTTCTTGCTATATATGACTTATGGTGCTTAACTTTTACTGTCGTGTTCGTTCTAGGCCTGGTTTGTTTTGGTTGCTGTTAGTTTTCCAAAAAATAGTAATATATTACGTGGTGGAGAGGAAAGAATAACTGAAAGTATTTGCTTCAGCATAGTTGTATTTGAGAAGTTCTTCTGAAGAAAAAGAAGGACCCAAAAGTAATTGACAGGGCCCGTAGGATTGAAGAGTGTGCTTTAATATCGCTCTATCTTGTTTTTAACTTGTTGATTTTGGTAGGCCTGTAATATGAATTTGCCCTCATTTTTCTTCCCAGTGAGCTTATGAAGAAATCTTGGATCCTACATCTATTGATTTTAATTCTTATAGCCATTTTGAATGGTGCAACTCTTAAGCTTTTGTTTCTTAATGAAGTGCATTAGCCATCTTATCTGTGCCAATGGAATAAAATTTATCCTTTATTTGTTGTTGTTGTTTCCTTTTTCGCTGGGTGGATTGAAATTTAATGGTGCTGCCATAACTGCATACTGCAATAAGATGCTTGTCCCTTTGCATCTTTCTGGAATTGTTTTTACCGAAAATTATATCCTAGGATAACATGTTTGCAAAATGTACACTGAATGACCTTTAAAACCTCAAATTATTGAAGAGGCTTTTAAGTGAAACTGATTTTTGGTTTGCAACCTGCTATTGTTAGATTCTTGAACCCACTTAGATTTGGATTCTTCAGGCAAGCTGCTGGGAAGTTTATGCTCGCCGCCAATTTCTTCTAAAGAAACTTAACTACCCCTTAATTTGTTTTATAGATTAAAATAAAATTTATGAATTAAACTTATTTTTGGAGATTTTCTCTCCTATGTGAGTGCTCTCTCCTCTCTCTGTGAGTGCTGGCTTGGTTCCTGGTGAACCAGTGCTCTCTTGTTTTTTTTTCATCTGCTCTCCTCTCTTTGGTTGAAGTAGCTGCTAATATGGAGGTTGAGGATAGCATTAGTTCGAAAGGTATGAAACAAGTGGTCTTAGACCTGGATGAGAAAGGGGATAAGTATGGTGGTTCTCTAGTTGGTAAGATACACACAAGTAAAAATCTGAATATTCCCACGGTCATATCTATGATCAAGAAGGGGTGGCAACTTAAAGAGGATATGGATGTGCTTGATCTTGACCGAAATAATCTTATCTTTCTATTTAGATTTCGAGATGTCCAGGAGTATAGTCGTATTCTTAAAGGAAGGCCTTGGTCAATACAGGGATTCCTTCTTAATCTGCAAGTCTGGGAGGATTCTATGGTGCTGAAGGATGTAAGCTTTGAGCAGGCACCATTTTGGGTGCAATTTCATGGACTCCCTGTAGTAGCTTTTGACAACAATAATGCAAAAATTCTTGGAAACTCAGTGGGGGAGACTGTTATGTTTGAGAAGCCAAAGAATAATGGCAGACTTACTCGGAGTTTCATCAGAGTCCGCGCTATTGTCCAACTGAATGAACCACTGGTTTCTGGATTTTGGGTTCCAAGAAAGGAGAAGGAACCAGCTTGGGTCACTGTTAAGTACGAGAGGCTCCAAAATTTCTGTTATCGGTGTGGAAGAATTGGGCACGATGGTCGTAGGTGTAAGCTAGCGGCAGATGGAGGTGGAGAAGTTGTTGAGAACCAGAAATTTGGGAGCTGGCTGGGTACTCCAGCTGTTCGCACGATGGAGGATGATCTGGTAGTGTGCAAGGATGATTGGTGTGAGGTTCCATTTCTTTCTAGAGGAGAGATGAACGCATTCCCCCAACGTTGCTGGTCGTCGAAAAAGTTGCTCATGGCAGTGGGTGGTTCGGTGTCTGGTCGCCGGAATACTTTCCTGGACAGGCCACCGGAGACCTCTGACTCACAGCGTGTTTCGAGCCCAACGGTCAGCTGTGATTCTGCGAAGCCTGCAAAGAGTGCCGTCATGGTTCAGAGCGCGATGACGCTGATGGATATACAGTCAACGCCGAAAGCAAGTTCTCAGGTTTTGTCGGTTGTGCCAGGGGATGTCGTCACTTGCGTGGGTGAGGAGCAAATGGGAGATCTCATTTTAACGGATCAAGAGAAGGATGAAGAGGTTGGGCTTAACCGGGTGGGCCGTTGTGTTGGAAAACATGCAATGGAAAAGTCTCATTTGGATTATGGGCTTAAGGAGAATTGCTTTCATTGTGGGCCAGAGGTGCGATTAATGGAGCATGTGGAATCATCTCGTATTGAGCCTACTATTTATATTAAACCTCAAGAGAATGGGCCAGATTGTGTGCAGGAGTCAACTAATAATGGGCTGGATGAATATAAATTCCGCAATGGACCAAAATGTCAAGTCAATGAGTTTGAGGTCTTAATTTCTGAAAGGCCAATTAAAGGTCTTCATGATCTTGGACCTGGGCCTAATTTCATGGGTCATTTGGGGGATAAGAATGGGACCAAGCCTGAGTTTGTCAATCCTACTGGGCTTGAGGATTCTAAAGATGGGTATGGGTTAAAGCTTCAATTTGGAGATCATGCGAACGAATATACGAATGAATTTTTTATCTCAACTCCCTTGTGTGTCCCCAAAGGTAACAAAATTTACAGCAATTCTTTAATTTCTAGCAATTCTTTTGGTATGCTTTCCACTGCAGGTTCAGGGTCAGTTAGCTCTAAGGGTGAGGAGCCAGTGGACCAAGGAAAAACCCAGCAGTATTTTGTGGAATATCCCAGTGATGATGAGCAGAAAGATAATCCTTCGAGCCTTGCTATTGAGCTATCTCCAATCTCAGCCTTGGCAAGGTGTTTGAAAGCTATCCAACTCAAACGCCCTTTTGAGGATGATTCTGCACCCTTTGAAAATAAACGGTGCAAGATTCAGAATTTTGACTCGAATAATGATACGGATTGTGGATCAATAGTTGTGGGAGAAAAAAAGAAAGAGCACAAGAGGAGTATCCGTTCTGTTAAAAAGATTCTTCGGCAACATGGAAACCAAATGCAATTGGGTAGTTCTAGCAACTTGTTGTCTCCTCCAGAAATTAATTTTCCTGATAGCTGGATGTCTGAAGCATGTGATATGAATACTGATCAGGAGCCTTCTATAGCTCCTAACGCCGATGGTTGGATGAAACCAACCATCGGTTCACCATGAATCTATTAGCTTGGAACTGTCAAGGTCTGGGGGTTGCCTTGACAGCCAGAAATTTGAAGGAAGAATGCTTCCGAAGAAAACCCCATTTAGTCTTCTTGATGGAGACTAAACAAAAAGCAAGATACGTAAGAAAACTGAGACGCAGGTGTGGCTTCGATGAAGAATGGATAGTTGATCCGGTTGGGAAAAGTGGGGGTCTAGCTTTATGGTGGTCTGAGGTGCTTACAGTTAATATTCTCTTCTCGTCTGTGAATATCATTCATACTAGTGTGATGTCTGCTGCCTTCTCCACTCCTTCATATATCACTTTCATCTATGGTCCCACTGATGATGGGGATAGAATGCTGTGCTGGCAAGAAGTACGGAGGATTAGTAACAACGTTAACTCCTCTTGGTTGTGCCTTGGGGATTTTAATGATATCTTATCTCAAGATGAGAAGTGGGGTGGTCAGCCGAGAGCTTGGAGGAGAATTCTTAATTTTAAGCGTTTTGTGGCGGATTGTGAGTTAGAGGACTTGGGCTATAATGGCCCCCAGTTCACGTGGTGCAATAATCGAGATAGTCCGGATACCATCCAGGAACGGATTGATCGAGCCTTTGGTAATGTGCAATTGAGAGAGGATTTTCCTTCTCTCCAAGTTTTTAATGTTGACCCGGCTAGGGCCTCTGACCATCATATTGTGTTTTTACAATGCCAGTACGAAAGGCATAAGGTGAATCGTGCTTTTCACTTTGAAGCCGCTTGGGCTTCTCACGAGCACTTTATTGAGTTAATCAAGGAAAGCTGGCAGGCTGTGACGGGGCAGGGTGTTTCGTTTATGGAGTCTTTCCTAAACAATATAAGGAGATGCAAGATGAATCTAATTTCCTGGAGCAAGAAGGAATTCCCCAACAATACTAAACGTATTGAATTTCTGAAGTCCCATCTGGCTAACTTGACGACTATAGAGCGCACCGCTGATGTATCTACAGGGATTCTGGAGGTAAGAGGTGAACTGGATAGACTGCTGGAGCTGGAAGAACTATATTGGTGGCAACGATCACGGATCAATTGGCTCGCAGCTGGCGACAAAAATTCTCGCTTCTTTCATGTATCTACTATCAAAAGAAGACAGAGGAACCGAATTTCTAGTATCAGGGATGATGGGGGTAATTGGTTAATGGACAAGGGAGCCATTGCACAGAATATTGCCAACTATTTTCAGGATCTCTTTGCTACTGCTGGCTCGAGTTCATTGGATACTGTTTTGAGCTTTATTGACTCCAAAGTCACCGGGGATATGAACCAGAACCTTATGTTACCTGTGTCAAGAGAGGAGATTAAATCTGCTGCATTTAGTCTTGGGAGTACAAAGGCGCCGGGACCTGACGGCTTTTCTGGTAAATTTTATCATTCTGCATGGTCTGAAATTGCTGATACTGTGTATTCTATGGTCAATGAATTTTTTGCAGGTAACTCTGTTTTGGATGGGATTAATATGACAAACATCACTTTAATACCTAAAATTCATAAGCCGGAACATGTCTCTCAGTTCCGCCCTATTGGCCTATGTAACTTTTCATATAAAATCATTTCAAAAATCATGGCCAATAGGATGCGTCCTTTGTTGGATGTATGCATTTCCCAGAATCAGAGTGCGTTTGTACCTGGCCGTTGTATTCATGATAATATCATTATTGCGCATGAGGTTTACCATTATCTTCGTCGGAAGTATTCTGGCGGTAAGTATGAATTCGCCCTAAAGATGGACATGAGCAAGGCATACGATCGGGTTGAGTGGGACTTCATTGAGAGAGTCTTGTTAAGATTTGGTTTCTGTTCGGAGTGGGTATCCCTTATCATGAAATGTGTTCGCTCTGTTAGCTTGAATATATGCTTATCTGGGGAAAATATTAAATCTTTCACTCCTAGTAGAGGTATTAGGCAGGGAGACCCTCTCTCTCCCTATCTCTTCATTATTGTTGCTGAGGTGCTTTCGCTTATGATAAGCAAAAGCCAGATTGATAAGCGGTTGATAGGTATTAAATTGAGTAATGGGTGTCCTGTTCTGACTCACAGTTTTTTTGCTGATGATGCCCTCTTATACATGCGTGCTACTCATAGAAATTGCATTTATTTGGCTAACATTCTGGATATGTATTGCGCAGCCTCAGGTCAGGTTATTAATCTGGATAAATCTAGTATTTTTTTCTCCTCTAACTGTTCTCTTGAAGTGAGAAATAAGGTGAGCGGTGTGTTGCACATCCCCGCTACAGATGATCCTGGAACGTACCTTGGTATTCCTAGCATTTGGGGGAAAACCAAGAACCAAGCCCTGGCATATATCAGAGAGCGTGTGGCGAGCAAAATCCAAGGATGGAGCCATTCCCTCCTCTCCTTCTCAGGCCGTGAAGTAATGATCAAAGCTGTTATCCAAGCTATCCCAATTTATCCAATGAATTGTTTCAGATTCCCTGTTAAGACTTGTAAGGAGATTAATAGCCTTATAGCTAACTTCTGGTGGGATGGCAATGCCTTTGGAGGCAAGACTCACTGGAAATCTTGGGCAGCTATGACCAGTAGTAAGTGTTCAGGTGGCATGGGATTTCGGGACTTACTGAAAATGAATGACGCCCTCTTGGCAAAGACGGCGTGGAGGCTTCTGCAAAGGCCTACTGATCTTTGGGCCCGGGTGATAAAAAGTGTGTACTTTCCTGAGCAAGAATTCTTTGATGCGGAGATAGGCTACAAGGCATCTTGGTGTTGGTCCAGTATCCTACATGGCAGAAATATTCTCATGGAGGATCTGATTTGGGACATTGGAGATGGTTCTAATATCAGAATTTGGGGTGATCCTTGGGTCCCAGGTGCGATTTTTCCAGCGAGACCTCATAACACTGACATTCCAATTATTGCAGAAGGCAGAGTTTGTGACCTCATAGCTAATGGCCAATGGAACCTTTTGCCTATCAACCAGTATGTCTCGTCTGAAGTCATAGAGGCTATTTACAAAATCCCTATCCCCTCTAGTGGATTAGAAGACAAGTTGGTGTGGATTAGCGCAAGGGATGGAGTTTATACAGTAAAACTGGGTTATCATCGCCGAAAAGATCGAAATACTGTTAATGTGGATCGAGCTGGCTCATCGACTGTAATTCACTCCCGTTATTGGAAGTTAATTTGGAAGATTAAGGTGATCCCTCGGGTGCAGCAATTTATATGGAGACTATTGAGTGATGCGGTAGCCACCAACTATGCTTTAGTTCGCCAAAGAAGATCCAAAGATAGTCGATGCCCAGTTTGTGCGGTTGTCGAGGAGACTATTGAGCATGTCTTTTTCCACTGTCCTTGGACCCGAGGCATTTGGTTTGGTTGCTCGTTGGGCATTAGAACCGATGTCTCCAGAATTTCCAATTTCAAGCGGTGGTGGATGGTAACGTCTGATTCGCCTCTTCTTAATAAGCAGGATCTTGCTCTGGTTTGTTGGATTTTGTGGTATATTTGGAAAGCTAGAAATGAATTTATTTTCAACCATAAACAACCAAATCCGACAAGTGTTATTGAATTGGCTCGGAGGAGTAATACTGAGTATTGGGCAACGGGTGTTAGACGGGTGGAGGATCCTTTAAGGTCGAGGGGCTGTGATAGTCCTGGCCCTAAATGGTCCCCCCCACCACCTGATTGTCTCAAAGTTAATTGTGACGGAGCCTTTTCTACTCAGGCAGGTGATGCAGCTATTGGGGTTATCTGTCGTGATTCTGCCGGCTGGTTTAGATGGGGTTTTGTGGATAAGGTCAAATCTGTTTCGGCCTTTATGACTGAAGCCTTAGCTCTCAAAAGGGCTCTGCTGTTGGCCCTGGACTTGGGAAACGATAAGGTCATTTTTGAATCGGATTGCCTTCCTCTTATTTCTTGTGTTGAGTCCAAGACTCCAGACTCGTATGATTGGCAATGCAGATGTATTATCCAGGATGTCATTTGTCTTCTGGCTTCTAGGGTTGGGTTCTCTTTGTCCTTTACCCCGAGAGGGGGCAATCGTGCTGCAGATTACCTGGCAGCTGATGCTTATAAAGGGGTGTGCCCTATTGGGTGGGTTCAGAGACCAACACCCGCTTTGTGTTCTCTTCTAACTTTAGAGGCTCAGAAGACTGGTGTGGGTTTGGATATTCCGTCAGGTTCCAATCACTATTTGGATGGTGGCTAGTTGTTTATTTTAGTTTCTTTGTTTCCTTTATGTTTTTTTGCCTATTTCATTGTAGCTGTTTGTTTTCTCCTGTTATGTTTTGTTCCTTGTTTCCTCTCTTTGTATTGGGACTCCCTAGAAGTTTCTTTTATTTTAATGGAATCTCCTTTTGACCAAAAAAATTGAATCCCAAGCTATATTATGTTACAACTTACCAGTGAAGTTGACGATAAGGATTAAATTTATCTTTTCTTTAATAAGTGGATTGATGTGTTTTTACATTTAAATATTACTCTTTTAAAAGTTATATATTATTTTAGTCATAAATCATCTCTTTTTTACAAGGTAAATACGTGAGTAAGTTCTGTCTCGTGAAAAAATACTTAAAAAAATGTACCTCAACCAATTCATTGCTAGATCTAATTTTAGTACTTTGCTGGGATGTTAAATTCGAGCTTTTGAGAGAATGGCTTTCTTGAACCTCTCATTATTTTGATTTAAACATTAGCGATATTTAGGTCATTTTACTATAAAATTTAACTTCGTTTAATTCCTTAAAGCCTGAAGTAGATTTTTTGATTTTTTGTTTTGATTTTAAATAAACTTGGTCCAGGAATCCGCGGTTAGGTTTCTTTCATAATCTCTTTCTCATTATCCCTCATCATCTCTAAATCATATCCATTAAATCAATCACAATACTACTACTTTAACCTCTCTCTCATCTTTCCATTCAATGGCCTAGATGGTGCTAATGAGAGAAAGTGAGAAAAATGATTAGGAGAGTATCTCTTCCAAGATCCGTTACTAAAATTCTCCTTAAAAAAAAATCAGGAGTAGTACATATATATCAGAGTAAATTTACTTTGGAAGTATACACCTAGGAGAAAATTTTGCCCTATAAGTTTTTTTTGGCTCAATATTGCATTGAAAGTTTAAAAACATAGCAATCTTGTCATTTCTGTTAAAAAACTGATGTTGGCCATTAAAAAATTGACATTGACTATTAACTTTTTAGAAATTCCAGCATATAGCCACACTGCTCCCACCCTTTACGGGGTTATCCTAGTTTGCAATCGCCATCAAGATTGAGGACATCATTTGCAAGCTTGGGCCTTCAAGCTCTCCACTACCAAATAATATGTAGACACCATGGAGCAAGATCTTGTGAGAATTGACTCTCTTTAATCCAATAAAGAGAGGTCTTGAGGCAAATCAGGGAAATGAAGAATCTATTCGATGATTTCTTCGGCAAAAAAGATTGAAGCGATTATCACTTGAAACACATCCAACATTTATAGCAAGAAAACCTTTGAATCTTATCTTTATCACCTTAAAAGAAATGAAGTAACACTTTAGCTTTTGGGTGTCTTTTGAAATCCAAAAAGAAATAAACATGCTCATCAAGTATCGATCTCCTTCAAACTGACGCTTGGTTCCAAAATTTGGGTGTATTTTGATAGCCAAAAAGAAAACTCTGTTTTCCATTTGAAAATCGACTCCCAAGTGAAGGTCCATGGTTCTTGATGGTGAGGGTGATCGGTGGTGGAAATCGTGATAGAGAGAAGGGTTGAGCCACGGTTCCCCTTCTCGACGAGCCCCAACCACCAAAGCTGCCAGATCTCACTGAGAGAAAGAAGGCGATAGGGTGGGGTAGATGATGGGAGGGGGTATTTTGGTAAAAAATAACCTCAAACATCCAAGATCCAAGGCCCAGATTCCTCTTCAATCACCTCTCCATCCTTTCTCCTTTTTATTAGACCTTTTAAGATTTCCCAAATTTAAATTTAAATGGTATTACCTCTAATTTTAATTATAAGACCACTTTTACATTACAAAAGTACTCTAAGATTAGATGGAGTACTATCTTTGGTTCTAATTATAAGACTATTTTTTTTCAATGTAAATTGTATCATAAAAATAGTTCTATAATTAGCACCAGAGGGAGTATTTAAATATCTTTGTATTATAAAAGTGGTCCTGATATTCATTGAAATTAGTCAATTGGCATTAGCATTGGAACTCTGGCGGTGGGAGCTTTTGTCTGGACGTCTCCCTCAACATTGGCCTCCGGCATGACGGTGGTCTCTGGCTCGACGGTGATCTCTGGCGAAGAGGATGTTTTTCCTGTTCCTTGTTTCCTGTTTTCCTATTTTGTTCCTATTCGTGTTCCTGTGCTTTTGTTTTTATTGTTGTATGCTTGTGTGTTTCTTCTGATGTGGTTATGGATTTGGGGATTTATGGTGGTGTCTTTTGTTGTGATTTGGATTTGTAATTTTGGGGGAAGGGTTTTTCCGATGGTCGATACTGTTTTGTGCCTTACATATGTGAGGATCATTGGTAGGATTGTTCAATGGTGGCAAATCTAAATCGCTAGTGTTAGCCAAAATTTGTTTGGTGGGTGGTCGATGTCACCAGATTTGCTTCAATGGAGGAGCAAAAGTATTTTTAAGATTTCACTGGTCTTTCTTCTTCTGAGGTTGGGTTCTCTCTGTCTTGTTCCCCAAGTCAGGACATTTATGTAGCTGATCTATGTGTAGCTTATTCTAATAAGGAGGTGTGCCCGATAGGGTGGGTTTTGCAACCAACACCTTCTTTCACGACACTTCTAACCTTGGATGTTCAGGAAGTTGTTGGAGTTTTTGATGTTACTTTTATTCCCTTATGTTTTGTGGTGATTAGCTTTCTTTACATTTATTTTGGTTTTGTTGTATTTTTTAGTCTTCTTGTTTCAGTTTGTTTTCACAGTGTAATTGTCATGTTTTGTTGTAACTTTTAATGTTAGTATTAATATAAATTTCCTTTTGACCAAAAAAAAAAAAGGATTAGCATGCACAATTTATGCTCTGGTGTAAACATGGATTTCTTTTTATGTGGAAAAATGACGGTTAATGACCTTAAAAAGTTACAAGTATTACAAGTAAAACCTACTTCTAAATACTACCTCCGGTTCTAAATATATTAATGTTTTGTAATATAATTTGCATTACAAACTATGTTCTAT
Source organism: Acacia crassicarpa (assembly GCA_034222035.1). NCBI lineage: Eukaryota > Viridiplantae > Streptophyta > Magnoliopsida > Fabales > Fabaceae > Acacia > Acacia crassicarpa. The sequence continues at coordinate 23,342,132 of JAWXYG010000004.1, forward strand.
ATTTATGATCGAAGGAATAATTTTTAAGTACCATTATACCATTTCTAACTACTAATTTAGTCATTTTAAAGATAATCTACTGTTATAAGACTAACAATATTATATGATAGTTAATGTTGAGTTTTAAAGAGATAACATGAATATAAAGTGGGAGTAGCATGAGGATACTAAGATGGGTGTGTGATTGCACAAGAAAATATAAGATTTGTAATGAGCATATATGGAAACGAGTTGAAGTAGCATATATTAAGGAGAACAATATATAAAAATGTATGAGGTGGTTTGGACACGCTTAAAGAAGGCTTCATGTCTATAGATGAGAAGGGTTAGTCAATTAGTATAGAGTTATCTAAAAAGAGGTGGAAGAAGAATGAAACGAACACTTAATGAAATTATTAACGAGATCTATTAGTTAATACTACATTCTACATCTAAAGAACTAGTTTTCAATAGAGCACAATAGTATCATATGATATATATAGTTGACTTAATCAAGTGGGACGGGGCTGCTGATGTTGGTGTAACGGAAATTAACTAATTAGTTTGTGTTTATATTAGCTTTTGAGAAATAATTTTTACGATTTATAAAGTAAACATATAAGAAAAGTTTTATCTCAGCAATGTTAACAAAACACTCACTTTATTTAGGGCCCATTTGGTTTGAGGGGAGAAAGTGAGAGGAAGAATATGGACTAAATTGTTATTAATGAAAAATTTTTTTTTTTTTTGAGAATATATTTTAAAAAATATTAAATAAATTTTGTGAACTAGATGAGAGAAATTTGCGTCCTCTTCGTCCCTCTCCCTTCTCTCATCTACTCGTTGTCCCATTTTAATTTTTATTTACTTCAACGAATATCTTCGTCCGGCTCCTCTGCTCTCTTTTTGCACCTATGGCAGCTATGGAGCTTTCCGAACTAGGTTTCCTCTGAGGCGAGACGAAATGCTAATAGTTACCGAAAGGGCTCCACTTCTGACGCGAGCTGAAATGCGTCTAGATTTCCTCCTCTTTGCTGATTCTACCTGTCACAGTTGGAAAATCTGCCCCTAGCTTCGTAATTCGTTTTTTTTTTCTTTTACAAGACATAGCTTCAAAATTCTAAAGCAAAGTCTGAGGAATTGTGCTGCTTCCGGGATTAATTGGAGTTGAAGATTGATATTTGGTGAGTTTCACGTAATCATCATTCATGCTAAATTTTCTGATTTCAAGATTATCTTCTTCGTCACTGCCATGCTGGAGGACAACCCAGTTCGGGTTTCTTCAGCACAATGCATCGCTCATTTCCTATTCGTTTTCTTCGGCTGCGAAATTTGCTCAATCAAATCAACCAGAACAAAATCGACATGGAAGTTTTACTTTTACGGTTTCTTATCTTATGAACAATTTTGGCATGTCCGCCGAAGCGGCTGGTAAATTATCGACAAGGTTTGAATTGAAAGACCTAGATAAACCCAATTCCGTACTTAGTCTTCTCAGAAGCTACGAATTCTCAGATGCTCAGATATTTAAAATTGTGAAATGCTTTCCCCAAGTACTTGCAGCAAATCCTGAGCATAACCTTTTGCCCAAACTAAGGTTTATCCATTCTGTAGGATTCTCAGCTTCTGAAATCCCAGAACTATTCTCTTCCTACCCAACATTACTATTTTTAAGCTTAGAGAAACGTATAATTCCCCACTATGAGGCCCTTAAAACGGTACTTGGTGATGATTGCAAAGTCAAGAGATGTTTGAAAGGCTCAAGGTGGAACGTTGTCTCCTATGGTGTAATGAACATAGTTCCAAACATAAATTTTTTGAGGGATGAAGGAGTGCCTCAATCTTCTGTCCTTACTCTGTTATATAGAAGTGCAAATGTGGCTTTTATCAATCAATCAAAGTTTGTTGATAATGTCAAGTTTATCAAGGAAACAGGAATTCAACCTTTCAAGGGTGCGTTCATTGATGCACTTATGGTTGTATCACTGGTTGGTAAATCAACCTGGGAGTCGAAACTGGACATCTTTGAGAGGTTGGGCTGGTCCAGAGATGTCACTCTTTCTGCATTCAGTAAGTTTCCAAGCATCATGCGTATGTCAGAGGAAAAAATCACAAATATGATGAAGTTTTTTGTGGATCAAATGGGTTTACAATTGGAAGATATAGCCGGGTGCCCCACAATTTTTAGCTATAGTTTGAAGCGGCGGATTATTCCCAGATGGTCAGTAGTTAAAATTTTGAGAATGAAGGGATTAATCAAGGGCAATATGTCCCTACTTACCATTATTATTATGGGTGAGAAAAAGTTTGGTGAAAATTTTGTGATGAAATTTCAGGAAAGCGTTCCTCAGCTCCTGGAACTCTATAGCGGTGCATCGAGAGCTGTTCCTGAAGTTCTAGCATAGGCAGTTTCCTGAAGTTTTTGACTTGCAATTTTTGGTTTCCTGGTGTATTATTGTTATTAAGCTTTTCTGGTTCAAGTCCTACTCTAATTGATTTCTTGGAATGTTATGGTAGGCATATTTGAACATTTATTTGCTGGATATTTGTTTGTTTGCTTAATCATCTGAAGGTTATTTTGGCTTCTTTTAGGCATGCCAAAAATAGTAATACATGCATTTGTTTTGATGTTAAAGGTCCTTTTGTTGTGGAGAGGAAGCAAAAATTTAAAAATTTTGATATAAAGAAGAAATAGTTGCCCAAAGTAATTGATTTATCCGTTATGAGTGTTCCTCATTATTACCGTCTTTTGCAAGGAACTTGATTTTGGTAGGGCCATAATTTGGTTTTGCCTCTTTCTTTCCTGCAAGCGTATGATGAAATCTTGGATCCTTCATCTATTGATTTTGATTTATGTACCCATTCTTTTAGAGCACTGAATGATGAAACTGAAGCCTTAATGACTGAATAAAGTGCTCTATCTATCTTATTTTTCTCTCCACCTTATCAGTGCCAATGGATTCAGATTTTTCCTATTCAAAACTTTATAATCTGGAGAAATTGATCACGGTTTCCTTTTCCACTGGATGCAGAGAAATATGATGGTGCTGTTACAAGTTATAACTGCACATTGCAGTCATCAACCTTTTGATTTGTTCCTATGTATCTTGCTAGAATCTTTTTCTTTTCAGCAAATTATTTCCATAGACCACAAGTTTGCAAAATTTACACTTGGGGACCTTAAAACCTCAAATTACTAAAGAGGCTTATGTGAGCCTAATTAGATAATATTATTGTTAGTGATTAAATATTTGATCACCTTGCTTGTCAAGTCTGATGTCATTTGCATGTGCAAGTGACAAGATTATGAAACATTAGAAAGTTATAACCATGTTTCTTTCAGCTCCAAGGAACAAAACATTGCTGGCTGTTCCAATAACTCATTATTTTTGGATTTGAACATCTTCTTAAGCAATGTTGTCTTGTCTCCCTTGTGTTGAGTGTAGTAATTTGTTAGCTTGATTTGATCGACTGTAATTTGACCTAGTTTATCTCCTACTTGTTGAATCGAGTCAAAAGATCAATTTTTTGTCAAGAGAGAATGGTTTGATTTCGGACAAAGAAATAAAGAACGGGGAAGGGCCGTTTATGGAAACATCATTTTCTGTGCTTTCTTTTCTTACTTTGTGTTCTGTGTATACAGATTTGTTCACTAATCACCAGTTTTCGCTATAAACAAAAACTATAGAAATTGGGGGTTTGATTTTATTTTATAGTATCTCAAGAAAAAAAAAAATCTAATTCATGAACAAAATAATTTTTCCCCTTTACCCCTAAAAAAAAAGACATCAAATAAGATGTATTGAAAAATGGATGAGGCACTGTCACAAATTTAAACGTGTTTTTTTTAATCATATTATCCAGTGATAACTCTGAGGAGAAGTAAGCATTTTCATGAATTAGAAGTCTGCAAAAAAAAAAAAAGTTTTATATTTTATTGAGTTTCTATAAGTATTTTTTTTTCAATATAAAATTCTTTAAATATAGAAAACAAATGAAAATCAAAGGGTCTACAAAAGAAATGATGCATTTATCATCTACATGGAACTTGTAAGATAGTAAACTCAACTAAATTTGGGGATATTACAAAAATGAAACTAAATACTCCCTCCCTCCCTCCTTATATAAGGTCCTTTCAATTATAAGAGAAACCGTTAAAATTAATTAAAAGTAATAAATATACAGAAAATATAAATTGTTTTTAAAAAATGCCACTATTTATAAATGAGTAAGAGATAGAATAATAATTGAAAAAAAAGGCTAAATTATACTTTTAGTCCTTTTTTTTAAAAAAAAAAACATGCAAGACATAGCTTGATAAAATAAGAGAGCTAGATGCACTAATCTAGCCCACAAAACATAAACCTAGGTACTAGGATAGCAACGGGAGGCCAACTGGTCCTTCAATGCCATGGCAAGGCAACCTCGTGGAATCGTGGGTATTAGGGTAACATCCTCGCTAGCAGGAACATTATGTCCTTCTTTTGCTAAGTAGTCTACACATGATATGTTGTCTCTCGGGGTGTATAATAACTTGACATTCCAATCACAGGAAAGGAGGTCTTTGATATCGCCGATGACGTCTCGCAGCAGGTGGTCGGCATGACCGTTGTCTCTCATAAGTATGTTGATGGCGTCAAGAGAATCAGAGTAGAGCAGAATGTGATGCAATCCCAACTGCATGGCCGTTTTTAATCCCAGCAAGATAGCATAAAGCTCAGCCTCGGTAACAGAGCGAAGACCAAGGAATTTATAGAACCCCATCAACCAGCGTCCTTGTGAATTTCTGATGACACCTCCGCAAGCCGCTTGAAAATTCTGTCAAACGGAACCGTCAACATCAATACGGACCACATTTTCCGAAGGGGGGGGGGTCCAAGAATTCTCCTCATTCCTGTCAAAGTAAAAAATCTGGTGAGAGAGATTATGATTGACCGTATTTTCCAAAAGCAAATAATTACATAAATGAAGCAACTCCCTTGTGTTTTTCATTTCGCCTTGCAACAAGGATTTGCATCTACTTGTCCACAGAATCCAGCATCCCAAGCTGAAGATCCTAGGCCAGGATAAATTTTGAAACCTTCCTCTTCTAGCGTTATGGTTGGTGTTCTAGTTGAGTCAAACCTACAAATTACCTGTAAAAAATTGGGAGAAGTAATTAGGTTTTAAAATTTCTTTCCACAAATTTCTCGCTCTCTCATAGTCCCTGAGAGCATGAATTATACTCTCCTCATTGTTACAGTGAAAAGGACAAAGGTTTTCATTAGTAATACCCCTTTTGGCTCTGAGGGAATTAGTGACGAGTCTTTCATGTCCAACTTGCCACATGAAAAATTTAACTTTCTCAGGGAGTTGCCATTTCCATATTTGGGACCAAAAGGTATTGCTACTTTCCCCACATCGACCAGATAGGTAGAGATAAGCAAATTTTAAGGAAAAACACCAATCCCTCGTAGCTCTCCATGTGAAGCAGTCCAGAGAATTGTTGCATGGTGGTTGAGCGTTGAGGATGATGTTAATGATACGAGGGGGAAGAATCCCCTGCCACCTGCTACTGTCCCATCGACCATTCATCCATATATTATCCCTTACAGTTTCATCTTTATTAACTAGGGATAAGTCCAGGGCAAAGGCCAAGAGGGGGCGATCAAGAGGGAGCCAAAGATCACACCAAAATCTAGTCTTGGCCCCATTGTTAACTTTTCTTCCGACCCCGTCCAGGAATTTGTCCCAAACCCCGACAATGGCTTTTCAAGCTGCCGATGAATTTCTTTTCGTAGAGATATTGGGCACGGGAAAATCGCCACAGTTATACTTGGACCTAAGACACTAAACCCAAAGAGCCTTTCTTTTAGTTAGGATGTACCAGCACAGCTTCAAAGGTTCTTGAAACCAAGCCCCCCCTATTTCTTTGCCTGAGTAACTTTGTCCCGAGCAATAAGGTGCATTTTTTTTATATCCTCATCTTGAGACCAAAGGAACTTCCTCGAAATTTTGTCAATTTCATTGATAGTACAAATGGGGAGGAGGGTAGACTACATATGGTAGCCCGGTAGAGAGGATAGAACAGATTTGATTAGGACCGAGCGACCAGCGATAGTCAGGAATTTAGATTTCCACATGGACAATTTAGATCAAGCTTTTTGCACAATGGGGTGGTAGGTGGCCTTCGTAATCCTTTTGTAAATAATCGGCACTCCCAAGTATTTCCCCAGATCAGAAGTGAGTCCAATCCCGAGCATTTGACTAAGATCAAGGGCTTTATTAATATTCACATTAGCAGAACAAAACATTTTTTATTTTTCCAAGTTAATTCTGTGACCAGAGACTTCACAGAAGATTTGCATCACTTTACGGACCTCAGTCATCTGGTCGGAAGAAGCTTCAGTAAAAAGGATAAGATCATCGGCGAAGAACAGGTGAGAAATACGAGGACCTCTTCTTTTGAAGCTAAAAGGTTTCCATCTTTGGGCCTGACACTCAGCTTTAATAAGGTGGCTAAGGCGCTCCATACAGAGAACAAAAATATACGGGCTTAATGGATTTCCTTGCCTAACACCTCTAGAGGGGGTATACTTTTGGTCCATTGACTTTATAAAGTATACTTTTAGTCCTTTAAGTTTACATGAGGTATACTTTTGGTCCCTTAACTTTATAAAGTATACTTTTAGTCCTATATTTCTAACGCCGCTAATTTTGTTAGCAGAAAACGTTGATGTTGCGGATTTAAATGATAACTAAAAACATTTAATTACACAAAATTTTATATATTATTCAATTTACCCATATTTTAAATTTAAGTTTGATAGCATTTAATTATACAGCCATCACTTAAGTTTACATCATTATCACTTGAGTTTGTATTTTCCATTAACAAAATTAACGGTGTTAGAAATATAGGACTAAAAGTATATTTTATAAAGTTAAAGGATCAAAAATATACCTCATGTAAATTTAAAGGACTAGAAGTATACTTTAGCGAAAGAAAAAAAGAAAATGAACGAGAATGTATGGAGAATAAATGATAAGAGAGTAATTGAGACAAAAATAGGTAAAAGTACATTTATTATTAAAACAAACTCAAAAGGGGACAAACTTTTTTTTTTTTTTGGATACAGCCAGTGGGGGAGGGGAGGCAGGGCTCGAACCCTGGATAAGGGGGGAGGCTAGCTCCCAAGGCTGGCCCTAGTGTCATCGCGCTATAAAATGATATTATATATAGAGACGGAGGAGTACTAAATAGATATGATTTATGAGAATTGAGAATTGGAAAAAATAACAAAAATAACGCATAAAACAAATTTAGGAAAAAAATATATTTAAGATATAAGCTTAAAAGTTAAAAATTATCACTCTAAATTTTATTATAAGTCCAATTATTCAATTTTTTTGTTATAAATATTAGTACACCTTGAAAGTCATCAATGACAGTTTTATAATTTCACCCTTATTTAGTAGGTGAGAGAAAATATATCACTAACATTTTTTTCCCAATATTCACTATTAAATAAGGAAAAATTTCAAAATTTCAATCAATTTAAAATATATTAAATGTTTTAACTTTCATTTCTTGCCCAATCTTTTTCTTATTATAATTCCATTTCAACTAATTTTTCACATACTAAAAAAAGATAGATTGGTCATTAAATTGATATATATATATATATATATATATATATATATATATATATATATATATATATATATATATTTTAAAAAAGCTAGCCCTTATTAAAATTTCCTCTTTCTGCATTTACAAATAACTCTCACATCTCACCCTTATTGGTATTTCTTTAAGGAGAACTAATTAAGGACAAAATTGAAATATATATATATATATATATATATCATGTACATGTAGACTGTACAGTAGAAGTGAAAGGTTAAATCGTTAAAAGTTACAATTTACAACTCTTCCTCTGCGTTATTAGAAAACAATCCTAAGGTCCCTAGAGGCTTTCGTTAATGTGCCCGAAGAAGCATAACCTGGCTTGTTCGGAGGTCTAATTTGACTCTGCTTATTAAAAAGTTAGGTTAATACTTATTTAAAACCTAATTATGTAAATAGTCACACCTTAATAAAATAAGCTTGACCGGTAAGCCTTTAGAGACCTGATCTATTTACACAAAAAACATAATTTAATTTATATCATATATTGATATGAGTATATTCAGTACTCAATTAAAATGGATGTATTTTTCTATTATTAATAATTTGGATTATTTTAATGTTTATGTAGGATTTAAATGGGTTTAAAGTTTATTTAAAGTTTTTATATTGTATGAAAAGAAGAAGATTTCTATGCAATATGAAATGTATGATCATGCCTATAATATGAAATGTTTTTAAAGGCTTATATTATAAATAAGCCCATAAAAAAAGACTTCAGTTTTAGATGTACCAAATGATTTGTAGTCGCCAATGAGAGTTAGCATAAATGGTAAAGGTTCAGGATTAGGCCCTTGGGTCGTGAGTTCGATCCTCTTTGTTGTCGTTGGGACTCCTTTAGTAAGCGATCTCGTAAGTCCCTAGTAAGTGCTCATAAAGCCGGGGGCCGTACCCTGACTTTGGTGGGGACTGATACCGAACCCCCCCAAAACTTTATATATATATATATATATATATATATATGTGATAGGATATTGTTACAACTTTTTTTGTTACAGTTAGATGAGAATCTCAATAAGTGGTAGTAACATTGGCTGTAACAAAAAAAAGTTGTAACAATATCCTATCCCTATATATATATATATATATATATATATATGGGAAAAAGATTTCTCCTGTCACTGGAGATAGAGTTATCTCCAGTGACCCCAAAACTACGTCGTTTTGAGTTAATGAAGAGTTTGTTAATAATTTCAGGTGAATTAATGAAGGGTGTTTTGGTAAAATGTATATGATTAAAAAATAAACAGAATTACAGAAACACCCTTCATTAATGCACCTGAAATTACTCACAAACCCTTCATTAATCCAAAACGACGTCGTTTTAGGATCACTGGAGATAACTCTATCTCCAGTGACAGGAGAAATCCTTTACCCTATATATATATATATATATATAATGCTTCGTAGTCTCGGAGCTTGCCTTATTCACAATACAACTCCAAAGAAGAGATTTATGCCTTGGAAATGCGAACGGTTGCAGAAACGCTCGTCTCCTTCCCTTTACATTGTCTGCGTGCTATTCCCTGCTGATTGCCTGTTTCTACGCTTCATAGTGGGAAAAATTGAGGAATTGTACTACTTGTAGGGTTAGTTGGAGTTGACTACTCGTCTATTTGGTGAGTTTCTGACCATTATCTTTCATGCTAACTTTTCTGTTTGCAAGATTGTCTTCATCGTCACTGCCATGCCGGAGGACAACCCAGTTGGGGTTTCTTCATCAGCATGCATCCCTCATTTCCTATTCGTTTTCTTCGGTTTCGAAATTATCTCAATCAAATCAACCCAAAAAAGATAGAGATGGATATTTTTCTTTCACGGTTTCTTACCTTATGAACTCACTTGGCATGTCCACCGAAGTTGCTACTAAATTATCGAAAAGGTTTAAACTGAAAGACCCAGATCAACCCGATTCGGTACTAAATCTTCTCAGAAGCTACGGATTCTCAGATCCACAGATATCCAAAATTGTGGGTTGCTATCCACAGGTGCTTTTGGCAAATCTTGAGCACAATCTTTTGCCCAGGCTAAGGTTTGTCCAGTCTATAGGGTTTGCAGCTTCTGAAATTCCAGAACTCTTCTCGTTTAACCCTTCATTACTCATATTGAGCTTAGAGAAACGTATAATTCCCCACTATGAGGTTCTTAAAAGTGTACTTGATGATGATGGGAAAGGAAGGAAATGTCTAAAAGGTTCTATTTGGAGAATTCGATCCTATGATGTAAAGAATGTAGTCCCAAACATAAAGGTTTTGAGAGATGAAGGAGTGCCTCAATCTTCTGTCTATAGTCTGTTATATAGGCGTGCAAATGTAGCATTTATGAATCGATCATCGTTTTTTGAATATGTCAAATTTGTAAAGGAAACCGGAATCGAACCTTCCAAGGCTGCGTTTGTTGAAGCACTTATTGTTGTTACACAGTTGAGTAAATCCACCTGGGAGTTGAAACTCGATATCTTTGAGAGGTGTGGCTGGTCCAGGGATGTCACTCTTTTGGCATTCAGTAAGTATCCAAATTTAATGGGCATGTCAGAGAAAAAAATCACGAGCATAATGAAGTTTTTAATTGATGAAATGGGTTTGCGGTTGGAAGATATAGCTGGATGCCCTAAGATTCTTAGCTATAGCATGAAGCAGAGGATTGTTCCTAGATGGTCAGTGGTTAAAATTTTGAAAAGGAAGGGTTTAATCAAGGAAAGTGTGTCCCTAAATACTGTTATTATAATCAGTGAGAAAAAGTTTCTGGATAGTTTTGTGTTCAAATTTCGAGAAAAGGTTCCTCGGCTACTGGAAATCTACAGAGGTGAGTTGGGGTATTTTCCTGAAGTTCGGGCATAGGCAGTTAGTTTCCTGGATGTTGACGTCCAATTTTTGGTTCCTTGTCTATTGTGGTGATTAAACTTTTCTGCTCAAGTCCTACTCTAATTGATTTCTCTCAGTATTCTGGTTGCCCAATCTGAACTTTTAATTTGAAGGGTACTTCTTTCTTCTCAGTGTTATTAGAATCGTGTGATTCAAATTTCATGATTTGAGTCAAAAAAGGATGGGAGGGATTTAATCTTGTGGATGCATCGTACAGTGGCCTGTATTGTTTGATTCGTTTTTATCATAATTCTTGAACAATTGCCATTTGATATGTCTGTAATTTGGTTTTGCCTCTTTTTTCTTTGCTGCAAACTTGTGATGAAATCTTGGATCCGTCATCTATTGTTTTGAATTTATTTACCAAATTTTTAGAGCTTTGAATGGTGCAACTCCGGAGCTTTTGTTACAAAATAAAGAGCTTTGTTTATCATATTTTTCCCTTTAGCTTAGTAGTGCCAAAGGATTAGAATTCTCCCATGTCAAAACCTGGTTGTCTGAAGAAAATTGATCACCGTTTCTTTTTTCACTGGGTGGACTAAAATTTGATCGTTCTGTTATAACTGCAAATTGCAATTGTTGACTTGTTGCTTGTCCCTATGTATCTTGCTATAATCGTTTTTACAGAAATTTATATTCAAGGATGACAAGTTTGAAAAATATACACTGAAGGAACTTAAAACCTCAAATTGTTGAAAAAGCTTAGTGAGCCTGATTTTTGGTCAGCTGGGAGAAATACCCCTCTGTATTTTTTCTGAGTTATATCCTGGGGTTAAGTTACCAGAAAGTGAAGTTTCCAAATGTTGGTACTGAGGGAGTGGAAGGTGAAGGCATTTTGGTATCCCATTAACAACTTCTAATAAAATTTCTCAAAATACTTTATGTGATAGGCTTCTGTGATGAAAGTTGATCATTCTTTGCCCTTTTCATTGAGGGAGGAATAATTTGATGATCGTATAGTTGCAGTAGTTAATCCTCATGTATCATGGCTTATTTGTCCCTTTTGACGTGGGGTTTTATTTTTGGCCAAACCTTTTCATGGGTGGTTTACATGTTTCATATTGTTGGAGTATCTTGTATATGGGTTATCAGAAACTGTTGTCTTTCTGTCAGAAAATGACTCTTTCAATTTTACTACTTGTTGTGTTAACTGGAGCTGACAGCTCCTAGTTGGTGAATTTCTCCTCCTCCTCATCATCATTCATGCTAACTTTTTTGGTTGAAACTGTAATAAGTTAACATAGGTAAGTAACACTAACTGTTCTAACAAAAGAATGAATTTATGTCATACAAAAATGTTCATCCTTTTCTTATCCGTATATGTGGGTGTTTGTGATGCGTTTTGTCTTGTAAAGTTCAAAAGTGATCTTTTGAACGCAATGGCTGTGTTTTAGGTCTTTGGCATTGCAAAATCCTTCGTCTTGTCTGCTTTCCTTGATGTAGAACAACATATTGCTTATTTGGAGCTCCTTATTATAAGCACATTCACGCAGTCTTTTTTTATTTTTTGTTTTTTCAAGTCATATCCACCAATAGAATAAAAATTTTTAAAAAATAAATCTGTTTAAACTGGTTAAAATTGACTTTTTAGACTGGAGCAGTTTCTAGACCAAATAATAGACAACCGGTCTAAAAAATTTAAAATAAAAAATAAAATAAAAACAGAAAAATCCAGATTTTAAAATCACTGCAAAGAAGCGATTTTGATATCTGGATTTTTTTTTATATATTTAAAATAGAAGAAGATCAATTTTTTTAAAAAAAAATTAGATAAAAGCATATCTTATATATATACACACACATATATATACATATATATACATACATATGCGGGGAGGAGGGAATCGAACCTAGAACTAGGGGGAGAGACTACTCTCAATACCACTGCACTACTAGCAGTGCTGGTAGATAAAAGCATATCTAATAAACTCACAACAAACACCTCCACTAATACCTTTAATTTATCCAATATTCTAAAGTATTTTAGCCCTATTTTCCTCTAATATATGTTATAAATGGATCAATTTACCTCAATTTAAACACCTCCACTAATATTTTAGAAGAGAATGGAGTCTCCAAACGTTCTTACCAAGGCCGTGGATACTGAAGGTGTTGACAGTTTATCTTTGTAACGAAATGAATCAAAAAGTTATATTATTCATGATAAATGTATGTGTATTTATACAAGAGAGAGGATCCTATACATAATGGCTCATAATGATGATTATATGTGTAATTCCTGATTATATCGAATCTGATTATAATCCCATGATTTTAGATATTTACATTAATACTAATATATTATTTTCTAATACTCCCTTTCAAGTTAGAGCATAGATATTAATCATGCTCAATTTGTTACAAGAAAACATAATATAAATAAATCTAAACAAAATAATTTTTTTCTTCATAAGATCTTGAATCAACTAGCAAGTTTGGACACATCCAAGAATGCCACATCGAAGACATTCAAAAGAAACGGTCTATCAACTTCACCAAGAGTTTGAATAACAAATTAAAGAGTACCAAACCAAATTAAAGTAGAAGCTGCGGCAAATGGTCTCACAAGGGACCAAACAATACCCCAAAAATCTCGTTAGAGACAAAGCAACAATGAACGTCTCATTAAGGACAAACACCAAATGGTCTCACCACGGACCAAACAATACTCCCAATCTCTCAACAAAGACAAACATCAAAGAAACACCTCACTAGAGGCAAAGAACAAACGAGTCACACAAAGACCACCAAACAACAAATAATTGCCTAAAACAGTGAAAGTCGCAAAGCTCAGCAAATGCCGACACACGAAAGTAACCAACCTGAATAAAAAAAGAACCAAATGCATGAACTGGAATGATGAACCCAGGCCCTAAAACCCAAATAGAGACAACCGAACCACCAAGGACAAGGCACACACTTTCTCTCTCCCCTTATGAAAAGTGACGAGTCATGGTCATTGTTCACAGAACATTACTACAATCAACCAGAAAATCGATAGAAATTGAAATGACACGAGCTCACACACGCCGGAGATAGGCCACTGCCACTGTTCACGCCACAATACTGTTCATGTTATAGTAACTGTTCATGCTACAATGACAGTAGCCATCAGGGGGGGGGGACTCAAATTGGCCAAGAACAATCCCTAACCTTTAAAACCATGTAATGAAATGAATCAGAAAGTTATAGAGAAAATACTCTAACCACCCTTTTGTTTTGCTGTAATTACACAGACCTCCCCTTTATTTTAAAAAAATTCACTTTAGTCCAAATCATTAACACCGTTAAAGAATATTCTAAATAGATTCTTCAAGTATATTTTTAAATTAAAAACCATAATAAAATAAATGTTATTTACTTATTTACCCCTAATTATACCAATTCCTTAATTTATCTTTTAATATTAATGTTCATTAATGATCTATTTAATATTTTTACTACATTTACTTTAGAATAAGTTTTTGTAATTTGTTTATGTGGTAAATATTAATAACTTGTTCAAAATTTGAGTAATTATTTTTAAGAATATATGTTTAATGAAATATTCTCAAAAATTTTAAATTATAAGACATTAATATTCGAATCTCAAAATAATATCATTTTATAATTATATAACTCAATTGAATATATGTATGTATGTATTATTGCAAAACATCATCATGCGTATTTAAAAATTACATGATAAGTTTAATAAATAAAAGAGATTAAACATTTAAATTTATAAAAAATTAAAATATATAATATGATCAATTTAAAAGTATAACAAAAATATATACTAATTTTTTTAAAACTCTGAATAAAGATATGTGATTAAATGATTTTTTTCCCAAAGATTACATGATTATTGACTAATATTTATTTTAAGGAGGGGCATTTTGGTCAAAATAATGAGTCAATGTTGTGATTTAACTGTCAACTAACGGTTAGATGGATGGAAGTTGAATATCAAAACTAGAAGGAAAGTTTATGAAACATATAATTTGATTTTAAGGGAGGTTTATATAGGTTTTCAAAATAGAGGGAAGGTCTTTGTAATTTAGAGTAAATAGAGGGGAGGTTGATGTAGTTTACTCAAAGTTATATTATTCATGATAAAAATATGTGCATTTATACAAGAGAGAGGAGCCTATACATAATGGCTCATAATGATGATTAATATATGTGTAATCCTTAATTATATGGGATCTGATTACAATCCCATGATTTCAAATATACACAATAATACTAATATATTATTTCCTAACGGTCTTTCTTTACCCTTTTCATTGAAGGTGGAGTGATTTAATGATGATGCCATAATTGCAGTGGCTAATCCTTATGTGTCATGATTCATGGCTTATTTGTTCCTTTTCACGTGGGTTTTTATTTTTGGCCAAATCTTTCCGTGTGGGTTACTTGTTTCATGATGTTGTATCTTGGATATGGGTTATCAGAAACTGTGTTGTCTTTTTGTCTGAAAACTATCTCCTTCAATATTACTACTTGCGCTTTATGGAAGCAAAGAAAGGAGGTAGGGCAACTTGGTGCTGGACAAGCATTTTGGAGGGTAAAGAACTGATTAAGAAGGAGCTATTCTGGAAGCTTGGAAATGGGAATGATATTAAGATCTGGCAGGATAGATGGATTGCAGGTCTAAAGGATGAGAAACTGTCTTATGTTCCTAAAAATGATCATGAGCAAGACATGTCAGTTAATTTGCTTATTAAAGAAGGAAGGTGGGATTTGAATGGAATAGCTGACAAGGTATCTGAGGAGGAGAAGGTAAAGATCCTGCAGATTAATATTGAAGATGTAGAAAGAAGAGATAAAGAAATATGGCTGAAGTGTAGAGATGGAAAATACACTGTCAAATCTGGTTATCATGTAGCCAAGGAGGAGGAAGAATCTGGCTTGAATTTGGTTCCAGGCTTATCACATCAGACACCAAATCAGCTTTGGCAATGTAGATGGAGTTTGCATATTCCCCCTAAAATTAAGCATTTCCTTTGGAAAATGCTTTATGGGGCCCCGGCAACTAGAGAAGCTTTGAAAAAAGAAAATGTGCTCAGGATGATGGATGTCTAGTCTGTGGAAGTGAGGTGGAAACAATTGAGCACATGATTTTAACGTGCCCTTGGGTTAGAGATGCTAGTTTGGTAGTTCTCTAGCTCTGATATGTCGCAGGGATCAAACAAGGAATGTTAGAAAGTGGTGTGAAGAAATATTCCTGAATAAGAGAATTGATGAGGAAGGCAAAACTCCTGTGGCTGCATATGCTGGGGTATTTGGAAGGGGAGGTGTGACTGGGCGTTTAATTCAATAAGAGTTGATGCTGAAACGGTCATAGCAGTTTCTTCCATGCTAGTGACAGAAGTGTGGAAAGCAAAAGAGTCAGATTCTAATAAAAGGGAATGGACCGCGGAGGAAGGGGGAGTAAGGAAGGAAACTTGGGAAATACCTGGAATAGGAAAGATCAAGATCAATGCTGATGGGGCCTTCTTGAAATATATTGAATCTGCAGGGGTTGGTGTTGTATGCAGAGATAACAATGGGGTATGTTTAGGAGGGTTGGAATAGAAAGTTAAGGCTTGTACTGCTTTTCAGGCTAAATGTTTAGCTTTGAAGGAAGCAATTTTGCAAGTGACCGATTTGAAGGGCATGGAATCTTGTATTGAAGTAGATTGTGAAGAACTATACAGATTAAAAAATGCCGAAGATACAAATAAAGTGGAGTGGAAAAGTGCAGATACACTAGCTGAGATTCTTCTACTAGTTGATGAAAGGCCAAACATTACATTTTCCTTGTTAGCTCGCTAAGGTAATTGTGCTGCAGATTTTCTGGCAGCTGCTAGTAGAGAGGGGGGGGGGGGGGGTGGGGGGGTGGAGCCCAATGGCTGACTAGTGACAGCACCAACCCTCTTGAGTGAGATAATTTTGGCTGATGCAGTTGATAGCAGAAGGGAAGCTCGGGTTGATGCAAATGAAGGACCTGATAGAGGAGGTATTGGTTGAAACATGATACTGTTTACTATAGTCTATAGGTTCTAGTTCCTTATAGTATTTGCTTGTTGTTTGTAGTTTACTTTCATAGTGGATATGTATAGGTTGTTATTTTCTTTGCTCTCTGTTGAATTAGTGAGTGTAATTTGGTTTTGAATATTAATAAAATTGACTTTTCTGTTAAAAAAATATATCTATATTGTTACTTGCGGTGTTAATTAGAGATGACATCTCATATTTGGTGAGTTTCTCATCATCATCATCTTTCATGAGAACTTTTCTGATTGTTAAGTTACTTTTGTCATAGCAATACAGGACTTGGCCCCCGATTAGGGTTTTTGTGTCTCAATGCGGTCTCCCACATTTCTTGTGTGTTTTCTTTGGTAGGGAAATCATCTGAATCAAAACAATGTCCACAAATTGAGAAGGAAAATCAAGGCTAATGTGTGAGAGAAGTTTTTTGAAATTTTTGTTTTGAGGCCACTAAGCATCCAAAATATGTAACATATGCATGTGTTTTGGAAACTGAAACAAGGTAGTTTTGCTATCACATTACCATCATTGTGATTCAATTTCTGGTTATGCATAATTTGATAGGCTGTTGTGAATAAGTCTGATCACTCTACTCTGATGGAAGAGTAATTTAGTTGTGCTGTTTATAATTGCAGTGCTTAATCCTTATGAATCATGGCTTATTTTATCCTTTTTTTGCCATGTTGGTTACTTGTTTGAGAACTTTGTAAACTTGAATTTGGGTACTTTCTTATCAGAAAGTTTGCTCTCTTCCATGGGTTGCTCCTAGTTACTGAATTAAATTAACATAGGCAGATAAGATTTTTGGATAAGAGATGAGAGCTTACTTTCTGATGAGCGGAGGATCTATTAATGTTATCTTGTTTTTAAGCTTTTAGTTTCATCATTGAAAAATCGTCAACCTTTACTCTGAACAAGTACTACATAGTAGGATATCTTAGACTTGCTTTATGTTTTTTAATTCGTACCCTGTTTTCATATGTTTTTTAGTTCTTTTATAAGTCTTTTTTTTTTTTGAAAAAAAAAAAAAACTTACTTCTGGTATAAAATTGTAACAAGTTGTGTTAACATAGGTAAGCTAACTGTTCAACGAAAACAATGAATTTAAGGAAAATCTAAAAAAATACCATTTGAATTCTAAAATATCAAATAGTTTATTTTCCAACAAAACGAGTTGTCAATTATTTTACTGTTCTTATTAATCTCACTACTGTTATTATTCGGCCTGTTTGGGTTGGTGGTAGGAAACGATGACTTAAAAGCCATCTGACTTTAAAAAAGCTCGGTAGAAAAAAAGTCAGGTTATAAATAATGGAGGCGGTGTCCACGCAAACGAGCTGGAGACAGCAATGATCACGGGCCAACGTACTGGAGATTAAGCTCCAAATTGGAGCGTCAATTAAGTTCGGTGTGTTAGGGATTTTGAAATTCAAGTGTCATTTTTTTTTGTCATTTTTCCATAAATTTATGAAATGTAAAAATGTTCATCCTTTTCTTTGTCTATCCAGTCCTTTTATGTTTCTAATAAAGCCCATTGTTTATAAAAGAAAGAAAGATGTACGAACCAATATTACAAATGTAACTATTTCCCCCCTTAAATTATCAATTCAGAAAACCTTAATGTTCTTACAGCTTAAACCCAAGAATTTCTCAACCCTCATTTCTTTTTCCTTGGGAGTATTTAATTTATGCCCCTCAGTTAAAGCTTTTTTATTTTTATTTTTTTACATTCCAGTCTTAAAAAATACTAATACCTCATTGCAGCCCCAGAATTTCTAAGTGAAATTGACTTCTAACTCAGTTACTTTGGCAATCCAGATTTTGTTTTGGTTCTTAGGCCAATGGTTTGGCCTAAGTTTTTCAGTATTACTTCCCACGCTGCAAAATAGATGCATTAATTTCACCCCCCCCCCCCCCCCCCCAAATTTAGCACCTCCACTAATATCCATTTTATAGTTGAATATTTATCTTGATTTCTTTTCTAAAAGAAATTGTGCGTCTGTTATCTGCTTGAAAAGTAATCAATACACAAATAGATTTCATGCTCATGTAGTAAATAGATACTGCCTCTACCTTTTAACGTAGGATCTAATTGAGGGGTTAATGTTAGTCTTAAGTGTAAGGTGTATTTCACATTCTTATTTAGTTTTCTTAATTTTTTATTTTTTTTAAAAAAAGTTAAACCGGTCTTATAATTATAATCATGACAGGAGGGAATAGGGGTGGAAATTAATTCTTTTTTTTTTTTAAAAAAAAAGTAAACATAGCGTACTTCTTCTTTCACCATAGCATCCTCTATCACAAGCATTCCCCAATCAAACAATAATCACTTGCATGCGGAAATTGTCCAAAAAAAATGTTATGAACAAATCAAACAAAAAAATAAGAATGAATTTGTCTAAACAGAAGGTCAAAGGAATATGTCGCAGGCAGTTCAAACTAATTTTTCTAAACAATAATCACTTGCCTAAGGAATTATCTACGCGAACGATTAACGAATCTTTGGTGCATTGTAAACAAAGATGACTGAGAGAATAAAGCTAACAAAAAAGTGTCAAATACAATTAATTATGACAGTTAACAAAAGGGCAACTTTGCTACGTTTTTAGACTTTTGAGGTAACATTGAGACAAAAGAAAATTTCCAAGGCAAAATTGCTTCTAGGCGTCTACTTCCAGGGCAAAATTGCTATTTAACCCCCCCCCCAAAAAAAAGTGAGAAAGGTGTCATGTATAGACAATCAACGTCATCATAATGGGGTCAATTAACGTTTGACCATTAGGGCCGTTAAAGGAGTAATACCATTGCTACGTTTTTAGACTTCTGGGCAACATTGCTCCCAAAAAAACTTATAAGATAAAATTGCTCTTAGGTGTATACTTCCGGGACAAAATTGTTACTTAACCATTTCTAAATTCAATCAAGCACGAACAAGTGACATATAAAAGTAGATTTTACAACTTTTTCTTTTGTTGCGGAAATTGAGACAAACTCCTCATACGAGAATAATTATATTTTATTTGGACATTACTAAAATAAATTTACTTCAATTATTATGTTGTACCAAATAATATAAATCAAGGAAGAGGGAGTGAACTAACATTGTCAGTGTTCAAAAAAAAAAGAACTAACATTGTCATCTTGAGTAATAGAAGAGAAGAAGATGTGATCAATTGATAAATAAAAATGTTGAACTCACAATTAAATAACTAGACGTGAAATTGAGGGTTAAAACTAAGTAATTTTATAAATATTTTACAAAATTAATTTAGACTAAATTATATATAGTCATGTATCACAATAATTTTTTTTTTTTTAAAAAGCTAAATGTGTCAAACCTATAGATTTATAGACCAAGCCTTATGAAAATAAACACGACCTGTTTATCCAAATATAGGTCTATTTTCAAATGCGTTTGCAAATCACAGTCAAGGTTCCTTTTCTTTTTACTGACTCTTACGCGCCACAATTGGAAGATGTGAAAAAAAGAACGGGAGGGATCGTTCTTATTGCTTTTCAGTTTAATTGGAGTTGACGAATTTACATTTGGTGAGTTTCTGATCATCAACGTGTTGGAAATTATGCTCTAGGAGTAAGTCATTGTACTTTAAACGTTAATGTCATTTTAAGTATTCTCCATTTAATTATAATTTCATTTGCATGTTTATAATGATAATTGTATCATTAGATATATCTTATAGATTATCTTAAATGTCCCAGGTTGGTCATCTACAAGGGAGCGAAGATGAAATAAGATCAATATGAATTTGATGAGGTATGAAAATATGAATCAAAGTCATAGGCACTTGTAAGAGTACATATTACGATGTATGGCCATGGCTTCAGTCAGGGGACAGAAACCCAAAAAATTTTCACCTCTCTACTCTCATTCGAAGGAGAAGAAATGCTATCCTTAGCATTAAGGACGAGAATGGTGTGTGGACTAGTGACAAACATATTATTAATAATTTGTTCATCGAATTTTTCACTAACCTCTTCTCCACGTCAGGGCCTAGGCAACTCTCAGAGGCTGTTAACTCAATGGACCCTAAAGTTGATGATGTCTCCAATGAGCTCCTACTCTTCCCTATTACTCGAGAGGAAGTTCGAATAGCAACTTTCGAATTGGGAGGTTGCAAATCCCTAGGCCCGAATGGCTTCTTAAGTAAATTCTACCAATTTTCTTGGGAGGACATTGGTGATACAATGGTTAGTATGGTCAAGGATTTCTTTGAGCATGATCTTGCCCTTGAAAATATCAATGGAACAAATATCACCCTCATCCTAAAGGTAGATAAGCCTGAGTCTGTCTCTCACATTAGCCCTATTGGCCTCTGTAATTTCTCATATAAAATTATTTCAAAAGTTCTGGCCAATGGAATGAAAGGATGCCTTGACAAATGCATCTACCCTAACTAGGGTGCCTTTGTCCCTGGTCGTTTAATACAGGACAACATTATCATAGCCCATGAAATGTTTCATTATTTGAGATGGAAGAAAAATGGTGATAAGTTTGAATTCGCCTTAAAATTAGACATGAGCAAGGCCTATGATAGGGTTGAATGGGATTTTTTGAGGCATGTATTGTTAAAATTTGGGTTTTCACAGAAATGGGTTAATCTTGTGATGAAATGCGTGGAATCTGTGCACTTAAACTTATGTATTTTAGGTGAAAAAATAGCTTCAATCAATCCAAGTAGAGGGCTCCAGTAAGGGGACCCCCTTTCACCATATTTATTCATATTATCCCTAGAAACCCTCTCTTGCATGATTAATAGGGCCTTGGCATAGGGCCATTTAACGGGGATCAAACTTAGTCATAATTGCCCAATATTATCTCATAATTTCTTCATAGATGATGCCTTGTTTTTCATGAATGCAAATATCTAGAATTGCCAGAGCCTGTCAAGAATTCTTCAAAAATATTGCCTAGCATCAGGCCAACAAGCAAACTTGGAAAAATCAAGCATCACCTTCTCCACGAATACTCTAGACTCAACAAGGTGAATTATCTGTGATATTCTAGGGATTGACGAGAGCCTGGATCAAGGCAAATACTTGAGTATTCCAAGCGTGTAGGGAAAAACCAAGCATCAGGCGTTAGCATATGTTTGTGAAAAAATGAGCAAGGAAGTCTTGGGCTAGAGTGGCAAGCATCTATCTTTTGCAGGGAGAGAAGTAATGATAAAAGCAATCATCAACGCCATCTCAATATTCCCTATGTTTTGCTTTAAATTCCTAGTCAAAACCTGCAAAGCACTCAACAGTCTAGTGGCCAACTTCTGGTAGGAAGACCAACACAAAACGCACTGGGTTGCATGGGATAAGCTTACACGGCCCATAGTTGAAGGGGGAATGGGCTTTAGAGACTTTATTAAATTCAACGATGCTCTTCTTGCTAAAACGGCTTGGCGCCTCTCTCAAAATCCAAGCGATCTATGGGCACAGGTAATCAAGGGGCTATACTTTCCCAATGACTCATTTTTGAAAGCTAAGAAAGGGCACCGAGCCTCATGGTGTTGGTCAAGTATACTTGAAGGCAGAGAACTCATCCAAAATGACTTGTGCTAGCAAATAGGCGATGGGAGCTCCATTCATATTTGGCAAGATAAATGGATCCCTGCTCTACCTTCCTATAGGTTAATGACACAGGATGAAGCTCTAAAAAAGTCGAATCAAACGTGGCAACACTTTTATCAAATGATCATGGTAACTGGGACCTATCTTCCATAAGGTCCGCCATCGACCTGAACAATGTCTCTAACTTCTGGATATGGTGGTTGGATATCATAAAGCCCCAAAGTCACCTCACTGAGTTCGACAAAGCACACATCAGCTGGCTTCTTGGCATATATGGAAGGGCCGAAATGAGAAATTTTCAACAACACAGATCTTGATCCAACTATGGTAATAGAGAAGGCCACGCAATCTGTGCTCGCCTATTGGACATCATGCTCAGCAAAGAATAAAGACGAGAAGGTTCATGCGCCCAAATTGGAGTCAGTTTGGGCTCCACCTCCTGGAATTACTCTCAAAGTTAATATCGACGGGTCTTTTAAAGAACAAATGAGAACTGTTGCAATAAGGATGATTTGTAGAGACCGTCACAATGACATGAAGTGGGTGTTTGTTGACAAAATTAAATCTATATCCGCTTTCATGACAGAGGCGCTAGCGTTACAAAGAGCTCTGGTGATTTTGCAGGATCTGGGCAATAAAAATGTGTTGATTGAAATAGACTGTCAGTACCTTGTGCGTTGCTTGGAAAAAAATAAGCTAGATTTTTACGAGTGGCAAGCCCGTGGTATTCTTGAGAACATTCTCAGTATGCTTTAGTCTGAACCTTCCTTTGTAATCTAGTTCATCGCCAGGGAAATAGAGCAGCTGATTTTCTTGCTGCATCTACCAATAAGGAGGTGTGCCTAATTGGGTGGGTGGAACAATCCTTACCCCCTTTGTCTCTAATTTTGAAGGAAGACGTGAAGCAATCAAGAGGTTCAAGGAGTCTTTACTCGGTGCAACTTAGACTAGATGACCCTGGTTGAGTGAACTGGCATCAATAAGGAGAGTGGAGTTTGACTCTGCGTTTAATTTCGTTTTTTCAGTTAGTTTGATTTGGCTTCTTTTTTCTAGTGTAATTGTTTTTGGCTAGCTTGCCCAGCGAGATGGCTTGTGAGACTCTCGTATCTCTGTATTCGTCCTCTGATATCAGTAATGAATAATATAGAACTGTTCCAAAAAAAAAAATCAATAAAAAAGTGAAGATTTCAGGTATTAATATAAAACTTTAAAAAATACATTTTTAATGAAAAATTATACAAAGTTAATGTCGGATCGAACCGATTTAATAGCTGATTCTTGAGCGTGCAGGCTTAATTATGGCCTGTTTGGTACGGGGAACATTTAGGGTCTGTTTGGTTGGAGGGAATGGGAGGGGAGGAGGATGGAGGGATTTTAGTCCCCTCCCCTTATTTGGTTGATAACATTTTTTAGGAGGGGAGGGGAAATTTTTTAAAATTTTCCCCTCCCTTCCCTCAGAAACTTCACCCCCCAAATCAGACGGATTTGGAGGGATTATTAAAATGGGTGTCTGAAAAGACAAAGTTATCCCTCATCTTTTGCTGTTATTCCCAAAATGTCCCTAGCTAGAATCTATACCAAACTCACCTTCAAGCGGAATGACCCCCCAACAACCTCCCTCTTTTCAGTTTCCAATATTCTCGAGTCCATTAACAATGTAACCAAGCATTACGCCTGAACCCAAACATTCCCAGAATGGTTACCAACAAGGTGATGATGGGTCTTGCGGTTTCGCAGAAGCCTGCAAGCGCAGGATTTGATCTCATGCAGAACTGCGATCTTCCTCCACCCTCCAAGCATTACGCCAGTGCTTCCTCCTCCACAATCTCCGTCAAATAGCTCCTCTGTTTTTCTTAACAGAAAACAGAGGCAAACGAGAAAGGAACTGTTTACGAGTCATGGCAATGTTGAGAGTTTAATTTCTCCGTCCTTCTTAACGGTCCCCAGCACCATTTGATTTGGCGAGACTCAAAGCCAGTGTTTAAGAAACATGGGAGTACCACTGGTATTATACCATTAAACAAACGTGATTCTTTTATCACACTTTTCATTTGACTCATTTTTTTATCATTCGATTCCTTTAGTTTAAGTAATTCTAGCTAGGTAAGTGATGTTTTGCTGATGAAAAGAAGTGTTGCAATGCATAAGGGACTACCCATCATTCGTATATTCAGGTATGTTAGTGGTGGCATAGAAATTATGTCTAAAACAATCTCCCATTTATGTGCTTGAATATTAAACCAAAATCTTCAAGATATGAATCTTCCTCAATTCAAACTACCTCTAATAGTGGGGTTGTGAAACTATACCGTCTTGAAATCATTTGTATTGCAGAGCACAAGTCTATCTCTTTCTCTCTCTAATTTCATACCTACCATTTTAATTTTGATCGTACATTCTGAACATTTTGCTTTCATGCATCCTTGTATGCTATAATGTCAAATTCTTTCTCACATTAGTCATGGAACAAATTCATTCATCACACGTGTAAGCTTTGACTTTATGAAGCATTAACACTGAATTTGGAGTATTCTAGCCTGATGAAACTATCATATTATTCAGCATTTCAAAACAAAGCCATATGCTTATAAACCATCAGGCCTGCCGGTATACCCACCTAGCAAGGAGATTGATGTGAAACAGCTGGAGGAGTCAAGGAGGTGAGATCTCATCCTCTTTGTATGTTCAAATACGTTGGCATTGTTTGCTTGTCAGCTCTTATTTAAACAACTGCAATGGACTTGTAGGAAAAAGATTGGTGGAAGAGCACGTGGACCTGAAACAAGAAAACCATCAAGAAAGCCATTAGGTCAATTACATTGAATGGTTTATTGCGTTTCATTTTATGTGCATGCATTATAAGGAGAGGGAGGTCAGTCCACATCCTTAAAGAAGGGAGCACCAATGATGGTAAGGAGGAATCAAAGTTGTCTAGTGATAAACCAGATGATGCTTCCCATACCAAGAATGCATCTCAAGGAGTATTCCCTTTTCTGGGCCGTTGCAAGCTTACAACATATCTATATAGCTGCTTAGCATTTAGAAGCATTAAATAGAAACCATGTTCATTTTTTCTTTTTCCCCAACTACAACGATTACACATGCACATATCAGCAAGGTTTTGTTTCTATCTCTCTTTTTTTCCTAAGTGTGTAGTAATGACAGCAACGTTTTCACACACACACAGACACACACACACATATATATATACTTACAACACAGTGAAGCTTTCTCCAACTTTTCCTTTGTTTTTCTTCAACTTCCTTCTTCTCGGATACACTCTCTTCGGTCTCTCTCTCGGCTGTAGTTCTTTCTGGTTTTTATCAAGCAACATTTAAATAAAGCTAAGGGTCTAGTCGGACGTGAAGGAGACGCTGAGCATTTAGGTTAAGTTCGAAAAGCATGGGAAAGGCTGCTACTAACGCACGAGTATGGCTTGCTGCACGTCGCTAATGAAATCTTCTTTTCTGAGTTTATGGCACTGTTAATTTTCATTTTAAGGCATAAAAATGTTATTTATAATTAAACGTTACTATACATTTAATAAAATTTGAAAAAAAAAATCACTTATAATATAAGTAAAGTTGTACGTGTGAAGATAATTTTCCTTCCATCCCCTCCTGAACTAAATAAAATAACATTAAAACCTCTTTTCCAATATAAGGATAAAATTGTCAATGTTAAAAAAATTCCCTCCCCTCCCCTCCTAAACCAAACAAAGTAACATTAAAATCTCTCCCCTCTGTTTCCTTCTGATTAATCCAAACAAAGTAATATTAAAATCCCTTCCTTCCCCTCCCCTCCATTAAAATCCCTCCCTTCCCCTCCCCTCCGTTGAACCAAACAGACCCTTAAGGAGGGAAAGGAACTTAAAGAAGGGAAAGGAAGGGAAGGGAAGATTGAGAGGAAACTTAAAAATGTTGAGCTGTTTGGTAGACATAGGAATATAAGTAAGTTGAGGGAAGATAAATTGTTTAGTAAGAAAAATTGGGTGTTGGTTAAATGGGAACCTTAGGTAAAATTCCCACAATGCCCTCACACAAAAAAGCTAGAAAACTTTTTTGTTTTGTTTTTTGCAAATTGGATAGAGAACCAAACCAAATTGCGTCTTGGTGGAGAAAGAAAATTGCAACTAGACGTCGAAGGAATCAGTGAACAATGAACCCAATTGCTGCTTTGACGGGAAAAATCAAAAATTGAAATTGCTCAATGTTAAAACCTTGAAATTGTGAAGTGGATGAAATAAATTACTACACGTAAACCAACAAGTACCAGACCCAACCAAATAGTGTGCAGTCTTTAAGTAATGGAAAATTGAATTGTTTATTTTGAAGTTCGAACGTAAACGTAAAGTTCAAACTACAAACTTTACGAGTACACACGTTTGAACTTATTATCTGACAGAAGGGCATATCAACAGAAAAACAAGAAATGCAAAGTTCAAAGAATCATGGAAACATTGCGAACCATTCATGGACAACAGAAAAACCAACGAGCTCGAAACCTAGGAAGAGATAACAAGAAGCGCAAAGTTCAAATGCCAATGACCCTACCAATTAGTCGATCCCTGATTCATCAATGAAGCATTCAGAAATCGATTCTAGCACTAAATAATTACAAAATAGACACAAGACCCTAAATAGAAGATAAGTTTTCCTTTTTGCCCAAACTAAAGAATTGAAGTTTTTAATTTGAGAGAAAGAACAAGATGAAGAAGAAAAAGAAGAAGCAATAGTGATTTTAGGAAACAACAAATTAAAGAATGAAGAAGAAGAAGTGCAAAGAAGTTTACCTTTCTATTGGAGTCAGGTCAACTCGCATCTAAAACAACACTTCTTGATGGAGCGGAGGTTCTCAAATTTCTTATTGACTCCTCGTTCTTCCAGCTCGAAGCTCGATTGTGGTTTATAATTTGAGAGGGGCGTTTTAGTCATAATATTTCACTCTCCTGGGCAGTTTTTCAAGATCCCGCCACTTTTTAAAGGAACTGAGATTCCCACGTTTATGGGAGCTTGGACATTAGCGAGAATCTGAGTTTTCTGGAACATGATGCGCCAAACATGATTTTGACGTGGGAACTATATTAAGTTTCGGTAACCTTCCTTAAGTTCTTTCAACCAAACCGGCCCTTACAACCCGTTTGTTACGTGGAAGGCAAGTCGAAGGAAAGGGAAGATTGCAATCTTCCATCACAGAACGCTGTTTGGTAGCATAACCTTCCGGGAAGCCATCTTCTAGCGACCTTCAATCTTCCTTCAAACGTGGGAAAGTGGTTTCCTTAAAAAACTGGCGGGATTTGATCTTCCCAAGTTGGGAATTTCCAAATAGCCCTTCAACATCGACGCCGTCGCACTCTCTCTTCCCCCCGCCGACTCTGTCGCACTCCCCCCTTGGCCGACTCCGTCGCACTCTCTATTCCAATTTTTCTGCTGCTCTGTTGTTTCTGTTTGTGGTCAGTGTTCTAGCTGAGAGAGGGAAAGGCAAACGTTGCAGAGAGACATGGGTGGAGAGTGATGGTGGTAATGGTCTTGTAGTCTATATTCCTGTCTCAATTTTTCACTTTGTGATGCTGTTTAGTGTTTATGGTTTTCCATTGTTGTTTTGATTGCTTGATTAACTCCTTCTGTCCACTTTCCATGTTCAAACGGGTGCGTATGGTTCGAACGTAAACTTCTGTCCACTTTCCTTCGTCATTTTTTTTAAAATTTAATTTTAAGGGCATTGTTGGAATTTCACCCCATCTTCCCACTTAGTGCCCGTTTGGCCTAGCTTATTTTCAGATTATCTTATACTTATAAGTAAAAGCTAGGCCAAAGTAAATTTAAAATAAGCTCTTATATTATAAGAGCTTATTTTACAATGAAGAAAAAAACTCTTAAAAAAAAAAAGGCTGGTGAGAGGAGCTTATTTTAAACTTTTTTTTTTAAGCCATATTTTTTCAAGGAAAATTCTAAATAAATACCTTTTAAATTTGCAAAACCATCGCCGCTGGCCGACCGGCGACCACCATCACCGCCGGCCGACCAGCCTCCACCATCGTCGCCGGCCGACCGGCCACCACCATCGCCGCCGACCGGCCGGCCGACCACCACCACCGCCGGCCGGCCAGCCAACCACCACCACCGCAGGCCGACCACCACCACCGCCGGCCGTCCATCACCACCGCCGCCAGCCGGCCGGCCACCACCGTCGTTGGTCGGCTAACCACCACCACCACAGGCTGACCACCACCACCGCTGGCCGTCCACCACCGTCGCCGCTATCCGGCCGGCCGGCCACCACAACTGATGGCTGACCACCACCACCTGGGTCGGCCACCAGCACCGCCACCGCCGGCCACCCACCATCGTTGCCGGCCGGTTGGCCACCGCCACGGCCGGCCGGCCACCAGCACCGCCACCGGCTGGCCACCCTCCACGGCCGGCCACCACCGCCCGCCAGCCGGCCGCCACCACCACTACAGGCCGGCCACCCACCACCGCTCGCCGGCCGACCACCACCACCGCCGCCGTCGGCCCGCCACCACCACCTCGGCCACCACGATATATTTTATAATATACATTTTAAATTAATTTTTATTAGAAAAAGTGCTTATGACAAAAATTTTGCCAAACAGCTTATTTTTAATTTCAACTTTTAAGTAACTTTTAAGCTGAAAAATTTATATAAGCACTAAACAGCTTTTAGCTTTTTAAAAAAAGTTTTTTTTTTTAGTTTTTGCTTAAAAGTAGCTTAAAAGCTAAAAATAAGCTAGGCCAATTCTTCATACCAAACAGTTCATTTTCCTTTAACTTAAATTCCATTCCTTACTTTACCAAACAGTTTTCTCCCTCCTAATCTTCCATTCCTTTCCTTTCCCTTCATTTCCTTTCCTTTCCCTCCTCAAAAGTTCCCTTTACCAAACGGGCCTTAGACTTCTTGCACCGATGGAACCGGCAAACACAGAACAGCCAGAGGAGAATCATATATTGTGGAAGGTTCCACATTGAACCTCTATTCCTTCTCTTGTATGGTCGGGGTGGATGCGACGTCAAATGCGTCTGCAAATCGCAGTCAAGGTTCCTTTTCTTTTTGCTGACTCTACGCGTCACAATTGGAAGATTTGAAAATGAGAATTGGAGGGATCGTTCTTACTGCTTTCCGGTTTAATTGGAGCTGACGAATTTACGTTTGGTGAGTTTCTGATCATCAACGTCATTCATTCATGCGAACTTTTCTGATTGCGAGATTATCTTCGTCTTTTCCATGCGGTACGAGAACCCAATTAGGGTTTCTCCGGCTCAATGCTTACCACATCTCTTATTCGTTTTCTTCGGTAGTGAAATCATCTGAATCAAATCACTCCGAACAAAATCGAGTCGAAAGTGAGTCGTTTACAGTTTCTTACCTCGTGAACTCATGTGCCGTGTCCGCTAGAGATGCTGAAAAATTATCCGAAAGGGTTAAACTGAAAGATCCTGATAAACCCGACTCCGTACTTAAACTTCTTCGAACCTACGAATTCTCAGACACTCATATATCCAAAGTTTTGAAATACTATCCACGATTGCTTCTGGCAAAGCCCGAGAGCAACCTTTTACCCAAGCTAAGGTTTTTCCAGTCTATAGGGTTCTCAGCTTCTGAAATCCCAGAACTCGTCTCTTCTAACTATAAATTACTAACTTTTAGCTTAGAGAAACGTATAATTCCCATTTACGGGGCTCTTAAAAGTGTACTGGGTGATCCTGTTAAAGCAAGGAGATGTTTGAAAAGCTCAAGGTGGAGAGATAGGCATAGCTATGGTGTAACGAATATATTTCCAAACATAAAGGTCTTGAGAGATGAAGGAGTGCCTCAATCTTCTGTCCATAGTCTGTTATCTAGGCGTGTAAATGTAGCCTTTATGAATCGATCATTGTTTGTTGAATATGTTGAGTTTGTCAAGGAAACCGGAATTGAACCTTCCAAGGCTGCGTTTGTTGAAGCACTTATTGTTGTTACGCAGTTGAGTAAATCTACCTGGGAGTTGAAACTTGATATCTTTGAGAGGTGTGGCTGGTCCAGGGATGTCACTCTTTCGGCATTCAGTAAGTTTCCAAATATCATGGGCTTGTCAGAGAAAAAAATCACAAGCATAATGAAGTATTTTGTTGATGAAATGGGTTTGCGGTTGGAAGATATAGCTGGATGCCCTACGATTCTTGGCTATAGCATGAAGCAGAGGATTGTTCCTAGATGGTCAGTAGTTAAAATTTTGAAAATGAAGGGTTTAATCAAGGAAACTGTGTCTCTAAATTCTGTTATTATAATCAGTGAGAAAAAGTTTCTGGATAATTTCGTGTTCAAATTTCAAGAAAATGTTCCTCGGCTACTGGAAATCTATAGAGGTGAGTTGGGATATTTTCCTGTAGTTCGTGCATAGGCAGTTAGTTTCCTGGATGTTGACCTCCAATTTTTGGTTCCTTGTTTATTGTGGTGATTAAACTTTTCTGCTCAAGTCCTACTCTAATTGATTTCTCTCAGTATTCTGGTTGCCCAATTTGAACTTTTAATTTGAAGGGTACTTATTTCTTCTCAGTGTTATTAGAATTGTGCAATTCACGATTCAAATTTCGTGATTTGAGTCAAAAAAGGATGGGAGGGATTTGAATCTTGTGGATGTATCGTACAGTGGTCTGTATTGTTTGATTCGTTTTTATCATAATTCTTGATCAAGTCATCCTGTGATGTATGACGCACGGTATTCAATTTAACTGGCATCTTGGTTCTGGACCGGGTTATTTCAGCTTCTATTATGCAAAAAATAGTAAAGTTTGCATATGTCTGATGCTGAAGGTCCTTACGTTGTGGAGAGGAAACAAAAACTCAGAAATAACGGTGCCCAAAGTAATTGTTGTAGCCCTTAATAGTAGTCTTCATTACCACTGTCTGTGCCTAGAACTTAACTGATTTTGGTACGTCTATAATTTGGTTTTGCCCCATTTTTCTTTGCTGCAAACTTGTGATGAAATCTTGGATCTTCATCTATTGATTTGAATTTATTTACCAAATTTTTAGAGCTTTGAATGGTGCAACTCTGGAGCTTTTATTGCAAAATAGAGAGCTTTGTCTATCTTATTTTTCCCTTCAGCGTACTAGTGCCAAGTGCCAACGGATTAGAATTCTCCCATGCCAAAACCTGATTGTCTGAAAAAAAATTGATCACCGTTTCATTTTTCACTGGGTGGACTGAAATTTGATGGTTCTGTTTGTTATAACTGCAAATGGCAATTGTTAACTTGTTGCTTGTCCCTATGTATCTTGCTATAATCGTTTTACAGAAATTTATATTGCAGGATGACAAGTTTGAAAACTATACACTGAAGGAACTTAAAACCTCAAATTGTTGAAAAAGCTTAGTGAACCTGATTACCCCTCTGTATTTTTTCTGAGTTATATCCCGGGGAATCTAAGTTACAAGAAAGTGGAAGTTTCCAAATGTTGTTACTGAGGGAGTGGAAAGTGAAGGCATTTTGGTATCACATTAACAGCTTTTAATAAAATTTCTCAAAATACTTAATTTGATAGGCTTCTGTGATGAAATTTGATCATTCTTTACCATTTTCATTGAGGGAGGAGTAATTTGATGATCTTATAGTTACAGTAGTTAATCCTCATGTATCATGGCTTATTCTTTCCTTTTGACGTGGGGTTTTATTTTTGGCCAAACCTTTTCTTGGGTGGTTTACATGTTCCATAATGTTGTTGTATCTTGGATATGGGTTATCAGAAACTGTGTTGTCTTTCTGTCAGAAAATGACTCTTTCAATTTTACTACTTGCTGTGTTAACTGGAGCTGACAGCTCTTATTTGGTGAGTTTCTCCTCCCCATCATCATTCATGCTACCTTTTCTGATTGAAACTGTACAAGTTAACATAGGTAACACTAACTGTTCAAAGAAAAGAATGAATTTATGTCATACAAAAATTTTCTTCCTTTTCTTTTCCTTCTAAGTGGGTGTTTGATTTAGCTTAGTTTAAGAAATTTTGTATTGTATGAGTAAATATGTTAGATACGTTTTGTCTTGTAAGGTGCAAAAGTGATCTTTTAAAAAATTGTTCCCAAAAGATGAATGAACCGGATGGGAGTTTCATGAAAACGCAATGGTCTTTGGCATTGCACAATCCTTCTTCCTGTCAAAATTCCTTGAGGCAGGACAACTATGTGGATGTTTGGAGCTGTTTATCATAAGTACATTCATGCAATTTTAGACAAAACTCTTCTGATATATTTACCTCTTACATTGTAAATCACAATTAAAAATTTGCTTTTAAAGGCTCTTATCACCATTTCAAACAAGTCTAAAGACAATCTTCCAAATACATGTGCTAGACTACATTTGACACAACAAAAGCTTACTTTGGAGTTTTTTTTCTCCCTTTTGGGTAAAGGGTAAAGTGATATTGAATATTATTAAAACAAGGTCACAATTGCATCATGGAAACATAGGCAGGAAAGCTTACTTTTGAGTAGAGCTGGGAATCCGGGGTGGCCGTTGAAGGGCTAGGGCCTAACAAGGCCAGCCTTATAGGGCTTGGGGTAAGAAAAACATCTATCTTTCAAAGTCCGGTCCGAGAGACCAAGTTAGGGCTAGCCTTATAGGGCTCAGAAGTTACTATTCCAAATTTTAACTATTTTTCTTGTTTTTTTTCAAAGAAATATAATTAGTAAATTACAACAATTGAAGTTCTAATTTATCAAATAAATGGTATCAACATAATATCCAAACAAAACGAATCATTCAACAAATAAACGCATTCACTAATTCGTAATCAAAAGCAAAATATTGTTCACAGATAATTCATATAAAACATAAGAAGCATATCATTAAGGAACATTAGTAAGATGACTATCATTGTCATCTTCTTTATCACTATTATCAATTTTAAAAACATTTGATTGTGCTTCTAGTCTGTAACTGAGTTTGTGAGTGTGAGTGAGATTTTCAAAGAAAAAAAATGAAAGAGAGACCGAGATTGAAAATTTTAGGGTTTTCACTTCTCAACTCTCAAATCTAGCTAGGCAACCTAGGTAATTTTTTTTTTTTTTAAAAAAAGGGCTTAACCGGTTGGCCCGAGGCCTTGTAAGGTCGGTCCTATAAAACCAATTTTATTTAACTCCTCTAATTTTAAAGCTCGGCCCTTGAAGGGCTAGAGCTTAAATTGGCCAACCCGACGGACTCGGCCCAATTTTCTGACTCTACTTTGGAGTTTTTCTTTGATTACCACTTTGAGTTCCTTACATATATAAACTGTCATTGCTACTACAACATCGCTATCTTCTTCTTCTTCTTCTTCTTTTTTTTTTTTTGGGGTTTTGTTTGACATACTCCCTAATAATGAAAAGTCATTTTAAATGGGTTAAAATTGGCCTTTTAAACTATTTAGGTTAGGTCTCGAGCACTTTCTAGATCGATAAAATTCAAAATCAAATAAAAACATTGAAAAACCCTGATTTAAAAATTGCTATGAAGAAGCGATTTAGATATTAGATTTTTTTTTAAAAAAAAATTGATTTTATTTTTTATACTGGTAGCTTTTGTGAAGAATCAGTTTGATATATGGATATTGAGATCTGGGCAAGATATCATAAAATACCATAAGAAAAGCTATGATTTTATGATAATAAAGTCCTTATCTCAATGAAATAGAAGAAGATAAATTTTTTAAAAAAAATAAGAAATAAAGCATATCCAATAAATTCGAAACAAACACCTCCACCAATACCTTTAGTTTATCCAACAAATCTAAAATATTTTAGCCCTATTTTCCTCGAATATATATATATATATGGAACAATTTTGCCTCAATTTAACACCTCCACTAATATGCATTTTATAGTTGAATATTTATCTTGATTTGTTTTTCCTTGAAGAAATGGTGCGTCACTAATCTATTTGAAAAGTAATCAATACACGAATAGATTTGATGCTCTTCGAAAGGTGGGGCTACATTTTTTTTCCCCAAAAAGAAAAAAACGGCTGAGAATTGCAAAGAAAATCAATTCATATCGCAAATAAAAACTACTAAATAAATACTCTAGGTCTACCAGTCTATTTTGAAACCAGTTATGGTGACTATCATCGGATAGGCACCATCTTTTTGTCGAGCACTGTATAAATGAGATCTAGACAATCCAGATTTAATATTTTTAACTTATTATTTTTCTTAAAAAAATTATTTTACTAAGTTGAGAATCTTAAAATAAAAATAATCTCTTACCTAATACTTTTTCAAAAAATAATTTGTCATTTTAAAAAATTCTTAAAAAATATTAAATATGGATCGTTCAAATAAAATCTAGATGGTCTAGATGAGACGAGTAGATTGTACCTATCCAAAGATAAGCGCCATAACCACTTCCGTCTATTTTGCACCCTTTTTGTCGAGAACTGCATGATTTTTTTATTTTTGGGTAAATGAGCAAAAATACACATGTACTTTACCTTCGGGAACGCCAGCACCACATGCTTTTTCGGGAGCAAAAATACACATGCGGTTATATTTTAGGAGCAAAAATTACACCACCGTTAAAATCTAACTTAACAGTGCATTTGCAACAGAAAATGTTATATTTACAATAGAAAATATCATATTTACAACAACATTTAAACACCTAGATTTTGAACATAGAAATGTCATTTACAACAAAAAAAAAGGCTATATTTACAACAGGAAGTGCGGTATTTACAACAAAATTTGAAATTTGGTCATATTTACAACAGAAAATACCATATTTACAACAACATTTAAACACCTGGTTTTGGAACATAGAAAGGTCATTTACAACGAAAAAATGCTAGATTTACAATAGGAAGTGCTGTATTTATAACAAAATTTAAAATCTGGCCATTTACAAAAAAAAAAAAAAATCATATTTACAACAGGCTAGATTTACAATAGAAAATGTTGTATTTACAACAAAATTTTAACGGTAATGTGACTTTTGCTCCTAAAATGTAATCAAATGTATATTTTTACTCTCAAAAAAAGCATATGGCGGTGGGCGCTCCCGAGGATAAAGCACGTGTGTATTTTTGCTCCTAAACCCTTTATTTTTCATAGTCCTCTATTAAAAGAAAATGAGCATTAAGATCCCCACTTTATATGAGATCAACTACTTCCCTTCACTCTTAAGATTTTTTTTTTTTCCAACTACTCATCTCATCCTTTAAATTTAAAATTGAGAGGTTCAAATTTAAATTTTCATAAAAAATATTAATAAAATATTAAATTATAAAAAAATAATTAAATTAATTAAAAAACTACCACATTTTAGTTATGATAATTTAAAACTGTAATAAAAATATTTCAAAAGAACATCTTTATAAAAATTGATTCTTAACCTCTCAAGAGCAGAAATGGTTGCAAAGAGGGGATAGCGAAAGGGATACCCCTCTTGTCCTTAATATAAGGTATATTTATCTAATTTAATTAGATTAACGAAATTTTTTAGTTAGTTAATATAAAAAATATTTTCTAAAACACACTAATCATCTCCCTAAATTCGTTCATTCTCTTTCCTCTTAGATTATGATCGAAGGAGGATCAATATGAGTAAATAAAAAAAAATTGATAAATATATAAACTATGTCTTTAAGACCAAGATCAACTCAAAAAATATGTCTAAAATTAAGGACATGAGGAGTAGTACATTGCTCCTGTGTTGGATGTTCTTGTGTCACGTGACAGTCCTCTCTACAATTCCATACCATGCTATGCAAACCTCCTTGCTTGCCTTATCTACTTGTCTCAAAGTTGAGAAGCTTATTCGACAGTTCATGTGGGGGAATGTGGTCTTCGCCACCTCCAAAGCCAAAATAATGCTTTCTTGTGCAAACTCGAATTCATGCTTGCAAGCAGGCTGGAACTATTCGAGTTGGGTTTTCTGTTATCATCCTTCATTATCTCTAAATCATATCATCTAATCAATCTAAAAAGTCACATTATTTCTTTAACTTTTCTCCTATTTTCTCAATCAGCAACCTAGATGGGGCTGATGAGGGAATGAAGAAAAAAGATGAACATCCTCCTCCTGAGCGGCTCTGGGTGCAAGTGTTGCGAGCCGAATATGGTTGGTCCCAGAGGAATAAATAAGAGTTCAAAACAAAAACATGCTCTCATACATGGAGGAGTATGGCTGAGGTCTGGCCGGAAACATTCATGGGTAATCAAATGGGAACCCAGGGATGGCAACAAGAGTAGATTCTGGACAGATTATTGGATTGGTGACCTTGGACCTCGCTCTCAAGCATCTAGCCTTTATGGACATCCCTGAGGAATGGCTAGAGAAGCCTATTATTGGGATCTCTTCCAAGATCAACTTCCAATGTCCATGAATTTGATTATTGCCGCCAGTACACCGCCGGCCAGGCAATCCAGCGGGGAGATCGGCGTATAAGATCCTTCCTCTGGTTAGCATTCAAGGGTAAGCTTCTTACCAACTCAGAACGCCAGAGACGACACCTGACTTTGGATACTTCCTGTGAAGTGTGAACTGAGCGATGGCTACTATGAGGACATCAATCACACCCTTCTCCAATGCCCCCTGGCTCTAGCGTGCTGGAGGTTACTCATACCAGGAGATCGACTTGCCCAATTCTGCTTGGAAACAATTCAAGAATGGTGGCTGCAAGATCTGAATCCCAGAAGGTCTAGCCACAAATGGATCCTTCTCTTTGGGACCCTCACTTGGAAATTGTGGGGAGCCAGGAACAATTGTCTTTTTGCGGGGTCTCATTCAGAGCAATGTAACTTGTAATTGGCCCAGAAATCTTGGTTAACCATGTAAAATATTTATGCCTATAGAAGGAGTGTTATTTTGATCTAATGAGAAAAGGATAAAAATGTAATATTTGACATATTTAATAAATTAATTGTTATTTCTTCTTGATGGTGAATTAGTTGAAGTGTACTATGCAGGAATTAGTAATTAACATTTTAACTCTACTAAAATTAGAAGAGTGTGCTTTTAAATTTTTCATACTCCTCCATTACAAGAAAAATATCATTTATTAGAATTTAGAACGCCCATGTCTAAACTACCTTGTACAATGCGATGCTACAATGTTGGATGTTTTTGGATCACTTGCAACAAAGGTTATTCAAACTAAATCAGTTACTAAACTGGTTAGCGTATTAGGTCAAGGATCAGTAAGTTAGATTGAAATCAAACTAAAGATAATCTGGAGTTATACCGGTGAAAAAAATAAAGATTTTATTAATATTAATATGAAATTATAAAAAAACAAATTCATTTTTTTGGAAAAAAATTAAACCAAGTTCACCGACCGGTTTAATATCTAGTTTCCGGGCTTCGGCTCGGGCTTTAAAGCGTCTGCAAGTCACAATATGAAGATGTGAAAAAAAGAATTCGAGGGATCGTTCTTACTGCTTTCCGGTTTAATCGGAGCTGAGGAATTTACATTTGGTGAGTTTCTGATCATCAACGTCATTCATTCATGCTAACTTTTCTGATTGCGAGATTATCTTTGTCCTTTCCAAGTGGTACGAGAAGCCAATTAGGGTTTCTCCGGCTCAATGCTTACCACATCTCTTATTCGTTTTCTTCGGTTGTGAAATCATCTGAATCAAATCACTCCGGACAAAATCGAGTCGAAAGCGAGTCGTTTACAGTTTCTTACCTCGTGAACTCTTGTGCCGTGTCCGCTAGAGATGCTGAAAGATTATCCAAAAGGGTTAAACTGAAAGACCCTGATAAACCCGACTCGGTACTTCAACTTCTTCGAAGTTACGAATTCTCAGACACTCATATATCCAAAGTTTTGAAATACTATCCACGATTGCTTTTGGCAAAGCCCGAGAGCAACCTTTTACCCAAGCTAAGGTTTTTCCAGTCTATAGGGTTCTCAGCTTCTGAAATCCCAGAGTTCGTCTGTTCTAACTATAAATTACTAACTTTTAGCTTAGAAAAACATATAATTCCCCTTTACGAGGCCCTTAAAAGTGTACTAGGTGATCCTGTTAAAGCAAGGAGATGTTTGAAAAGCTCAAGGTCAAGGTGGAGAGATAGGCATAGCTATGTTGTAACGAATATATTTCCAAACATAAAGGTCTTGAGAGATGAAGGAATGCCTCAATCTTCTGTCAATAGTCTGTTGTCTAGGCGTGCAAATGTAGCATTTATGAATCGATCATTGTTTGTTGAATATGTCAAGTTTGTCAAGGAGACGGGAATCGAACCATCGAAGGCTGCGTTTGTTGAAGCACTTCTTGTTGTTACACAGTTGAGTAAATGTACCTGGGAGTTGAAACTTGATATCTTTGAGAGGTGTGGCTGGTCCAGGGATGTCACTCTTTTGGCATTCCGTAAGTTTCCAAAAATCATGGGCATGTCAGAAAAAAAAATCACAAGCATAATGAAGTTTTTTATTGATGAAATGGGTTTGCGGTTGGAAGATATAGCTGGATGCCCTACAATTCTTAGCTATAGCATGAAGCAGAGGATTGTTCCTAGATGGTCAGTAGTTAAAATTTTGAGAACGAAGGATTTAATCAAGGAAAGTCTGTCCGTAAATTTTGTTATTATAATGAGTGAGAAAAAGTTTCTGGATAATTTTGTGTTCAAATTTCAAGAAAATGTTCCTCGGCTGCTGGAAATCTATAGAGGTGAGTTGGGATTTTTTTCCTGATGTTCGTGCATAGGCAGTTAGTTTCCTGTATGTTGACTTCCACTTTTGGTTCCTTGTTTATTGTGGTGATTAAACTTTTCTGCTCAAGTCCTACTCTAATTGATTTCTCTCGGTATTTGGGTTGCCCAATTTGAAATTTTAATTTGAAGGGTACTTATTTCGTCTCAGTGTTATTAGAATCGTGTGATTCATGATTCAAATTTCATGATTTGAGTCAAAAAAGGACGGGAGGGATTTGAATCTTGTGAATGTATCGTACAGTAGCCTGTATCAAATCTTGAACAAGTCATCCTGTGATGTGTGACGCGCGGTACTCAATTTAACTGGCATCTTGGTTCTTGACCGGGTTATTTCGGCTTCTGTTATGCGAAAAATAGTAAAATTTGCTTATGTCTGATGCTGAAGGTCCTTACGTTGTGGAGAGGAAACAAAAACTGGGAAATAACGGTGCCAAAAGTAATTGTTGTGTAGCCCTTAATAGTAGTTTTCATTACTACTGTCTTTGCCTAGAACTTAAACTGATTTTGGTATGTCTGTAATTTGGTTTTGCCTCATTTTTCTTTGCTGCAAACTTGTGATGAAATCTTGGATCCTTCATCCATTGATTTTAATTTATTTACAAAATTTTTAGAGCTTTGAATGGTGCAACTCTGGAGCTTTTGTCACAAAATAAAGAGCTGTCTATCTTATTTTTCCCTTTAGCTTACCAGTGCCAACGGATTAGAATTCTCCCATGCCAAAACCTGATTGTCTGAAGAAAATTGATCACCGTTTTTTTTTTCACTGGGTGGACTGAAATGTGATGGTTCTGTTATAACTGCAAATTGCAATTGTTAACTTGTTGCTTGTCCCTATATATCTTGCTATAATCGTGTTTACAGAAATTTAGATTCAAGGATGACAAGTTTGAAAAATATGCACTGCAGGAATTTAAAACCTCAAATTGTTGAAAAAGCTTAGTGAACCTGGTGTTTGGTTATCAAGGAGAAATACCCCTCTGTATTTTTTCTGGGTTATATGCCGGGGTATCTAAGTCACAAGAAAGTGAAGTTTCCAAATGTTGTTACTGAGGGAGTGGAAGCTGAAGGCATTTTGGTATCACATTAACAGCTTTTGATAAAATTTCTCAAAATACTTAATTTGATAGGCTTCTGTGATGAAATTTGATCATTCTTTACCCTTTTCTTTGAGGGAGGAGTAATTTGATGATCATATAGTTGCAGTAGTTAATCCTCATGTATCATGGCTTATTCGTTGGTTTTGACGTGGGGTTTTATTTTTGGCCAATCCTTTTCATGTGTGGTTTATATGTCTCATAATGTTGGAGTATCTTGGATATGGGTTATCAGAAACTGTGTTGTTCTTCTGTCAGGAAATGACTTTCAATTTTACTACTTGATGTGTTAACTGGAGCTGACAGCTCCTATTTGGTGAGTTTCTCCTCCTCCCCATCATTCATGCTACCTTTTCTGATTGAAGCTGGAACAAGTTAACATAGGTAACACAACTGTTCAAAGAAAAGAATGAATTCATGTATACAAAAATATTCATCCTTTTCTTGTCCTTGTAAGTGGGTGTTTGATTTAGCTTATTCTAAGTAATTTTTATACTGTATAAGTAAATATCTGGGTCATTTTGTCTTATAAAGTGCAAAAGTGATTTTTTTTATAGTGTTCCCATACACGGCCGCTAGTGCTTGTTTGGAGGTCCGTATTATAAGCTCATCTTACCTATATAAAAGCAGAGCAGTAAGCAGCCCACTGCTTGACACGTGTTCTTTTTATTCTACAAACGGCCAAAATAACTCCTTTTACTTATTATTTTTATCAAATATTAAACGTATCCTCTTAATATTTGAACGGCTAAAATAAAAATTAAAAAGCAATGTCGTTATGAAAGAGGGATCATGGGGAAGGTAGTTACAGACTATTTTATCAATCTTACTTTTTTCTCAATAATAACTAAATACTTTTTCATCAATAATCGCAATTAAATTTAGTGTTTTTCAAATTGAATTTACTGTTTTTTCAAGTTTTTATTTTCAAAACGCATTTGAATTTATTGTTTTCTTTCATGTTTTAATCTTTAAAATTTATTTCCTAAAACAAATATATGAGATGTAGTTAGAGCTAATGTTGGGATTCAAATTCCAAATAAATTAACTAAGATAATTTCTTATTTTATCAATCTTACTTTTTTCTCAATAATAACTAAATACTTTTTCATCAATAATCGCAATTAAATTTAGTGTTTTTCAAATTGAATTTACTGTTTTTTCAAGTTTTTATTTTCAAAACGCATTTGAATTTATTGTTTTCTTTCATGTTTTAATCTTTAAAATTTATTTCCTAAAACAAATATATGAGATGTAGTTAGAGCTAATGTTGGGATTCAAATTCCAAATAAATTAACTAAGATAATTTCTTATTTTATCAATCTTACTTTTTCCTTAATGATAACTAAATATTTTTTCATCAATAACCGCAATTAAATTTAGTGTTTTCCAAATTGAATTTACTGTTTTTTCAAATTTTTATTTTCAAAATGCATTTGAATTTATTGTTTTCTTTCATGTTTTAATCTTTAAAATTTATTTCCTAAAACAAATATATGAGATGTAGTTAGAGATAATATTGTGATTCAAATTCCAAATAAATTAGTTAAGATAATTTCTTATTTATTTGTCTTCTTATATAAGTAAATTTAAATTTTAAAGAATCAAAAGATTGTATTACCCATAATTTAAATTTAGATATATATATATATATATATATATATATATATATATATATATTGAAAGTTGGCCTCTTCATGTTGTCATACCCACACCCTAATTCCCCATGATGTCCTGTTAGCAGACGTGAGCACACACTCTTTTTATTCTACAAACTGCCAAAATAACTCATTTTACTTATTATTTTTTATCAAATATTAAACGCATCCTCTTAATATTTGAATGGCTAAAATAAAAAATAAAAAGTAATGTAGTTATGAAAGGGAGATAATGGGGAAGGTAGTTACAGACTATTTTATCAATCTTACTTTTTCTTCAATAATAATTAAATATTTATTCATCAATAACCGCAACTAAATTTAGTGTTTTTCAAATTGAATTTACTGTTTTTTCAAGTTTTTATTTTCAAAAAGCTGTTCTTTTTTCATGTTTTAATCTTTAAAATTTGTTTTCTAAAACAAATATATGAGATGTAGTTAGAGCTGATATTGGGATTCAAATTCCAAATAAATTAACTAAAATAATTTCTTATTTTATCAATCTTACTTTTTCCTCAATAATAACTAAATATTTTTTCATCAATAACCGCAATTAAATTTAGTGTTTTTCAATGAATTTACTGTTTTTTCAAGTTTTTATTTTCAAAACGCATTTGAATTTAGTGTTTTTTTTTTCATGTTTTAATCTTTAAAATTTATTTCCTAAAACAAATATATGAGATGTAGTTAGAGATAATATTGAGATTCAAATTTCAAATAAATTAACTAAGATAATTTCTTATTTATTTGTCTTCTTATATAAGTAAATTTAAATTTTAAAGGACCAAAAGATTGTATTACACTATTACCGTTAATTTAAATTTGGATATATATATATATATATTGGAAGTTGGTCTCTTCATGTTGTCGTGCCTACACCCTAATTCCCCATGATGTCCTGTTAGCAGACGTCATGCGCACACGACTAGGGATCATGTTTTAATCTTTAAAATTTATTTCCTAAAACAAATATATAAGATGTAGTTAGAGATAATATAGGAATTCAAATTCCAAATAAATTAACTAAGATAATTCCTTATTTATTTGTTTTCTTATATAAGTAAATTTAAATTTTGAAGGACCAACAGATTTTATCACCCTTAATTTAAATTTGGATATATATATATATTTAGAAGCTGGCCTCTTCATGTTGTCGTGCACACACCTAATTCCCCATGATGTGTGTTAGCAGACGTCATGCGCACGATCCGCGCACGGGGATCGTGCTTTTTCATGTTTTAATCTTCAAAATTTATTTAGTGAAAACTTATTTTCTAAAACAAATATATGAAATGTAGTTAGAGATAATATAGGGATTCAAATATAATTCCTTATTTATTTGTCTTCTTATATAAGTAAATTTTATTTTTGAAGGACCAAAAGATTGAATTACCCTTAATTTAAATTTGGATATATATATATATATATATGGAAGTTGAGCTCTTCATGTTGTCGTGTGCACACCCTAATTCCCCATGATGTAGTTTTAGCGGACGTTGTGCGCATACAGCTAGGGATTGTGATGTCATTATAGTGAGAGTGGATCGTGATGTCATTATAGTGGGAGTAGTCACAGCAGTTATGTCGTATGCTATAAATACTAGGATGCGCTTCGGATTTGTGCTCCGCATTCTAAGTCCTCACTCATGATCTTTAGCAGCAAATCGTCAAACTGTACATCTTCCACTCTTTCCTCACCTTTTTGGCTTTTCTTCTTATTAATATTGATTTTGCATTGCATCCCTTAATGTATTACTCATATCTTCTAATATCTTTTATTTGTGTTTCCATCTTTATCGATGTTTTCTAAATGATTTTTCCTCCTTTTGCGTACCCATCTTCTTCTTGATTGGAAATTCGGATTGTATTACTTAAATTCATAACTTTTTCTCATTTTATATTCTTGGTAACACACATCTACATTTATGCGTCAATTGTTTGTTTTTGTTTGTGTTGCCATTAG
This sequence comes from Acacia crassicarpa, assembly GCA_034222035.1. Lineage (NCBI taxonomy): Eukaryota > Viridiplantae > Streptophyta > Magnoliopsida > Fabales > Fabaceae > Acacia > Acacia crassicarpa. Next base: position 23,385,644 of record JAWXYG010000004.1, read on the forward strand.
AGTTTGAGGAAGTTGATATGGATAGTATTTACAATGATATTTGTAATCAATGTATAAGAACTTATATTTCCATGTTCCATTATATCAAAAATCGTTATATTTTGAAGTTTTCTAGAAAATTAATGAATTTTTTTCGATCTTTACAAGAATTTATAAAAATTTCAACATGATAATATGGTGATAACAGCAATTAGTTTCGCTATCATATAAGACAATTACAAATACAATTGATACATCTTTAAGTAACATTACAGTAAAACAATATAGATCGTTTTATTAGGACTTACACCCGTGCATTGCACGGGGTCTGTGCTAGTTTACGTAATTCTAGACAAAGCTCATCTCAATTCACCCTATACATTTCAATTCATGATTAAGAATATGTTTTCAAAGGCTCTTATCACCATTCCAAACAAAGCCTAAAAACAATCCTCCAAATACATGTGCTAAAAGCCGCATTTGACACAACACAAGCTTACTTTGGAGTGTGTGTGTGTGTGTGTGTGTGTTTTTTTTTTTAAATTGGGTAAAGGGTAAAATGATATTAAATATTAATAAAACAAGGTCACAGTTACTTATTAGAAACATAGGCAGGAAAGCATACTTTGGGGTTTGACTTTGATCATCACTTGAGTTCCATACATAATAGCCTGTCATTGCTACTACTACAATTTGTTTTTGCCCCCTTTTTTTCCTTTCCTGTAAACTTATGATGAAATCTTCAGTCCTTCATCGATTGATTCTAATTTATCTGCCTATTTTCTTGAGAGTTTTGAGCAGTGCAAATTCAGAAGATTTTGTGGCACAATAAAGTTCTTTATCTATGTTAGTTTTGACTCCAGGTTATTTGTGCCAATAGATTAAAATTTCTTTATTGCAGGTACTAGCTGTGGTCCTAAATGTAGGACCTATTTTACACTACAAATTAGATCCTCCATCTAGGATCGGAGTATAGTATCTCTGGATTCACAGATTCAATTGAACTTATACAGGACTATGTGGTATCCCTGGAGGAGGAGTTTGTTTCGTCTGCTAAGAAATACGCCTTTTTGATCTTACAATGCCAATAACACTTTAACGGATTTCTTAGAACCCTTTAAAAATAATACTAATAATAATAATATAGGAATTGCGTTACCTTTTAGGAGTGTAAAATTGTAAAAATAAATAGAAGTTCCTTAAACTCGAGAAATATACCTTTCAAGTATGAAGTAAGTAAAGTTAAATTGCCTTTTGCAAATTAAGAAAAATACTCCATCTGATTTTTAATATATGACATATTTATTTAATTTGATTAGAATAAGAAAATTAGTTAATATAACATATATTTTTTTAAACACCCTAATCATCTTTCTTAATTCTCTTATTCTCTCTTCTTGATTATTGATGAAGGATTATTAATAGAGGTAAATTAAGAAAATAATGTGTTCTGTTCTGAGAACAAGAATAATTGGACTTGACTAAGTTGTAAGCCTAGAGCTTACGTACCATTTGAAGGGATCAAAGTTCATGTAGTTCGCAGTAAACTTGGAGATGTGATGCCAGAGGGGGTGGTGTGTGTGCTCTGTGTGACAGAAGGTAAAGAGACCATGAATTAGAACGTGTGCACCTGGTTAGTGTAACGTCCTCAAAATTTACTTAACAAAATAACCAATTAAGGGTTCATGAACAACTAAGTAATGCCCATCATTTACCAAAATATACCAAAAGTAAATCAGAGTATACAAAATGAGTCCTAACGTGGCAATATACAATCATCCCACATAAACCAAAAATACAGAAGCACTACTTTTCGCAGAGTAGCCTAAGCTTCTGAGGTCTTCCCTGATGGGCCTGCACGGGAGCTATCACCTGAAAAATGTGGGTAACCATCAATCCAACTCATTACGAATACTAATATGTGTTAGTGAGGTGCCATGTGGATTAATTTATATAACAAAGTATTTTAAATAAAATAATATATATAATTTGCCAACATCCATCTTACAAAATTTCATATCAGAAATTATGTATCACAGTTTTCATTAACACAATTCCCAAGATACCTCCAACCAATCCAATCGAACCGCCTTATTTCCTTCGACTAGACCCATGGGCTAAGTTACATCCATGTTACTGGTTACTCAAAAGCTCACTGGTCATGAGATGAGGACCGGCCAAAATCCTCAGAGCACATGTCCTAGGCCATGAGTCTTTTCCCCTCATTGAACTAACGGGGTGTCGTATGCCCTCATTGAACTAGTGGGCCAGTCCCTCATTGAACAGGTCAGGTGGGACAATATAAAGCCAACCATCATGCATCAATGGAGGCCTCACCACGTGGTGGAATATATTACTTCATTTCCTCCCAATTCAACCCTTCCCATAATTATCATAATAATATCAAAACTCTCAATTCTTATACATAAATAAATATATGTAAATATTTCACAATTCAAATCAAAAATTCCACAAGGCAATTTCTAATAAGATATTCATAACTTTTCACAAAATACTCACAAACAACATACTAATACACATAATAAGTGGAAAGTGGTTACCTCTCGCCAAAGTTAATTATTATCACACTGCTGTTAATCCAAGAGCTCAAGCACAAGCCAAAAATCAATTTCAACCTCGCGAGTATAATTAAAATCTCCGGTGTAAGAAATTCGAACTTCGTCAATGCCCTAAAGTAAGTTAATCGGAATTATTAATTTCCCTTCTGAGTAAATAACAATATTATTTATTTATCTATTTTACTAAGTGATATATCCTTTGGAAATGTAAGACGGGTTGTTCTTGTCACTTTAGAGTCTTTATAACCTTTAATAGACAAGTTATCCAAAACAAACATTTATTTTAGAAGGTTATGCACAAGTTAATAACTCATGTGACTATTTTAAGACTTATTGAAAATTCAACCTTTAACTTTTCTGAGAATTTAGAAAATTCTTAACTAGACCGATACAACTCCAAATAGAGTAATTCCAATTTCTACTTAAACCTTAATAAGTTTATTTTCATAAATTAAAGTTACCAAGTTGATTTATGGTTGAGAAAATTTACAACTTTCGAAAAACATAAGCAATGTCCAAAGTCTTCCAGAAAACTTTCTAAAATTATGACTCAACTTCCAAAAATCATATCTCCCTCAACACTTATCAGAATTCGACGAATTACCTATCAAATTAAACCTCTATGCATCTAATTTTTATCTGGAAAATTTCATATAAAAACTTAAAGGCTAAATTGGTCCGAAATGCCATGTCAATTCCTTGCTCCAGAAGCATACCAAAATTGTCCAGGTTTTTCGCTCAACTTCCATAAATTATATCTCAAGCTATAGACTTCCGTTTCAGGTGTTCTTTAGTTCGTTGGAAAGTTTGAGATGTCTACTATTTACTGTAAAAATTTCAAGGTAAAACTCAGATGTTTGCCATTTCAAAATCAAGCCCGAAAATTACTGTTCACCAAAGGTGCAGAAAACGTTCCAGATTTTGGCTAAGCTTTGGAAAATCATATCTCCCTCTCAACAAATCCGTTTTAACTGTTCTTTGATTCATCTTAAAGAGTATGATGTGTACTAAATGTCTACAAAATTTCAGGGTCAAAGGAGTTCATTTGCCCTGGTTTTTCTTTATCCAAAAATATATTGTTGCAGCTAATTCAGTTTCCAAAAATAACATCAGCATGCATGTGCAGAATCATATGCTCACGTGTATACGTATCAGTGAAATCTTCTCAACTATACATACTTTAGATGTGGTCAAAGGACTCAAACACATGCTCCCTGAAGTTCCTAATAGAATGACCAAATGTAAGCAACCACCAAATGCACCCACGGTTATCATGGTTTCAACGTTAAACAACTAGATGGCACTTATGAAATACTCTTGCAACCATTTGTACTTCCTCTTATCTTTCCGTTAGGAAAAATAAATGTTATACTCAGCGAGGCAGAGGCTATGATTCAATTATTATTAAAGACTGACCCATATAGCAGAAACTAACGTGCAGCATTTGTAGAAACTACAAGGAAAAAGGATCCAAAAGGCTCACCATTGGTTTCTGCAAATATTTAGCCGAATGAAGTAGGGAGAATGAGGGCTGGTTGGTTGGTTTTCTTCAGCTCTTCATCAATCTTCTTCTTCCTTTTGACTTTCCCTCTCGATCACCGACACTCTCTTTCTCGTTCACTCAGTTTCCTTGTTCTAAAACAGGGCGCACACACATCTCCAAAGCTTCCTCCCTCTCTTTCTCTCTCGGTTTCAGCTTTTGGTCTCCCACTCTCTGCTGTTTTTGTGTGTGTTAATGGATGAAGATGAGCAGAGGTGTATATAAGGACCGAAGGTCTGCAGCTGGTCTGAGGCAGAAAAACAAACGGTCCGAGAGATTTTTTAGCGTTGGGCTCGAGGTGTATGATTCACTATCTCTGCTGTGCCGAAACCGTGATCTCAGTTTCTTGCGTGTTTGACCTGCCTCTTCGCTTTTCTTTACGTGTATCAACTAAGGTATTATGGCTAAAAGATAATCCATGTTTGCGGTGATATCTTTCTTGCTGTTACGTCCTGCGTTGCAGCAAACTGAAGTGATTGAGATTTTCTTTTTGCTGTTTCTATCATGATTAAAGGATCAAAGGGGCGTGGACTGATATTGGGCTGGAAGGAATTAATGAATGGAGGGAGTATTATGGTTTGGGCCAAATGGTGCGGCCTGATGTGTGTGTGATCCTAAAGGGTTTGGGCTTGAGTTTATAAATAAATTACGGGTGTATATGGACGCTGATTTGAATTGATTATGGCCAAAATAATCAATTGATGTTGCATGTGGTAGAGTAGTACGTGGCTTATACATGCAGCATAGGAATAATGAAAATTATGAGTTATGTGGCGTGTAAATGTTAGGCCCAAGGAAAAATATATATTGAGCCATTAGACTTCAAAAAATTCTTTTCCCAAAAATTTCTCAAGGAAAAATAATTCCTAAATTTTCTAATAATTAACTTCATAATTTTATAGCTCGAAATTACATAATTAATTTACATAAAATATCCAAATTTTAAATCCCAAAATTTGGGATGTTACATCTGTATTTAGAGAGGGGTCCGGCGCGAGTATCTTGGCTTGGTGAATAATATCCGGGCCGAGATATTAGGGGCTAGTATTTCGGGATTATGGTTAGGATAGATCCTGTATTGTTGGGATTTCATATCTTTGCCTATTATCCTGCCGGCTATGCTCCCATACAAAGTTAGGCCGTGGTATGGATCTAGGCTGTTAGGCCGGTCCGTAATATGATATATGTGTTATATTGAGAATTGAAGGGAGTATTAAAATCAACTGAGCATAAACATGTCAAATTCTAAGTTGATAGCTTACTATTGCTTTCTCTTTGCAACAGCTACTTGTCTGGTTTCACTTTTGAAATCTTGGTTTTTGTCTAAACCATTGTTTTAAAAGGAAATTATCCAAATAGGTAAAATATTTAGAAAAGTTTTTTCTGATTCAAAACTATGGTTTCAAACAAGTTTTTTTGTTCCTGCATTTTTGGAAAAAGCAATTTAAATCTATCCAAACACTCTTGTCAAAATCGCTTTTTTCACAAAAGTGTTCCTTTTGTTTTATTCTTAAAAGTTTTTTTTCCTTTTTCTTTTCCCTGATTTATGAAGTGAGTATATGAGAGGAGTTTTGACTTGTGAAAAATGGCTCTTGAAACCATGATTTGATTGTTTTTCAAACTAGCACAGCAAGGTTTGGGCAAGTACATGGAAAGGCTTGCACCTTAGGCAAGGTCTGTGCATGGTGCGACCAAGGCCTTGCAAGTCCACTATGATTTTCAAAATGTGGATTTTAGAAAAAGATGGGTGAAGTCAGCGATGTTGTTTCACGAAAAAAGCTCCCTCTTTGGTGAAACTTTTGAAATTACTCGCATTTCTCTTTAGGGGATGGGAAAGGTCAAAGGTGTTGTTTCGTGAAGAGAGTCTCATGTTGGTGAAACTTTTAAAATTGTCTGCATTGCTCTTATAGCTATGGTGTAACAAATATATTTCCAAACATAAAGGTCAGTTATTGAATATGATGGTGCTGTTACAAGTTATTATCAACCTTTTGATTTGTTCCTATGTATCTTGCTAGAATCTTTCTCTTTTCAGCTAATTATTTCAAAAGACCACAAGTTTGCAAAATTTACACTTGGGGACCTTAAAACCTCTAATTATTTGAAGAGGCTTATGTGAGGCCAATTAGATAATATTATTGTCAGTTATTGAATATTTGATCACCTTGCTTGTCAACTCTGATCGATGTCATTTGCATGTGCAAGTGACAAGATTTATAAAACGTGAGAAAGTTATAACCATGCTTCTTCTTTCAGCTCTAAGGAACACATTGCCGGCTGTTCAATAACTCATTGTTTCTGGATTTGAACACCTTCTTAAGCGATGTTGTCTTGTCTGCTTTATAAAAAAAAGGTTTTTATTTATTCATTTATTTCATTGAGTTTCTATAAGTTTTTTTTTTTCAATATAAACTCTTTAAATATAGAAAACAAATGAAAATCAAAGGGTTTACAAAAGAAATGATGCATTTATCATCTACATGGAACTTGTAAGACAGTAAACTCAACTAAATTTGGGGACATTACAAAAATGAAACTAAATGCTCCCTCCCTCCCTCCTTGTTTGTTCCTTTAAACTGAATGATGGGATTATAAGAAACAGTTAAAATTAATTCAAAGTAATAAATATGCAAGAATATAAGTTGTTTTCTAAAAATGCCACTATTTATAAAGGGATTATTATTTCTGCTTTAAATCAAACGACGCCGCTGCAAGAGTCATTCTTTTAATTTCTTTTGGGTCATCGTACATTGGAAAAGTTGGAATAACAAAGCCGAATGAGAAGGAATCATCCCAGTCTTTCTTGCATATGCGAAAATCCCACCAGCCTCAATGACAGGTCCAGCATCGCCGATGGGCTTCAACTTGTACTCCTTTCCAGTAGAGTGATTGATCAATCGGCTCTCGCCGAGCTCTACTGTTATAATATGTTTTACACTCCTCGCATATTCTCACCTCCGATTCCAACGGGTAAACTTCGCCGGTGGCCACTGAATTTCTGAAAAATATTCGTGCGTAAGACTCAGCCACCACAACAGCTACACCAGAAGCGCCCAGCGCCACGGGAGCATGCTCACGAGAAGAACCGTAACCGAAGTTGGATCCGGCAATGACAATGGAATACTTGGTTTTGGTTTTTGAGCTACAGAAACCATTGTTTTTTACTTGCAGCGGCGTCGTTTGATTTAAAGCAGAAAAATTTATCTGCTTTAAAAGCAGAAATAATAATCCCATTTATAAATGAGTAAGAGATAGAATAATAACAAATTTTTTTTTTTAAAAAAAAAGATAAACGAGAATGTATGGGGAATAAAAGATGAGAGAGTAATTGAAGCAAAAATAGGTAAAAGTGCATTTATTATTAAAACAAACTCAAAGAAGATAGTATAAAAAGGGACAAACTTATTTTTAAAAAATGATATTATATATAGAGATGGAAGGAGTACTAAATAGATATGAGTTATGAGAATTGGAAAAAATATAAAAAATAACTCATAAAAAAATTTAGGAAAAACTCTAATTTTTATTGTAAGTCCAATTATTCAATTGTTTTTGTGATAAATATAAGTATACCGTGAGAGTCATTAATGACGGTTTTATAATTTTACCTTTATTGATTAGGTGAGAGAAAATGTATCAATAACATTTTTTTCCCAATATTTATTATCAAATAAGGATAAATTTGAAAATTCAATAAATTTAAAATATATTAAATGTTTTAATTTCTATTTCTTGCCCAATCTGTTTCTTGTTATTCTGTTTCAACTAATTTTCACACACTAAAAAAAAAAAAATAATAGATTAGTCATTAAATCGATACATTTTTTTCAAGTTAACCCTTATTAAAATTTCGTCTTTTCTGCATTTACAAATAACTCTCATATCTTACCCTTATTGGTATTTCTTTAAGGAGAACTAAATAAAGACAAAATTGAAAAAAGGGAGGAAAAAAAAAAGGGAAAAAGAAAATTCATGTACATGTAGACTGGTACAGTAGAAGTGAAAGGTTAAATCGTTAAAAGTTACAGCTTGCAGCTCTTCCTTTGCGTTATTGCATTGCCCAAAAAAAAAAAAAAAACAACAACAACAATAATATGAGGTCCCTAGATGCTTACGTTAATGTGCTTGAAGAAGCATAAGATCTTCTGCATCGCATAAGGGAAGATTCGATGTTCTTGTATGATATAGAGGGAGTGGAAATAGGGCAGGTGGTATCCGGCCTGGTTTGTTTAGGGTTTGGTCTAACTTGGCTCTTCTCAATAAAAAGGTTAGGTTAAAGTTTATTTAAAAGCCTAAATATGTAAATAGTCACACTTTAATAAAATAAGCTTGACCTGTAAACCTTTAGACTTGGTCTGTTTATACAAAACATATAATTCTATTTATATCATGTATCGATATGAGTATATTCCATGCTAAATTATAATGGACCATTTTTCTACTATTAATAGTTTAGATTATTTTAATTTTATGTAGGATTTAAATGAGTTTAAAGTTTATTTAAAGCTTACCATTTGTAAATATGTTGGTTTTAAAACTTACCAAAAGCTTACCTTTATTTAAGTTTCAACAAGACTTTCTCCCCGTGCGATGCACGGATATATTTATTCTGCACATAGATTAAAAAGGGAAACACATGCTTGTATTGATAACAGCAGTAATTTAAAAACAACTAACCATCATTTAAATTCAAGGTTTTGGAAAACTTCTCTATACACAACATTTGTTGTTATGCTACTTGATTTTTGAAATTCATCCAGTATAAGTATCTTCAAACCTGTGAAACTCTTCACCCTGGATAATGCAACATACAATTGACCATGTGAAAATACTGGACTTGGCAAATATAGTCCAACATGTGACATTGATTGACCTTGGCTTTTATTTATGGTCATTGCAAATGACATTATGATTGGGAATTGCCTTCTTGTCAGATTGAAAGGCAATTTAGTTTCTGATGGGTTCATGTCCATTCTGTGTATCAAAATTTCTTCACCAGCACTTATGCCATTCAAAGCCTTAGCCTTAATGACATTTTTCCCAAGTTGTGTTACTTGTAGTCTTGTACCATTGCACAACCCAGCTGCTTGATCAATATTTCTGATCAACATAACCGGTACACCTACTTTCAAGACCAACTTATGATGAGGTATCCCTGAGCATTTTATTGCATTAAGATATTCTGTGTCGTATAAATCCTCAAAACTTTCGTTTGCCTGATTCGTACGACTTATAGAATCTGCACTGAAATACTCTACTGGATCACTTGGCAACAAAGAACATATGTATTCATTCAAACCATCAACATTTTCATTTAAAGGAGTTAGAATGGTCCTGTTATTGAGGTAATCCACGTCAACAACATTTTCTACCAAGTTTGGATAAGTAGAATGGACGATGGACTTAATAGGATCAGAGTCATCATTTAGCAATAGCTCATTGGGTATTGATAGGTCTGCAAAACCATCATGAGGTAGTCCAATTTCTCCATCTCCTACTTGCAACAACCAATCTGAAAATTTCTTTATTTTTTCTTGTTCAATTGGGTCAGATGAAGATATAAGCCTCATATTCTTGGTTAGACGAAGTAATTTGCATTCCTTCCAAAGATGAGAAGCGTTGATCGCTGCATCTACAATTTCTGGACGACCACTCTTAGGCATGACAGGTAAGATTTGTCTAAAATCACCACCCATGACTACACATTTCCCTCCAAAGATAGAACTGCTCTTCATTAAGTCTTTCAACGTTCGATCAAAAGCCTCAACACAGTGCCGCTTAATCATTGGTGCTTCATCCCAAATAATCAAGTTGCTAGCTTGGATCAACTTTGCAGTTGGGGAATTATGAGTTATTGAACATATAGAATCTTCATTAACATCAATAGGTATACAAAACCTAGAATGTGCAGTTCTACCTGATGGTAGTAGAGTTGCAGCTATTCCACTGGAAGCTACATTAAGGATGATTCCACCATTTCCTCTTACGGTAGCTGTCAACGCCTTCCATATAAACGTCTTACCTGTACCACCAAAACCATGAAGGAAAAAAAACCTCCCCATTTGTGCAGAAACTGCTCTCATTATTTCATCAAATACTTGCTTCTGTTCCTCAGTCATTAATCCTTGCATTCTTTTTTATGCTGCAATCTCTTCTTCTTTATTGTAATTTAACTCTTGCAAAATTAGCTGCGATGAGATATCAATGATGTTTTCTTCATCTGGCCTAGGCATTGATGGATAGTCATGTAGGCTTTTGCCATTTCGTAGCAACATCTGTTCAATTTGATATAAACCCGTAGCTTCCTTATAGGCATTTGTTATCTGCAAATCTTTATTAGCAAAGTTAAATTGTATAAGTCATTGTACAACTATTTACATGTATTGTATTTAAATTATTGAACGGCAAACTTCAAGAAATATAGTAAAAGACAATTTACATCATTTCATACCTTTACTTTGTGGGTCATTGTAGCTAACATGTAAAAGATCTTCACAAATGATATCTTTAGTCTGCTCCCAAACAACAGCTGGTTGTGATAATGAGTAACTCAATAGCATACTGACGAAAAATTTATGTAGGTAATTGCCAGATGCCCACAAAGATGCTTCCTTAATTGCATCAATGAATTCATTGTCATCATCTAATAAACCAAGTGCAAAACACGCTTCTCTGAATGTTGAATGAACTACATTATTGACAGTCATTATGTCTGTATAATTCTTTGGTCCATGAACCTTTGTCAATAATAAACAGAGGTAATATAATTCTCCTTGAGCTGGTGTACAATGACCTAACCTCCCAACTGAAAACCCACGTTGACGAAGTTTCCACATCCTTTTTTCCCTAACAAATGTAAAATAGTTGGGGAATTGTGAATAAGTAAGTGTTCTTGCGAATGGGTCATCTTTGTTTTTTTCCATCCAAGCTAGAAACATAGACTCTTTAACCCTTGGATTGTCAATTAAGGATGATATTGTATCTGATTGAGTGAAATAAACAGATTGCTGATGAGGTAAGTGAAAACTTAACCTCTCAACAGGTGGTTGTCTATGATGAATATCAAACCCAAAAATCCTCCATGAAGCTTCACATGCAGAGATGTACCTACAATTAAGGTAGTGAGAAATTTCGTCAAACCTCTGTTGCGAACTTGCACCACTATTAGCATCATATATACCAGCAATAACACGGTCATGACCTTTACTGATGTATTTGAATAGGTATTTGATGGCACGCGATTGATTTGTCTTCTCAACATTCAAATGGCCATGAAATAATTTTAACAACCTATGATTGTAAGGCACAACAAAACGGTTGTCTAGCTCAACACCCTTCCTTGTGACGGTACGGTTATCATTCCTTCGACGATATGTAGGATAACCATTTTCATCCAACATTGTTTGTTCGTTATACCTTCTAGGAAAAAACTTAGAGCATCTCCCACCTTTCATACAAGGCGCACTTCCTGAAGATCTACCACATGGACCATGGATCATGTAACTTCCCACTAACTCATATAATTATGGATCTGAATATCTATCTGGAATCTCTGCAGATATTATCTTGTCAACATCAAATGGTGTACGTATTTTGTCTGACTCCGACAACCACAATATAATATGTGCATGTGGTAACCCTCTTTTTTGAAACTCAACTGTGTATACTTCTGTACAAATAAATGTAAACAGTATTTAGTGGTGAAAACATATTCTAATTAAGAATAGCATTTTATTGCCACATAGGTTAATGCACCTACAAACGTTGAAAATGATTTTAAAAAAACAATGTAATTCAGAATTAAATTAATCAACATATTAATAGGTTTTTTAGTATAGTTAACATGTATTCTTTTTAAGAAAAAAATGATATATATGTAAGATAATATTGTATCATTTGCATCAGTATATGTATATACCCTATTGCGTTAAAAGTAAATGGCATGTTAATTCTTAAGTGTGTGGTTTAATAATATTTAAATGCTATTTAACTATGCTTATCTTTATAAATAAACAAATAAAAAAAACTTGACTTAAACGTTCATGTTATAGTATTATGTAACTGAAGTTATTTAAAGTTGTACCATAGAACACCTTAAAACATTGGATAAAAAAAGGATTTGTTAAAAAGAGATATTATTTACCTTGAAAAAAAATATGTTATAGTATAAAAAACTAACTTGCTCGTATCGATCCAAAAATCTTCTCATGTTTGATTGTTTGCATCAATTTGTGCAGCTTGATTTCAAAAATCCTGGTTAACACGTCTGGCTTGTCACATGGTTTCAAATCATCCGCATTACAGTAACGAATAATCTCGGGCCACATTGGATTGCATGTAAATGTTAAAAAAATATCTGGATATCCAGCCCATGCACATATTGCCATAGCATCTTAGTAGTTTTGAATCATATATCTAGCGCCACCAGTGAAAGAAGATGGAAGAATTACTCGTCGTCCAGTTGATAAAGGATCTGTTTCTCCCCTTGTAACTGCATCAGAAATCCCACTATAAAGATCAACCCTTAATTCTTTTTGATGATTTCTAATGTAGTTCAACCTATCACTTTCAACCATAGAATATCCATCAACAATAAATTGTTGTAGTAATTTTTTCCCATGCAGAATGACTAATTGTTCTGAATTTCTTCTCATGAGTCGAAAAGCCATGAATTCTCTTGGTGTAAGCCTCGTTTTTTTCTTAGTATTCAACAATGATTCTTGACCATGTTCCATTGACGAGTCATATCCATAAACACCATAATGAAAAAATAAGGGATATTGAAGTGGGAGATATGCCATGTGTAACTCATCAATCCTTTGTAGTGCTCCACATTGTCGTTTTACAATTATGTCTCTTTTGGTGTATGAGTTGTCAAAATCACCAACAATAAGAGCAGCAAGTTCTGAAGCTGCAGGCAAATTGTACTACTTGTCAGGACCAATTGAGTTGCTACTCCTGATTAACCTAATGTTAACGTCAGTGCAATCTTTACGCTTTATAATTTCTGCAGTAGATCTATACTATTTCACAATAACATTATGCTTGTCAAGACATTCTTTAATTGACTGCACGATAAGTGGATCCAAATTTTCAGCAACACCGTGACGACTGTAATGTAAAAAAATAATATTCGATTGTAATATTGACAGTGCTTGATGTTGATCAAATTATAATGTAAAATATTAAAATATTTATGTTTCAAATCTTACCTCACAACTGCAATACGATTTCCAATTTCATTGTCAGTGTCATATATGTATAGTTGAGAGTAAACTGGAGGGTTTCCTTCCGGTAGCAATAAACTCCCTATCAAATGGTGATTTTGACCTGAAAGTACAAATGAATAAGGACCTCCTCCATTTGAATTTATTGAATGATCAATCCTACCACCCATTGAAGTAAAACTGAACATATTGTTGTATAACCGAATATTTGCCAAAAAATTCCTGGACAAAGGTAATTCTTTGTTGAAAAACAACTGACGTAATTCTTCAGGTGGATCCTGTAGCAAAGGCACAATAATCTTTCCATGACCACAACAAAGGTTGAATTGTGGCCTTTCTGACTTCTTCAACCTTTTCAACCTTTCAGATGACCACATATTGGCTCCACAGAATTGACACACAAAAATGGCATCACCATCATCTAAATAGCTTGAATGAATAGCAATTGGCAATATATGATTTTGGCCCTTGTCTTCATGCTGAAGTCCTTCATGATCATGGACTTTACAAGTATCTCCTACCGAATGTTATAAGATTTAGTTTTTAGGAAGGAAAATACACTTTAAAAAAAACGGCTGAAACTTAATGACATGGGAGACACAGGTTTTTATAGAAACTTACCATCACTTGACACTTCATTTATACGTTTCAATAAGTTTGTTGCAACTTGATTAGCAACTTTTGTGGTTCTCCTTGTACGTCTCCTCTGATTTAAAAGCTGTGAGTTCAGCTGAACCAAAGGTGTCGCATGTATGCTATTTGTAACACCTCATTTTCATCACCCAAAAACTTGGCCAAAATATTTATAATTCCTCCAAAAGGGTGTATCATTATTCAAATCATTAGATTACATTACCGTTTCAAATAAAGTTTAACCCTTAATCAAAATAAATTTCAGAAAATTATTTCAGAGTTCAATACAAAGCGGAAGTCTTAGGTTTATGGCAAATAAAATAACATAACATAAACTATAGGAGTACAAAAGAGCCTTCATAGCTCACTCCATAGGTGCCTTCCCTTGCTCTCTACTAGGATATTCACCTGAAAAATGTTAATATGGGATGAGATTCCACGTCTCAGTAACTACTGAATATTTCTACCGTACACGAGCAAATAATATATGACAGAAAAGTATGGGCTGATTTCAAATATATATGTAGATTCCATAATTTCTCATACAAAATAATTTATACTAATAGTCATCAATATAGAAGGTAATAAAACATATATATCTCAAAAGTTCTCATCTCATGTCTTTACAGAATATTCATCATTATATCAAATTCTTGAACTGTTCAGAAATACATTATGCAGTATGCACCCTCCCTTATATCACCTTCCAACCATATACCGCTGACTGGAGCCATAGGCTAACACATAGTCCAATAGAAACTCATTCATTTGACTGAATTGTTCCAAGCTCACCAAAACTTAAGATACACCCGGCCAAAGGTATATAGCTTAAATCTGGACTATGGCTCCCCTCCTTTAAAATAACTAAGGAGGTGTCACATGTCCCACAACTCCAATGAAAATCCCGGCCAGAGGAAAACATGGAAGATGGGGCCCTGAAACAAGTACCATCCACTGTGCACCGAGTGGTGGCATAAATCATTCTTATCATTCAAATCCCTCCTTACTCCACCCATCATAATACAACCGCCATGATGAATATGTTCACTCAAAATAATGCATTATTATACCATAAAGTTTTATACATCAATATGCGTATTTATGAATAGTAAATACTATGCGTATCTGTGAATAGTAAAATACTATATATGTGAATAGTAAAATACGGTATATATACATGAATAGTAAAAATGAAGAGTACATACGGTATGTATACGTGAATAGTAAATACGATATGTATACGTGAATAGTAAAAATGAATAGTAAATACGGTATACGTGAATAGTAACGTACGTATAAATAGTACCTCTGCAGATTTGCAAATCAAAGTTCCCACACCAGATCTTAAAACCATAAATATTCTCTAAATATTCTTGCCAAAATAGTAAACAAACAAATTTACAATCATACATAATTCACAAGTATAAGGAAGAATATTCAGAGTTACCTGTTACTCTATAGTTTCCAAAATTACTGCAAGGCTTCCCTACGTTCCTTCTCTCTCTCTCTCTCTCTTTTTCTCCCTACCTTTCTGTGAGTCTTGAGTGATTGTATGTTGTGAAAGAAATGAGAAAGGATGAGGTATTTATAGAGTTCGGGTTTCAACTAATTTTCAAAAATCACATGTCCATCTACTACACATCTACCATGTCAATCTACCATTCATTTGTCCATCTACCACGCGTCTACCATACACTTCTTCATCTACCGTCTAACTACCATTCAATGTCCATCTACCATGTAACTACCGAATACTCATCTTCCGATCAAATATCACATACTTATCTACTTCATAACTATCTACCATTCAAGTTAATATCTGATTTCTTTACCCTGATTGCATCGAAGAATACTGAGTACCAAGAGCTTAGTAACTTTCTTATCTCAATATTATTCCTTAATTTCCTGTTTCAAAATTTGGGATATTACTAACTCCTAAATTCTACTTCAGAGAAAAAAAAAAATACTCTTACTATAATTACATGATAAATTTTAATTACCATAAATTGGTCTATCCTATAATATTATAGTTCTAAAATTTAGGATGTTACATTCCTCCCCTCCTAAAAGAAAATTTTGTCCTCAAAATTTCGCTATAATAAGAATTCTAACCTATTTAAATAAATGAGGATAGGTTTGTCGCATGCTCTCCTCCGTTTCCCAAGTAGCATCTCCGGGAACCATTCCTTTCCACTCGACCTTTACAAGTCTAATGGTCTTGTTTCTTAATCTCTTGTCCCTTGCATCAACAATCCGCTCCGGCTCGGCTTTATACGTCATGTTATCCTTGAGTTCTACCTCTTCTACTTCTATAATGTGGGAAGGATCCGGTTGGTATTTCTTCAGTTGCGATACATGAAAGACATCATGAAGGTTCGCAAGCTGTGGAGGTAATGCAATTCTGTAAGCTACCGGTCCAACTTTCTCCAAAATCTCATAAGGACCCATAAAACGAGGTGAAAGCTTCTTTGCTCGTATTGCTCTACCAATGCCAGTCATTGGTGTGACTCTTAAGAATACATGTTCGCCCACCATGAACTCCAACGGTCGTCTTCTCTTGTCAGCATAACTCTTCTGTCGACTCTGAGCAGTGAGAAGTTTCTGTTGAATCACCTTAATCTTTTGAGTCGTCTCGTCCACAAGTTCTGGACCTATTAAAATTCGCTCATTCAATTCCGTCCAGCAAATAGGAGATCTACATTTTCTTCCATACAAAGCCTCATAAGGTGCCATCTCAATGCTGGAGTGATAACTATTGTTATATGCAAACTCCGCAAGATGAAGATGATCGTCCCAACTTCCTTTTAGTTCGATTGCACAAGCCCGCAACATGTCTTCCAGAGTTTGAATAGTCCTCTCAGTCTGCCCGTCAGTTTGAGGATGATAAGCGGTACTATAACTCATCCGAGTTCCCATAGCATTCTGCAATGCTTTCCAAAATCGTGAAGTGAATCGTGGATCACGATCAGATACGATGCTATTCGGTATCCCATGCAATCTGACAATCTCCTTCATGTAGATCTTTGCTAGTCTCTCCAATGAGTATTCTGCTGCAATTGCTAGAAAATGAGCTGACTTAGTTAACCTATCGACAATTACCCAAATGGCATTATGTCCGGATGTCGTTAGAGGAAGCCCCATGATGAAATCCATAGAGATGCTGTCCCATTTCCACTCTGGGATATCCAAATTCTTTAATAATCCAGGAGGTTTCCGATGTTCGATCTTGACTTTCTGACAAGTCAAACAACAAGTGACAAAGTCAGTCACATCTTTTTTCATGCCCCGCCACCACCAATTCCGCTTGAGATCATGATACATCTTGGTTGCTCCGGGATGGATAGTGTATTTACTCCGATGTGCCTCCTCTAGTATGAGCTTTTTTATTTCTCCATCATTAGGTATGCACACTTTTCCTTTATACCTTAATATCCCATCTCTATCGATCCCAAATTTCGATTCTTTTCCTTCTTCAATATCTTCCCTCACGTTTAATAGATACTCATCTTCGAGCTGAGCGAATTTAATCTCTTTCCAAATTGTGCTTTCAATAGTTAATGCTTCCATGGTAGCGACCAAACCTGACATTACATCAATAGATGTACTTGGTATCTCCTCGAGCAATTTATGTTCTCTGATCATCATCTGGGCTACATGGATTGTCTTTCTACTTAAGGCATCTGCTACAACGTTCGCTTTTCCTGGATGATACTTCAATTCGAAGTCGTAGTCCTTGATAAACTCCATCCATCTCCTCTGTCGCATGTTGAGCTCCTTTTGGTCGAACAGGTACTTCAGACTTTTGTGGTCACTATAAACCTCGAACTTTGAACCGTAGAGGTGGTGCCTCCAAATCTTCAGAGCAAACACTACTGCTGCCAGTTCTAAGTCGTGAGTAGGATAATTCCCTTCATGTGGCCTTAACTGTCGAGAAGCATAAGCTACTACCCTACCATTTTGCATTAATACACACCCAAGACCTTTCTTGGAAGCATCTGTGTACAAAGTAAAGGTCTGAGCAGGATCTGGAATTATAAGTACCGGTGCCGTAGTCAACTTAGTCTTCAAATTTTGAAAAGCTGCTTCACACTTTTCGTCCCATACATATGGTTGACCCTTC
Organism: Acacia crassicarpa; assembly: GCA_034222035.1. Classification (NCBI taxonomy): domain Eukaryota; kingdom Viridiplantae; phylum Streptophyta; class Magnoliopsida; order Fabales; family Fabaceae; genus Acacia; species Acacia crassicarpa. The sequence goes on from JAWXYG010000004.1 coordinate 23,403,722, forward strand.
CTAGTTAACTTTGTCAAAGGCATAGCTATCTGCGAAAAGCCCTTGATAAATCTCCTATAATAGCCAGCTAGACCTAGAAAACTCCTGATCTCAGTCACGGACTTTGGTCGTTCCCATTGGAGAACTGCTTCAACTTTAGTATGGTCCACTGCAACACCTTCAGCCGATACGACATGGCCTAGGAATTTTACTTCCTTCAACCAAAATTCACACTTAGACAGTTTCGCATAGAGCTTGTGCTCCTTCAACACTTGTAGCACGATTCTAAGGTGCTCTTTATGCTCTTCTTCATCCTTAGAGTAGATAAGGATGTCGTCAATGAAAACCACTACAAATTTATCTAGATATGGTCGGAAAATTCTATTCATGTAATCCATGAATACTGCTGGAGCATTTGTTAGCCCAAATGGCATAACAAGAAATTCATAATGGCCATATCTAGTTCTGAATGCAGTTTTTGAGACATCTTCAGCTTTGACTCTCAGTTGGTGATAACCTGATCTGAGGTCGATCTTGGAGAATATGGATGCTCCCTTCAACTGATCAAGTAGATCGTCGATCCTGGGTAAAGGATATTTATTCTTTATAGTCACTTTATTCAACTGGCGATAGTCAATGCATAGTCTCAGGCTCCCATCTTTCTTCTTCACAAAGAGTACGGGCGATCCCCAAGGAGATACACTGGGTCTGATAAAACCCTTTTCTAACAATTCCTCGATCTGCCTCTTCAATTCTGCTAGTTCCGATGGAGACATTCGGTAAGGAGCTTTAGATATAGGTTCTGTTCCAGGTACGAGATCAATAGAAAATTCTACTTCTCTCTCTGGGGGTAAACCTGTCATTTCTTTCGGAAATACTTCCGGAAATTCTTTCACCACTTCAATGTTCTCTATCCCTTCCTCCACTTCTGCTTGAATGGAGAAAAACACCATGTACGCAAGACAACCATGATGAACAGGCTTTTCATCTTGTACTATAGACAACAATTGTGGTCTACTATGACTCATAGAGTTACCCGCAAGAGAGATAGTCTTCCTCTTGCAGTCAAGGATGATGTCATTAGCTGACAACCAATCCATTCCTATTATTACATCGATACCCTTCGTGGGTAAACAAACAAGGTCTATATTTGAGATCCTATTATCAATCTCAATCGTACAATTTAAGCAAGCCCTAGAAGTTTTTACTGAAGCTCCCGCCGGTGTAGAAATAATCATATAATAAGGCAATTCACTCACTCTTAAATTCAATCGAGGCACACAGTCGTATGATATAAAAGAGTGTGTGGCACCAGAATCAAATAAGGCTTCTACTTCAAGACCTTGGAGTTTGAGGATACCTTTAATCAGATTTGGTGAAGCACTTGCCTCCTGATGTGATAATGCAAACACTTTCCCTGGTACTGCAGTTCTAGCATCCTTGGCCCCTCGAGGCTCCTCCTCACAAAATCTGGAAATGTGTCCTGGCTTTCCACAGTTGAAACACGTCACACATGGTCCTTGGTGTATTCTTCCACACTTGGCACACATCTGATTGTTGGCGGTGCTTGCAGCAGGAGCTGTGGATCCCCTATATGAACTCTGACCTCCACTGAAGTGACTCCTTTGAGGTCCTTTGAATTGACTCCTCGGTGGTCTGCTGAAATGACTTCTTTGGGGTCCAGTAAAATAACTCCTCGATGGTCCACCAAAGTGATTTCTGGATGGTTGGCTAAACCGCGTATTCACATTACTGAAGTTGTGACTCTGCTTCTTAGTAACTCCTCCCGTTGGTCTCATGAGGTGTGTAGATCTGGCCTGAAAACCCTTCATCTTCTCAGCTTCCTCTTCTCGTTTGTTCCTTGCTATCGTGCGTAGTTTGTCGCATATTTCTTCAAAATCCCTTGTTTCATCAAGGAACGGTGATAGAGCTGTTTTTAGGTCTGGTCTAGCTTTTTCAACCAATCGAGCACTCAACCATTTAGAGTTGTTCTGTGAATATCCGCAGAATTTAGACAACTCTAAAAAGCGAGTGATAAATTCGTCTTCATGTAATTCCCCTTGCCTGAATGTGAGGAATTCAGTTTCTTTCTCTATTCTGATTGAAGGGGAAAAGTAATAATTTTCGAACTTTTCCTTAAACTCTTCCCACGTCATCTCAGCATTTCCTTTTGTTTTGGTGCTTTCCCACCATTCTTCAGCTGCTTTCTGCAACAATTGTTCAGCAACCATCACCTTTTGTTGTGAGCTAATCTCGATAACTCTGAAAATCTTTTCTACACGCTTCAGCCACTCCAGTGCTGCAATCGGATCTAGCTTCCCCTCGAACATCGGTGGAGTAAACTTCCGAAATTTTTCCCAAACCTCAGTAATAGGTAAGGGATGATACTGAGAATGAGAACCGCTACTACCTCCATCTTCAGTACGAGAATAACTTCCTCCCCTAGATTGATGGTCAGAAGGTGTGACTTCCAGAGCCTTCTCCTTTCCTTCCTTACCACCTTGGCCTCTTCCTTTTGCTAGTTCATCCTCGTGTCTATTCACTTTCTCCCTCATCTCCAAGATGACGTCTCGTAACTCTGCCAAAAGGGCATTGTTATCCTGAGGATGGGAACCATCTTGATGCGGAGGGAGACCTCTTTGGGACGGAGCAGGGGTTGAATTAGTTCTTCGAGTTCTTGCCATTATCTCCTCCTATGATTAATACTATAAGGACACTAAACAAATAAAAATAGCTAAATAAATTCTAAATCTAACAAAGGGAAGTGCTCATGTTATGATATTTAATTTGCCACGAACTTTTAAAAAAAATTTTAAGAAATCACTTTAGAAAATAAACAAAATTGCCATGGAACCTTTAGCTCTGATACCAAAAATGTAACACCTCATTTTCATCACCCAAAAACTTGGCCAAAATATTTATAATTCCTCCAAAAGGGTGTATCATTATTCAAATCATTAGATTACATTACCGTTTCAAATAAAGTTTAACCCTTAATCAAAATAAATTTCAGAAAATTATTTCAGAGTTCAATACAAAGCGGAAGTCTTAGGTTTATGGCAAATAAAATAACATAACATAAACTATAGGAGTACAAAAGAGCCTTCATAGCTCACTCCATAGGTGCCTTCCCTTGCTCTCTACTAGGATATTCACCTGAAAAATGTTAATATGGGATGAGATTCCACGTCTCAGTAACTACTGAATATTTCTACCGTACACGAGCAAATAATATATGACAGAAAAGTATGGGCTGATTTCAAATATATATGTAGATTCCATAATTTCTCATACAAAATAATTTATACTAATAGTCATCAATATAGAAGGTAATAAAACATATATATCTCAAAAGTTCTCATCTCATGTCTTTACAGAATATTCATCATTATATCAAATTCTTGAACTGTTCAGAAATACATTATGCAGTATGCACCCTCCCTTATATCACCTTCCAACCATATACCGCTGACTGGAGCCATAGGCTAACACATAGTCCAATAGAAACTCATTCATTTGACTGAATTGTTCCAAGCTCACCAAAACTTAAGATACACCCGGCCAAAGGTATATAGCTTAAATCTGGACTATGGCTCCCCTCCTTTAAAATAACTAAGGAGGTGTCACATGTCCCACAACTCCAATGAAAATCCCGGCCAGAGGAAAACATGGAAGATGGGGCCCTGAAACAAGTACCATCCACTGTGCACCGAGTGGTGGCATAAATCATTCTTATCATTCAAATCCCTCCTTACTCCACCCATCATAATACAACCGCCATGATGAATATGTTCACTCAAAATAATGCATTATTATACCATAAAGTTTTATACATCAATATGCGTATTTATGAATAGTAAATACTATGCGTATCTGTGAATAGTAAAATACTATATATGTGAATAGTAAAATACGGTATATATACATGAATAGTAAAAATGAAGAGTACATACGGTATGTATACGTGAATAGTAAATACGATATGTATACGTGAATAGTAAAAATGAATAGTAAATACGGTATACGTGAATAGTAACGTACGTATAAATAGTACCTCTGCAGATTTGCAAATCAAAGTTCCCACACCAGATCTTAAAACCATAAATATTCTCTAAATATTCTTGCCAAAATAGTAAACAAACAAATTTACAATCATACATAATTCACAAGTATAAGGAAGAATATTCAGAGTTACCTGTTACTCTATAGTTTCCAAAATTACTGCAAGGCTTCCCTACGTTCCTTCTCTCTCTCTCTCTCTCTTTTTCTCCCTACCTTTCTGTGAGTCTTGAGTGATTGTATGTTGTGAAAGAAATGAGAAAGGATGAGGTATTTATAGAGTTCGGGTTTCAACTAATTTTCAAAAATCACATGTCCATCTACTACACATCTACCATGTCAATCTACCATTCATTTGTCCATCTACCACGCGTCTACCATACACTTCTTCATCTACCGTCTAACTACCATTCAATGTCCATCTACCATGTAACTACCGAATACTCATCTTCCGATCAAATATCACATACTTATCTACTTCATAACTATCTACCATTCAAGTTAATATCTGATTTCTTTACCCTGATTGCATCGAAGAATACTGAGTACCAAGAGCTTAGTAACTTTCTTATCTCAATATTATTCCTTAATTTCCTGTTTCAAAATTTGGGATATTACTAACTCCTAAATTCTACTTCAGAGAAAAAAAAAAATACTCTTACTATAATTACATGATAAATTTTAATTACCATAAATTGGTCTATCCTATAATATTATAGTTCTAAAATTTAGGATGTTACACTATTGTCATCTGTAAATGCACTTCCTTTTCTTCCAATTGAGTTACTGTCAGAACGATTGTTGCTGATATCAGTTAGTATGGATCTTCTTTGTAACGTTGAAATTGATGGATTAATTGCAGGCTCAGGTGTTGCGACAACATCTTGATTAGGTTGTTGGAAACCTGTATAGCTTGAATTTATTACTTCATCTCTGACTGTTCCAAATGAACTGCAACTTCCACGTCTAACCTGATTCTCTGAACAAATCCGCTTACCTTGCCAAGTCAAAATACGGACCGAAACATTTAAAAACTTATTAACGTTTGCAAGATAAGTGACCAACATTAGAGATTATAGAAACAATAAAACAATTAGTTTTATTTACCACTTCCACCATTGAGTATGTGGTTTGAACCTGTATAGCTTGAATTTATTACTTCATCTCTGACTGTTCCGAACAAGCTGCGACTTACACGTCTAACCTGATTCTCTGAACAAATCTGCTTACCTTGCCAAGTCAAAATACGAACAGAAACATTCATAAACTTATTAACGTTTGCAAGATAAGTGACCAACATTAGAGATTATAGAAACAATAAAACAATTAGTTTTATTTACCACTTCCACCATTGAGTATGTGGTTTGAACCTTTTGATCGCTTCTCCCTCATATCTTGGTAACAAAAATTATAACCAAATGGCAATGCTAAAATATTATTACGCCATCATAAAATATGAACTGATGGCCTGATGTGAACCTCCGAAATATGAACTGACAAGCTTCAGCATTGGGGATTGAATTTACTTGCAAATTCTGTTTCGATGGATCAGAAGTTCATTTGAAGTGATGATCATGAATATCCATCGTTTTTTTAGGAATCTGTGGCTCAACCATTCATCTAGTGTTTGCAGAGGAAAAAGGAAACGTTGAATAGAGGACTTCGGAATCTGTATAGACTGTAAAAGGGCGGTGGGAATATTAATTACTTGCATCAGCATAGGAATGTGTGGAGGAAATGCACGTGTTTGACTTCTTTAAGCTGTATTATTAAATCACTTGGAAACATGTCCCTCATTAAATCACTTGGAAACATGCGCCTAGATTAACAGCGGATACAGCATTTAATTCATTGATTCATCGTGGCTATGTATAGTAAATCGTAATCTTGAATCCAGATTTGACTTGGTTAGTCTCATATTAAATGGATGTTTCGATCATAATGAAATGTTGTTGGAGATGTGATTATTGAATTATATAAAATAAATGCTATTTCGAATGTATTAATGAAGAAACAAATATACTCCTATGAGAAAACGATTATATTTGAAATTATGATTGTGACTAAAATTTATTACTTAATATGATTTTTTCAATAAACATCATGCTCATAACAAACTTCGAAATTGTATCTTTGTTTCCATACGTAATCGATTCTAATTAATAATGTATTTTCACTGATGTTAATTCGAAATAATTCGCAATAGTATGTATTTGTACCACCATGAATCAATGTTTTTAAAGAATCAATGTGTAACATTATGTTTAATTAACTTTTTTCAGTACTTTGTTTAAAAAAAAAATGGGTTAGTGGCATTTATCAGCAATAAAATATTTATGTATGGAAATTTTTTCACTAAGAAAACCTTACCGTATAATTGGAAAAGTTAATATACAATTTCTCCAAAAAAACAAAAAAAAAAACAAAATAATGTGAAGTTTCATAAATCAAACTTAGTGAAACAATCATTGTTATGTAACTCCAAAATATCAAATATTATTGAAAGAAGAGAAATATTCAAGTAGCGAGGAACAACAAAAGATGGGATTCATAAAACCTTGACGAATTCCAAATAGCCAAAATTAACAACAACCAAAGGAAACAACATTTAGGTGGCCGTGTTGCGTAATATTAGATCATAGTCATTAACTCCAAAAAAGAAGTTTTCAAAATGTCCTCAACTTTGTTATCAACTAAGATAGAGGTAGCACTACATCTTCTCCTTCTTCATGTTTTTGATAGGTTTGGTAGTGCTCAACTTTGGTGTCGACATTTCAGAAAGGCCAAGATCTTCACATACATTTAGAATATCACCAGTCAACTTCTTACGTTTGGTGATACTATCTGGCGGGGTTATCAGCTGTGATAAGGAATTATCTTCATCTTCAATGGCAACGCTTTGTGAGTCCTTCGAGGCCGTCGATTCCTGTTACCATATAATGCTGTTTTTCACATGGTATAAATACTATTTGTAGTAACCTACCAATGATATCTTATTTAAAAAGTTTACCTCTATCACATTTCCATCTTCATCCTACAAGTAGAATAAATATCAAACGTTCAGATATGAAGGTAAAATAATTTTTTGCATTTGTTTAATGGTTTCAGACATTGATTTAAAGTAACAACCTCTTCATTTGAATACGTAAACTTTGCAACCAAGTGTGAATCTCCACAAAATTGTGAGACGCCAATGCTACTTGCCCTATGTTTGATATTGTGACTCTTAATCCTAAGCTTGACAATCACAACCCTTCCTGCAACTTGGTCAAGCTCTACTGGAACAGTTGATATCTCACCCTCCTATTTTTACCAATAAAAGCTTTTTGTTATTTTTAAAACATATAACAAAAAAATGGTTATGTTCGTCATTCAGACAATAGTAATAAAACAACCTTCACCATATCTTCTTTAATCTTTGATGCAGATTTCCCCAGTAACTCAGTTTGCATTACGGTCAAAGAATATGATAGAACCCTTTCCAGTGTGGTCGTACACACTCTAGTGAATCTTATATCTACAATATTTTAAGACAGTGGACCGGACATGAGTAATCCTTATAAATCAATCTATATTAACATCAATCAAAAGTGGAGAAAGGATCATACCTAGGAACAGTCATTAACACATCTTTATTACATTTTGAACATCTAAGAGTCCCATTTGACTGATATTCCGGCTTCTTGTCACATGGGCACGCATCGTACGACCACCCATAAAGTGTTTCAACATTTTTAATAGTAACTTTTGTAACTACATCACACTCCTTTAAAAACAAAAATTAGACAATCGGATTATAAACATGTGTAACAAACATTAAATATGCTAGTATACAATACTCTTATGTATCAAATATTTAAGCTTACTTGATCCATCTTTGCTAACTCAGACAATGTAATCCTTGTTCGAAAAGTCAGTAGCGATTCAGCTGAATATGTTGGGTGATCAACACTTGCAATTTGGGTAAACAATTGACTACCGACAGAGTCTTGGTTAAGTCTGTATATGAAATATACACGAGTTTTTTTCATTGACCAATTTTGTTAAAAATGTTACATCTCATATATGCTATTTACTATTGCTTTCATAGTACACTAACCTTTCCTGCATCAACTTGGCCACTGGAATTTCAGGATTGAGAGTGACTAAAGTCGCATTAAAGGCATTACTCAGATGTCCATACTCTGATTAATGAAAAAGAAAAAGACCAAACACATTTTATTAATTATTTGTCATTTTTAATTTTTACTTCCTACAATATGCCAAAAATGTAGAAGCAATGGACGAACCAGTGTTTCTATTTAATCTAGCAAAGCGCACAAGCACAATGATTGGAGGCTCCATATCCTCAAGTTTTTTTGGCATATGTCTCTTCAGCACATTCACCCCAAAGGTTGATGTTGATAAAATTTTCACTACTCATGATAACAATAATTTAAACAAATTTTAAAGAACAAACATCAAAAACCAAAACGGTGAATATTAAATATGAAGAAATTACAGTACTTTTCATCTGCAATACTGAAGTTAAGCCTCTTTATTACATCAAGCTCCCTTCTCTGATCATGCAAACGTCCAAAAGCTTGTAGAAACCCAATGACGTCTGCATGTATTTAAATTTTAAAAATAAAAAATAATATATGGTTAGATAATGTAGGAATAGATGGAAATTTCAACATAGCCATAAATGAAAAGAATTGGTAATATTATATGTGCAGACCTATTAGACCATCGTCGGATACACGACATTGTTGTATATCTGAAATAGACTTAAAATTGTATGCCTCATCGGGAATTGCTATGCTTGACTCTTCAAAATACGTGTACGCATGAAAGCAGAACCTCCATTGATGCATTGTTACTCGATAGACATCATCATTTTCAAGTACTTGAAAATTCTGAAATCTGTATACAACACCTTCCTTAGGAACGTTCTTCCATTTTTCGATCAAGTTTTTGTGTGTAGCTGTTACTTCGATCCGGGTAAGCTATATGTAATAAAGACCATTAACAAAGAATAATGGTTAACACACTGAGACGATGATATTAAGAATATGAAGAAAGTACATGTAGAAAAATCACTATTTACATGATGTGATAATATAAATTTCACAAACCTCTTCGTCAACCAAAATCATGCCTATCTTCCATACCGCATAAGGAGCAGTCTTTCGTTTCACAACCCATTTCCTCAAGACTTTTGCATGAACTGTCCAGGTTTCTTTACTATCGTTCACTTCAGAAAAGAAGGCCTTCATCTATTGATAAAAGAAGGTTAGTGTGTGTTGAAGTTGATGATTTCACGTGTGTATTTCCTATTTATAAAAAGTATAATTCCTTACTTTTGTCTGGGTAGAAAACAATCCAACTCACCTTGGACAGAAAAGCTGTCTGCAGAGATCACCCACTGGTTCTGACCTTTCTTTAAAAATGAAGTAGAGGACAAACATGCAGGTTTTATCTTTTTTTTTGTTATCCTAAGCTTATTTAAACCGAAGACTGAACCATATATTCAAATCGTCAAAGTTTGACTTATGTGTAAACCCTATAGTTTCAATGTGAATTGGAAATGACGATTTAGGTTCATTCATTAATTGTTTTAATTAATATTATGACCAATATTATTTATTTGATATAGTATTGACGGTGATACTGGCGGGATAGTTATTAGAAAGCGGACCATCTATGAAACAGAAAGTTTGAAACAATAAGCATAATCGTCTTCATCAGAATATTCGGCTGTGTTGGGAATAAAAGTCTGCATGGAATGGTGTTCCGTATGGTAAAAATGAGTTAACGCTCGTTGGAAAAGCAAATGCAGTTGGGAGGCTAAACGTAATTTATAATAACACTGTAACAGGCTAATGTTAAATTTGAAATATAACAGCCGTTACACCATTGATGAGATACTTCTATGTGTGAGACGAACTAAACAAACGAAGAATGGAAAACCGCAAGGAAAAACCATTTAATGTACCGATAAATTCGATCTAACAATAACCTACCAAATGTAAAGAGCATTAACCTACTTATTCGTGCGATCTTTATTCTCCCTGTAGTAGATAGTCCTGGGAAATATAACCTACTACATTCCCGGACCCCCCAACTTCAGAATCGCGTGTTTTCCCATTGCATTTAATTAATTCTCCTGTTCGCATCTTTCAACAAGAATGAGTTGGTATAAACGTAAATGCTGATCATAGTAGGCGTTGATATTGTAAACCAAGACTGAAATGTTAGTGGGTTCCTGTTTATATGTGTTCGTTTATCCTTTGCGTTTATAATAATATTTTCAAAATGGGTGGTACCATTATTATTTTATACAAATCTGAAATGATATTTCATTTTTTTAAATCAAATAAATGCAAAAGGTTTTGTCCTGTTTAACTTCCAGTTGCCTCCTTTACAGTAAGGGATGAACAAAGCGCATACCATACCCAACATGACACTATGCTTTCCCTTACATGAGCAAATGAATAGCATCGCCATCGTTGAAGTTACGTTTAGAATTTTTTAGGTCGGCATATTGATACTAAATTAACAGGAAAACGTTCACAATCATTTGCCATAGGCATTGTCTGAAAGATCCACATTACAAAAAAACCATGAACTGCTAAAGAAGTCTTATACTAAATAATTCAAAAGTATCAGTTGTTTCAAAGTTAAAGACATTCAATCATTCATCACGATCCTCTTCGCATCAGCAACCTCAGGGAAATCAGGATCCACAAACACACGGGAAGCTCCGCAAAAGGTTTCCATTTCAACACCTGTGTTAAATTTATAGTCGTAAAAAACAATAAGGTCTACAGACTGAAGATCCAAAGTAGGCCGTCTAGGGACGGTGTCAGGACGTTGGATCCATCTCTGAATGATCCGATCAACTCTCACAGTGATGATGAAATCTGCAAAACCTTCAGATACATTCTGCAAAGAGAATTCCATATTGTGGGACGAACAGAGATGGCTTCAACTCAAGTTTATGTTACGGAAGATTTAATGAGAGTTTACACCAAGTTAACGCATCTCACTGGTCTATTTATAAATGACCAGAATGCAGTTACTAAAGCACAAATGACATCAAAGGTTCCAATGGAACGACACGATCGACGATTGCCACGGGGAGGTGATATTTGGTGGAAAACGAAGCGTTGCAACGTTGAATTGGTTATGACCTAAACTTAAACAATGTTGCAGTCATTTTACAAGCGTTGCAATGTTAAATTATACGTTGCTCGTATAGGATATGTAACATTGCTCATTTTATTAATTGAGGAATTATGCTTTTTGTTTTTTTTTTTTAAAAAAAACAATTGTTTCCATTTAAGTTGGAAAATGGTCAACACATGTTGACTACAAAAAGTGTCCAGAGACTTTCTGGGACTAACCTAAAGAAAATAATAAACAAACTGGCAAGCCAAACATTCCTTTTCTCGCGAAAATAAAAAACTAAACTGGTGAAACTTAACAACAAAAAGCAACATTGAACAAAATAGAAGCTGGAATTTTCGTTTTTCCAAACTTCACAACGCCATTGCTAATCTGAGGAAGAATCAGAGCTACGCACAACCTCCTGAGCAATGGCCCGACTAAGTTTCTGACGGAAATCTATGACGGCAGGATGATCGTAGTTGAAATGAGCCCTTGATAAATCACAGAAGCTAGAAAAACCAATGACCCTATCTAAAATAATGAAATAAATCAGTTAGATGGATTCGTGAGATAAAGAAAATTTTTCAAGTTTAATATTGACAAACCACTCATCCTCTCCATCTTAACCCAGAGCAAAGCTACAACAACATCATCTTTGTCTTCTACAACAAAATAACTGTTCAATGCCCAAAATGCTGAATGTCCTCTGAAGCAGCAATAGAATGAATTTCCACTAACAAAAAAGGTCCAAAAAAACATTATTCAGCAAATGTCCAATAAAACTGATGTTACAGAATTACACAGACTGCAAAAAATGACCGAACAAAATGCACACCTCTCGTCCATCATTTCGAAATTCAACTGATTCTCGGTCTCACCGTCAATATCAACTTCAGACATGGGATAAACTGATGTCACCATACCTACAACATCTGCAAGGAAGGTAGTTGTTACGCGTAGAAGGCAACATACGTATGAGTTAGAATACCAGAAGAAGATATTACTTATCAATGTAGTTTCAGTAAAAGTAGTCGCGGCTAAAGGAAGCAATGACTGGAAAATAGTTTCCGGTACTATAATGATATTCCCCACAAGTTCTACTTGGCTCAAGTTGTCTAACACAATCTTTATATCAGGATTGATTATGTTTGGGCCACGTTCAACATTAAATTTCCTTATAATGAAGCAAAAGCCAGGAAGGAGAACTCCAGAAAATCTACGAATAATGTCCCTTTTCCTCAAAACGGCCAACGCAGTGTATCCCTGTCATACAAAAAGGGAAAGGTGTTAAATAAGATTTGATGGTTGTTTGATGTTAACATAATGGACACAGTTCTACATATTTCCTCCAGTATATAGTTTATTTGAAAACTGCACGTGAAAAACGTTATTTAACCTCTGCATCAGTCAAAACAGCATTATATGTCATCTGGCGATGCATCCTCCCATGCGGAACATCCCAGAAATGAGCAATAACTTTCACACAAATCGACCAGTTATTGCTCCTGCAATCACACTGGAGGAATGAAACAACTCTGGACGGTGGTATGCCAGTGAAAAATATTCGCGAGGATGACATTTTCAGCCACGATATAGGGAGACTTAATCGGTGAGTTGGAGATTTCCAACGGTGAACGGAGGAAGATCTTCATGGGGTTTAAATACAACAACTGATGTTCCAAAGGGCGTCGGAACTACACAACGTAGTGGCATGGGAATAGCACATTTCGCATGGGGAACATGAATACTACCCAGACGAAGTCAAATTTATTTGAATGGGTTTAAATATACATAACAAATCAGGCCCAATCTGATATGCATACCATGGGGATTGGGGAAAAAGCTGAAGAGAGTATTAGTGAAATAAATGTTTGGCTACTTTTTTCAAATCTTTAACCAATGAAATAAACAACCCATTCAAACCATGAGATCAAAACACCGTGAAGGCATTAATGCTTACGGAAAACGTAAACTGAAAGTAGGTAACCGAATTAGTTGTCCAATAAGCTATTCAGTTTTATCAAAGTGGAATGACACTGTGCTCCATTAAGGTTTGAGCATTTTGGTTAAGTAAGTTGTCCAATGATCAAGGAAGTTTTGTCCAAGTGGGATGACACTGTGTACCATTTAGCTTAGTGTCACAAGGTTTAGTAGTATATATTAGATAGGCTTAAAGCCTACTTATGATCTTCAATACCTCCAATATGAAATATTTTTAAGGGACAAATATTTCTCTAGTCATTCTTATCTCCAGTGACCCCTAAAACTACGTTGTTTTGGATTAATGAAGGATATGTTTGAGTAAATACCCTATTTGGTCCCTGAAAAAAAAACACGGACCCCATTTTGGTCTCTCAAAAATTCCCAAAAACCCCTTTTTAATCCATAAAAATGTCTCATTTTAGTCCCTGAGGACGAAAAATGGTCCATGTTTTTTCCAGGGACCAAATAGGATTTTTTTTTTTTTAATGTAGTACAGGCAAGCCGAAGCTTGATTGAAAAATAGAAACTAAACTATGAAAGTCTAGCCCTATAGTACATCAAAAGCAGCAGAGAAACTAGGAGTCACAGACCAATTGGTCTCTCATAGCCATTTCCATACATCCTGCAGGGATTGTTGGAATCAGCGACATGTCTTCATTGGCAGGAGCATTATGGCCTTCCTTTGCTATATAATTAGCTTGATCTCTCATAGGAATTGTAACAAGGTTCATAGAGGAGGGACCTTGTTGAGCCACATTGCTAAGGCTGCCTTGGACCCAAGGTAGTGAAAGCGTAGTGTTTACGTAAAAGCGGAAGGAGAAGGAAAAAGCGTAAAACGTAAAATCGTAAAATAAAACGGAGTTTTTACCTGCACATGTATATAAGGTACCTGCTTTCATACACACATATACTAATCAATGCAATATCAAAAGTTGGCCAACATTGTCATCAAATATATTCAAACAAAGGCAAACAACCTCAATACAGTTCAACATTCAAGTCTAATTTAAATAATTGTCACAAGTCACACCACAATCTAAGCTAATAAATCATTCAAGTTATCATCATCAAAGGTATCATCCTCCACATGATCTTCAACTACATCATGATGCATGGCAACTTCACTTTCTCTTCTATCAGCCTCTTTGTCCAACTCAAAATCAGGAATCACCACATTATCTTCAAAGGCACCAACATGACTAGTGTCATCCTCTCCTCCAACTGGAGCCACGTTTTCTTCAGTTAAATTATCCAAATTGAAATTGAAATTGTCTTCATCTAAGCCTTCAACATTAGAACCACTTTTATGTCAAAATCCCTTCAAACGTATCTAAATGAACCACTTTTATGCAAAATTCAAACAATCGGCAGCATGAGAAAGCTATCAGCAAATAAAGTTAAAAAATTGTAGGTCAACTACATCTATCTAATCGATCCTAGAAGTCCATTTTGGCAATCAGATCATATGGTTTATGACAATGGAGATAGAGAGAAATTAAAATCTACCATGTTAAACAAAAAGATAAGAAGCAATTTGAGGAGAGACAACATCCATTGGGAAAAAAAAGTATCAACTGGTGAGAAATCTAAGGGGAAAACCGGAAAAGTATCCTTTGAAAGTAAAATGAAAAAAAAAAACAGAAAATTACAATAATGAATCAAAGGGGAAAAAAGACCGAGATATCAGTGAAGAAAGAATCACCTTAACAAGAGAGAAAATAAAGGCAGAACCGCAGAAGATGATGATGGAGTATTACAGGAAGAAAGCTCCAGTGCTCCACAACTTTGGATACTGATCGACGATGGAGGTCGGAGGTTGAGGGAGGGACTGACTGAATGATAAATCTCAGTTTCCGATGGAGTCACGGCCGCGGGAGTGAGGACTCAGGATTGAGAAGCTGCGAAGTGCTGTGTTGACGTTGAGAAGCTGCGCCCGCGAAGTGAAGACTGAAGATTAGGGATTTAGAGTACTGATTTAGGGCTGGAGCTTGCTAGACCGCTGGAGTTGGACCGAAACCGCTAGAGTGCTGCTGGGCCGCTGGGGTTGGTTGGAGTTGGACCGTTGGAGTATTGAACCTTGAACCGCTGGGTTTGGGCTTTGGGTAATAGGGTGAATTTCAAAGCGGCGTTTTTTTCCAAAATGTACCGTTTTTACGCTTTCACGATTTAACGCTGCGCTTTTTCCGCTTTTACATCAGATGTGTTTTTTAGACAGAATAACACGTTTTGGCCGGAGGAAATCGTAAAATCGTCGCTTTTTGCGCTTTAAGCGCGTTTTTGACTACCATGCTCAGGATTGAGAAGCTGCGAAGTGCCGTGTTGACGTTGAGAAGCTGCGCCCGCGAAGTGAAGACTGAAGATTAGGGATTTAGAGTACTGATTTAGGGCTGGAGCTTGCTAGACCGCTGGAGTTGGACCGAAACCGCTAGAGTGCTGCTGGGCCGCTGGGGTTGGTTGGAGTTGGACCGTTGGAGTATTGAACCTTGAACCGCTGGGTTTGGGCTTTGGGTAATAGGGTGAATTTCAAAGCGGCGTTTTTTTTTCCAAAATGTACCGTTTTTACGCTTTCACGATTTAACGCTGCGCTTTTTCCGCTTTTACATCAGATGTGTTTTTTAGACAGAATAACACGTTCTGGCTGGAGAAAATCGTAAAATCGTCGCTTTTTGTGTTTAAGCGCGTTTTTGACTACCATGCTTGGACCACTACATGAGTACGTTGCCCCTTATTTTTGCCTCTTTTTTCATTTGATTTTTTTGGGCCCATTGAATTACTAATATTATGGCTGCCATCATTTGTCTGGACTTTTTGCTTGATTTGTCCACCAGAACTAGGAGCATCCATCAAAAGGATAGGCCCACCAGCGACTTCCATTTTATTCAATCCATGGTCCAAGTTAATATTGATTCTTGTGTCATCCACAGATGAGGGCTGCATTGTGTTGATTAATGCTTCTTGACCCAATGAACTCTGCATGTTGGCAAGCCCATCCATGGCAGCGTTTGGATTTAACTGGACCGGATTTAATGGCCCATTTGTGGGCTTGTTTTGTTTAGGCTTGTATTGGATTTTAGGCTTATAACCCACCATGACTTTTTGACCTTTGCCAGCTGGAACCAATTGATCATTCTGCACATTTGACCTCTCCACTCGTACGATTCCATCCTCCCGTGTCAGAAGAGCTCCATCTTCCAAATCTTCGATCGGCGCAAATTGTGAGGCGTGCCTGACAGGAACTGCTTTCACCGCCTTTGACCCCAACCCCAAGGAGAGCCGTTGCGCTTCCTTGTGATCAGACCGTTGTGGCCAGCGATTCCGGTTAGCTTGCCGGGAAACTATCATCCACGGCCCAAAAGCGTCACCCTTAGCGGCCGCCGGTGTGTTCGTTGATGTCCGCTGAAAAAGCTGATTTAGGGGCTGGTGTGGCGTAGTTTGCACTGTTGAATCTTTATCTGTATCAACATTTGAAGATGAGCACTTATATGGACAAGCTTCTCTCCTATGCCCATATCGTCCACAAGTGAAGTATATCAGTGTAAGGCCCTCATATTCCACATTAAAAATTGATCCTGCTGTGATAACCTTTGGAACAAGTTTCTTTTGGAGGTCCAATTCTACGCAAATCCTTACAAACTTTCCTCTCTGAATTTTTGGTGATGTAACCTGAAGATCTTGCAAAGTGTTCATGTCCACTTTGAGTGTGCGCCCAATTCGATCTCCCAACTTTGAAATACAGTGTTTATTATAGCAATGCATTGGGACATCTGGGATACGGACCCAAGTTGCAACTCTCTCCAAGGGATTTTGGTATGGGTTGAAATAGGGTGTCCACCGTTGTATGAGCACACAGTGCTGCCTAATCACCCAGGGACCATCGTATAAAACCTTTCGGTAATGCGATTTCCATAATTCTTGGTCTTGAAATCTCACAATAAAATAATTATTAGGGATGTCAATGAGTTCGAATGCTGAAAATCCCTAAAGCTTTGTCAATATTTCCTTCAAAACAAATAGATTAAACTTCTTTCCTAGTACTGTGAGAATCAGAGCGTAATTCCACGGCTCGCACCACTCGTTGTATTCCTCTTCTGTGCAAGGTGCCACTGGATATAATTCCTTGAGCTTCTTCATCTCATCAGACTCCTCAGGTAATTTCCAACATATCTCTTTGTCATCAGTAAAAAGGTCATCTTCATCCAAAAAATGATTAGTGTGAGCAATACCATTGAAACCCATTAGGGATGCCCGATATGAGGGAAATTTTGGCTGTGATTTCTCCCTGTCTGAATTCCCATTTTCCTCAGAGCTTGTAATCTGTTCAAGGTGATCTGTTTGTCTTTCCGACATACAATCATCCATAATGGCCAGTGGAGTATCCTCTGTTTTCTTCTTCTTTTTCCGGCAGTCTTGTCCCTCAGCTGGTAGGCGATCCGGTGGAAGCTTACGTTGCCCGGAGTCTGAGAGCGGGGGAGCTTTGGGAGAGTCCGACGAAGCCATGTAGTGTGTTCCAAATAGGATATTTACTCTTGTAATTTTAAATGAATTAATGAAAAATATAAAATTATAGAAACACTTTTTATTAATCAAAAACACATATTTTTGGGGTCACGATAAAAATAACTTATCTGTCGAAAAATCTTTTACCTTATTTTTAAAGACTTACAAGGCCTATAAAAAGAGTTCAACTATGTACTCGTAGCTCAAGCCTATTTAGCCGCCAATTTCCACGCCTATTGGATCATTTGCCGTTACGGAGCTTGCCTGGTTCACAATACAACTGCAAAGAAGAGATTTATGCATTGGAAACGCCAACGGTTGCAGAAACGCTCGCCTCCTTCCCTTTACATTGTGTGCGTGCTATTCCCTGCTGATTGCCTGTTTCTACGCTTCATAGTGGGGAAAATTGAGGAATTGTACTACTTGCAGGGTTAGTTGGAGTTGACTAATCGTCTATTTGGTGAGTTTCTGACCAGTATCATTCATGCTAACTTTTCTGTTTGCAAGATTGTCTTCTTCTTCACTGCCATGCCGGAGGACAACCCAGTTAGGGTTTCTTCATCACAATGCATCCCTCATTTCCTATTCGTTTTCTTCGGTTTCGAAATTGTCTCAATCAAATCAACCCAAAAAAGATAGAGGTGGAAATTTTTCTTTCACGGTTTCTTGCCTTATGAACTCACTTGGCATGTCCACCGAAGTTGCTACTAAATTATCGAAAAGGCTTAAACTGAAAGACCCAGATCAACCCGATTCGGTACTTAACCTTCTCAGAAGCTACGGATTCTCAGATCCACAGATATCCAAAATTGTGGGTTGCTATCCACAGGTGCTTTTGGCAAATCTTGAGCACAATCTTTTGCCCAGGCTAAGGTTTGTCCAGTCTATAGGGTTTTCAGCTTCTGAAATTCCAGAACTCTTCTCGTTTAACCCTTCATTACTCATATTGAGCTTAGAGAAACGTATAATTCCCCACTATGAGGTTCTTAAAAGTGTACTTGATGATGGCGGGAAAGGAAGGAAATGTCTAAAATATTCTACTTGGAGTATTCGATCCTATGATGTGAAGAATATAGTCCCAAACATAAAGGTTTTGAGAGATGAAGGAGTGCCTCAATCTTCTGTCTATAATCTGTTATCTAGGCGTGCAAATGTAGCATTTATGAATCGATCATTGTTTGTTGAATATGTCAAATTTGTAAAGGAAACCGGAATCGAGCCTTCCAAGGCTGCGTTTGTTGAAGCACTTATAGTTGTTACACAGTTGCGTAAATCTACCTGGGAGTTGAAACTTGATATCTTTGAGAGGTGTGGCTGGTCCAGGGATGTCACTCTTTTGGCATTCAGTAAGTATCCAAATATCATGGGCATGTCAGAGAAAAAAATCACAAGCATAATGAAGTTTTTTGTTGATGAAATGGGTTTGCGGTTGGAAGATATAGCTGGATGCCCTACAATTCTTAGCTATAGCATGAAGCAGAGGATTGTTCCTAGATGGTCAGTAGTCAAAATTTTGAAAATGAAGGGTTTAATTAAGGAAAGTGTGTCCCTTAATTCTGTTATTATAATCAGTGAGAAAAAGTTTCTGGATAATTTTGTGTTCAAATTTCAAGAAAATGTTCCTCGGCTACTGGAAATCTATAGAGGTGGGTTGGGATATTTTCCTGAAGTTCGTGCATAGGCAGTTAGTTTCCTGGATGTTGACTTCCAATTTTTGGTTCCTTGTTTATTGTGGTGATTAAACTTTTGTACTAAGTCCTACTCTAATTGATTTCTCTCGGTATTCTGGTTGCCCAATTTGAACTTTTAATTTGAAGGGTACTTATTTCTTCTCAGTGTTATTAGAATCATGTGATTCAGGATTCAAATTTCACGATTTGAGTCAAAAAAGGATAGGAGGGATCTGAATCTCGTGGATGTATCGTACAGTAGCCTGTATTGTTTGATTCGTTTTTATCATAATTCTTGAACAAGTCATCCTGTGATGTATGACGCACGGTACTCAATATAACTGGCATCTTGGTTCTGGACTGGGTTATTCGGGCTTCTGTTATGCAAACAATAGTTAAATTTGCATATGTCTGATGCTGAAGGTCCTTACGTTGTAGAGAGGAAACAAAAACTCAGAAATAACGGTGCCAAAAGTAATTGTTGTAGCCCTTAATAGTAGTTTTCATTATCACTGTCTTTGCCTAGAACTTAACTGATTTTGGTATGTCTGTAATTTGGTTTTGCCTCATTTTTCTTTGCTGCAAACTTGTGATGAAATCTTGGATCCTTCATCCATTGATTTTAATTTATTTACAAAATTTTTAGAGCTTTGAATGGTGCAACTCTGGAGCTTTTGTCACAAAATAAAGAGCTGTCTATCTTATTTTTCCCTTTAGCTTACCAGTGCCAACGGATTAGAATTCTCCCATGCCAAAACCTGATTGTCTGAAGAAAATTGATCACCGTTTTTTTTTTCACTGGGTGGACTGAAATGTGATGGTTCTGTTATAACTGCAAATTGCAATTGTTAACTTGTTGCTTGTCCCTATATATCTTGCTATAATCGTGTTTACAGAAATTTAGATTCAAGGATGACAAGTTTGAAAAATATGCACTGCAGGAACATAAAACCTCAAATTGTTGAAAAAGCTTAGTGAACCTGGTTTTTGGTTATCAAGGAGAAATACCCCTCTGTATTTTTTCTGGGTTATATGCCGGGGTATCTAAGTCACAAGAAAGTGAAGTTTCCAAATGTTGTTACTGAGGGAGTGGAAGCTGAAGGCATTTTGGTATCACATTAACAGCTTTTGATAAAATTTCTCAAAATACTTAATTTGATAGGCTTCTGTGATGAAATTTGATCATTCTTTACCCTTTTCTTTGAGGGAGGAGTAATTTGATGATCATATAGTTGCAGTAGTTAATCCTCATGTATCATGGTTTATTCGTTGGTTTTGACGTGGGGTTTTATTTTTGGCCAATCCTTTTCATGTGTGGTTTATATGTCTCATAATGTTGGAGTATCTTGGATATGGGTTATCAGAAACTGTGTTGTCCTTCTGTCAGGAAATGACTTTCAATTTTACTACTTGATTTGTTAACTGAAGCTGACAGCTCCTATTTGGTGAGTTTCTCCTCCTCCCCATCATTCATGCTACCTTTTCTGATTGAAACTGTAACAACATAGGTAACACATAACTGTTCAAAGAAAATAATGAATTCATGTATACAAAAATATTCATCCTTTTCTTTTCCTTGTAAGTGGGTGTTTGATTTAGCTTATTCTAAGTAATTTTGTACTGTATAAGTAAATATCTGGGTCATTTTGTCTTATAAAGTGCAAAAGTGATTTTTTTTAGAGTGTTCCCATACACGGCCACTAGTGCTTGTTTGGAGGTCCGTATCATAAGCTCATTTACGTAATTCTAGACAAAGCTCATCTCAATTCACCCTATACATTTCAATTCATGATTAAGAATATGTTTTCAAAGGCTCTTATCACCATTCCTAACAAAGCCTAAAAACAATCCTCCAAATACATGTGCTAAAAGCCGCATTCGACACAACACAAGCTTACTTTGGAGTGTTTTTTTAATTTGGAAAAAAAAAATTGGGTAAAGGGTAAAATGATATTAAATATTAATAAAACAAGGTCACAGTTACTTATTAGAAACATAGGCAGAAAAGCTTACTTTGGGGTTTGACTTGAGTTCCATACATAATAGCCTGTCATTGCTACGACTACAATGTTATCCTTTTTTTTTTTTTTCCCGACATACCCACTAATAGAAAAAAAATCCTTTTAATCTTGGTTAAGGTTAGGTCTTATATCAAGTGGTGAGTACCTTCTAGACCAAATAATAGATGACCGGCCTAAAAAATAAAATTAAAAATTAAAAAAATCTGAAAAATCCAGATTTTAAAATCGCTGCGAAGAAGCAATTTTAATATCTGGATTTTTTAATTTTATTTTTTAGAATGGTAGCTTTTGCGAAGAAGTGATTTTGATATATGGATATTGAGCACATGATTTTGACGTGTCCGTGGGCTAGTAGATGCTGGTTTTTGATATGTGGCAGAGATCAAGCAAGGAATATTAGAAAGTGGCGTGCAGAAAAATTTCTAAATAAGAGAATTGATGAGGAAGGCAAAGCTCTTGTGGCTGCAATATGCTGGGGTGTTAGGGAAGGGGAGGTGTGACTGGGTGTTTAATTCAATAAGAGTTGATGCTGAAAAGGTCATAGCAGCTGCTTCCATGCTAGTGACAGAAGTGTGGAAAGCAAAAGAGTCAGATTCTGATAAAGGGAATGGACCTGGGAGGAAGGGGGAAGTAAGGAAGGAAACTTGGGAAACACCTGGAATAGGCAAGATCAAG
The DNA here is from genome assembly GCA_034222035.1 of Acacia crassicarpa. Taxonomy (NCBI): domain Eukaryota; kingdom Viridiplantae; phylum Streptophyta; class Magnoliopsida; order Fabales; family Fabaceae; genus Acacia; species Acacia crassicarpa. Next base: position 23,425,758 of record JAWXYG010000004.1, read on the forward strand.
ACCAAAGCTGATGGGGCCTTCTTGAAATGTAATGAATCTGCAGGGGTTGGTGTGGTATGCAGAGATAACAATGGGGTATTTTTAGGAGGGTTGGGGAAGAAAGTTAAGGCTTGTAATGCTTTTCAAGCTACATATTTAGCTTTGAAGGAAGCAATTTTGCAAGTGACCCATTTGAAGGGCATGGAATCTTGTATTGAAGTAGATTGTAAAGAACTATACATATTAAAAAATGCCAAAGATACAAATAAAGTGGACCGGAAAAGTGCAGATACACTAGCAGAGATTCTTCTACTAGTTGGTGAAAGGCCAAACATTACATTTTCCTTGTTAGCTTGCTAAGGTAATTGTGCTGCAGATTTTCTGGCAGCTGCTAGTAGAAGGGGGGTGGAGCCCAATGGGTGGCTGGTGACAACACCAACCCTCTTGAGTGAGAATTTTGGCTGATGCAGTTGGTAGCAGAAGGGAAGCTCGGGTTGATGCAAATGAAGGACCTGATAGAGGAGGTATTGGTTGAAACATGATGCTGTTTACTATAGGCTATAGGTTCTAGTTCCGTATAGTATTTGCTTCTTGTTTGTAGTTTACTTTCACAGTGGATATGTACAGGCTGTTATTTTATTTGCTTTCTGTTAAATTAGTGAGTGTAATTTGGTTTTGAATATTAATAAAATTGACTTTTCTGTTATATATATATATATATATATATATATATATATATATATATATATATATATATATATATATATTATTACTTGCGGTATTAATTGGAGCTGATATCTCATATTTGGTGAGTTTCTCATCATGATTCATGGGAACTTTTCTGATTGCCAAGTTACTTTTATCATAGCAATGCAGGACTTGACCCTCGATTAGGGTTTTTGTGTCTCAATGCAGTCTCCCACATTCCTCGTTTGTTTTCTTTGGTAGGGAAATCATCTAAGTCAAAACAATGTCCACAAAATTGAGAAGGAAAATCAAGGCTAATATGTGAGAAAATGTTTATTATTATTATTTTTTAAATTTTTGTTTTGAGGGCGATTAAGTATCCAAAATATGTAACATATGCATGTGTTTTGAAAACTGAAACAAGGTAGTTTTGCTATCACATTAGCATCATTGTGATTCAATTTCTGGTTATGCATAATTTGATAGGCTGCTGCGAATAAGTTTGATCACTCTACTCTGATAGAAGAGTAATTTAATTGTGCTGTTTATAATTGCAGTACTTAATCCTTATGAATGATGGCTTATTTTATCCTCTCTTTTTTTCATGTTGGTTACTTGTTTTAGAACATTGTAAATTTGAATTTGGGTACTTTGTTGTCAGAAAGTTTGCTTTCTTCCATGGGTTGCTTCTAGTTATTGAATTGAATTAACACAGGCAGATAAAATTTTTGGATAAGAGATGATAGCGTACTTTCTGATGAGGGGAGGATTTGTTTGTGCTATCTCGTTTTTAAGATTTTTAGTTTCATCATTGAAAATCATCAACCTCAAATCTGAACGAGTACTAACTAGTAGGAAATCTTAGCTTTGCTTTTTGTTTTTTCCATGCAAAAATGTTGATCCTTTTCTTTGTGTATCCAATCTTATTTATCTTTTTAATAAAGTTGATTGTTTATAAAAGAAAGAGAGATGTATGAACAAATATTACAAATGTAACCATTTTTTCCCTTATATTATCAATTCAGAAAACCTTCATCTTCTTACAGCTTAAACCCAAGAATTTCTCAACCCTCATTTCTTTTTCCGTGGGGTATTTAATTTATGCCCCTCAGTTAAAGCATTTTTATTTATATTTTTTACATTCCAGTCTTGAAAATTGCTAATACGTCACTGCAGCACCAGAATTTCTAAGTGAAATTGACTTCTATATCAGTTACTTTGCCATTCCAGATTTTGCATTAGTATTCCTTTTGGGAGAGGTTGCTGAACTTTTTTTTTTTTTTTGAGGTTGATTTATCTTAAAATATTTTTTTGTAGCGCAATTTTGTCTCTAATGCATTATAAATAGATTAATTGCACCGCCAGTTTAACACCCCCACTAATATCCATTTTATAGTTGAATATTTATCTTGATTTCTTTTTTTTTTTTAAAGAAATTGTGCGTTTGTTATCTGCTTGAAAAGTAATCAATACACAAATAGATTTCATGGTCATGTAGTAAGTAAATACTCCCTTTGCATTTTAATTGTAGGATCTAATTGATGAGTTATTATTGGTCTTAAATATAAGATATATTTCACATTTTTATTTAGTTTTTCCCAAATAAACTATATTAATATTCCTTTAATAATAATTAAGGCATGGAAGATATTAAAGAAGATAATTATATTTTAGAAAAATAGAACATATTATATTAACTAAGTTATTGCCTCCGGCCTACAATATATGACCCTTTTAAAAAGATAGTTTGGTTTAAAATATAAATCATTTGTAAGATAATAGATATTCATCTTTCAGTTTTGTCCTTATAATTAAGGCTCATTTCTAGGGTTGGAAATAGATTAAGTTAGGTTAGATTTTAGCTAAATAGGTCTAGGGCTGTAACAAAAATCCAAAGCCTGAGCCTAAACATGAGTTTGTATATAGGTTTTTTTTAGGTATGAGCTTTGAGACTTCAGAAAGTTTGACAACACTTGAAGCCTAGTTAAAGGCCTATTTAAAATGTAAGCTTTTAAATAGGCTTAAAGCATATGCATAGAAGTTCATATATGATTCATCAAACTAATTTAAAAGCTTAAGTTATACTCCCTCCGGTCCTAATTATAGGACATATTTAACTAACTTTAGGAAGATTAAGGAGAGGAGTTAAATTAGTTAATTTTACTCATTTTCCTAAAATACCCTTATATAAATTTAAAATGACAAAAGTAAAAGTGAATGAACAACTCTTATCACATACCTCTCCGACTTAGAATCTTCTTTTCTAAACACTTTTTAATTAAAACAATGGTCTTGTGTGTGTATACACAAACACATGTACTGATGTACATATACATAGACACATGCGCACACACACATACATAGACACACACACACACACACCTATATCTACACATATATATATATGTATGTGTGTGTTTATATATGTATACATACACATATATATTGACAACACACACAGTACACACACACTCACTCACAATATATATATGTGTGTGTGTGTGTGAGTGTGAATGTGAATGTGTGTGTGTAATTTATATATGTATGTATATTTGTGTGTAGACACACATATTTAAAAAAAACACACACACACACACACACAAATTACACACATGCGCGCATACACACACATATATCTGTGTGTGTATATTTGTATGTATATATGTGTGTGTCTATATATATATATATATATATATATATATATACACATTGGCAAATTAATGACAATTTATCGATAAATAGATTAAAATTTAACAATTTAAAAGTTTCAATGATGGGAAGAGTTTACACACTTACATACATATAATTACCATTCACCAAAAACTAAACATATTTGAGAGAATAAAATAGAGGTATTTTAGGATGAAATTGACAAAAATTAGAATGTTGTCTTATAATTAGGACCAAAACTAATTCTCAAATATTGTCTTATAATTAGGACCGGAAGGAGTACCTTAAAAGTTTATGATTGACTCTCACATGCAATATAAAAGTTTAGTAAGAAAAAAAGAAAAGAACACCTAGCAGCAATAATTCTCTAAGTAAGTATGAATAAAAAAAATCAATCATATATTAATTTAGGAGATATATTTTCTAAAATCAATCAAAGATGACAAGTAAGATATAAAAGTAGATTTTACCACTTTTTCTTTTATTGTAAAAATTGAGACAAACTCCTCATACGGGAATAATTATATTTCATTCAAACATTTTAAAATAAATTTACTTCAATTATTATGTTGCACCAAATAATATAAATCAAGGGAGAGGGAGTGAACTAACATTGTCATCTTGAGCAATGGAAGAGAAAAGGATGTAATCAATTGATAAATGAAAGGTTGAGCCCATGGTTAAATAATTAGACGTGAAATTGAGGGTTAAAACTAAGTAATTTTATAAATATTTTACAAAATTAATTTAGATTAAGTTATACATAGTTATGTATCACAATAATTTTATTTTTTTTTTAAAAAAAAGAGATAAATATGCCAGACCGGTAGGCTTATAGGCTAAGCCTTATGAAAATCGACATGACCTATTTATCCAAATAGGCTTGGTAATAAGCCTGAGTCTAAGTCTAACCTCTTGCCATATGGGCTAGGTTGTATAGGTCTATTTTCACCTATAGAGGGAAGCCGATGTTAAGCCATTTTTTGAATGAGCTGGATGATGAAATTTTATATATATATTGATTATTAAAAAAATCATTTGTTTTGAAAAAATTAGACCAAGTTCCCGACCCGACCGACGGGTTTAATAGCTGGTTTCCGGCCTCGATTCGGGGTTTAATGCGTCTGCAAATCGCAGTCAAGGTTCCTTTTTCTATTTGCTGACTCTACGCGTCACAATTGGAAGATTTGAAAACAAGAATTGGAGGGATCGTTCTTACTGCTTTCCGGTTTAATTGGAGCTGACGAATTTACATTTGGTGAGTTTCTGATCATCAACGCCATTCATTCATGCTAACTTTTCTGATTGCGAGATTATCTTCGTCCTTTCCATGCGGTACGAGAACCCAATTAGGGTTTCTCCGGCTCTATGCTTACCACATCTCTTATTCGTTTTCTTCGGTTGTGAAATCATCTGAATCAAATCACTCCGAACAAAATAGAGTCGAAAGTGAGTCGTTTACAGTTTCTTACCTCGTGAACTCATGTGCCGTGTCCGCTAGAGATGCTGAAAGATTATCCAAAAGGGTTAAACTGAAAGACCCTGATAATCCCGATTCGGTACTTAAACTTCTCCGGAGCTACGGATTCTCAGGTACTCATATATCAAAGGTTTTGAAACACGATCCACGATTGCTTTTGGCAAAGCCTGAGAGCAACCTTTTACCCAAACTAAGGTTTCTCCAGTCTATAGGGTTCTCAGCTTCTGAAATCCCTGAGCTCGTCTCCTATAACTATAGATTACTAAACTTTAGCTTAAAGAAACGTATAATTCCCCATTACGAGGCCCTCAAAAGTGTACTGGGTGATCCTGTTAAAGCAAGGAGATGTTTGAAAAACTCAAGGTGGAGTATTTTCTCCTATAGCTATGGTGTAACGAATATATTTCCAAACATAAAGGTCTTGAGAGATGAAGGAGTGCCTCAATCTTCTGTCTGTACGCTGTTATGTAGAAATGCAAATCTAGCATTTATAGATCAATCTAAGTTTGTTGAAAATGTGAAGTTTGCCAAAGAAACAGGAATCGAACCTTCCAAGGTTACATTCGTTCATGCACTTATTACTGTGACACACTTGAGTAAATCAACATGGGAGTGGAAACTGGATTTCTTTGAGAGGTGTGGCTGGTCCAGAGATGTCACTCTTTCGGCGTTCAGTAAGTTTCCAACCATCATGCTTTTGTCAGAGAAGAAAATCACAAACACAATGAACTTTTTTGTGGATGAAATGGGTTTGCGGTTGGAAGATACAGCTGGATGCCCGACAATTTTCGGCTATAGTTTAAAGCGGAGGATTATTCCTAGATGGTCAGTATTTCAAATCTTGAAAATGAAGGGTTTAGTCAAGGCTAATATGTCCATACCTTTCATGATTATTATGAGTGAGGAAAAGTTTGTGGAAAATTTTGTGATGAAATTTCAAGAGAATGTTCCTCAGCTACTGAATTTGTATAGAGGTGAATTGGGATCTTTACCTGAAGTTCAGGCATAGGGAGTTAGTTTCCTGGAATTTTTTTTTTGGGCCAAAAGTTTCCTGGATGTGAACTTCCAATTTTTTGTTCTCTTGTTTATTATGGCAATTAAACTTTGCTGCTTCTAAGTCCTACTCTACTTGATTTCTTTCAATGTTCTGGTCGCCCAATTTGAAGGACATTTCTTTCTGTTTACTAACTCATCAGATTTCTTCTTAACACTTGAACCAGTTACCCTGTTATGTATGACATATGGCAATCAATTTTACTGGCATCTTGGTTCTGGACCTGGTTATTTTGGCTTCTGTTAATTTTGTGATCAAATTTCAGGGAAGTGTTCCTCATCTACTGAAAATCTATAAATCTAGACTGTTCTTCTTCAAGCCTTACCCTAATTGGCTTTTTAAAATGTTAGAATAGCTCAATTGGGACTTTCAATTTCTAGGATATTTCTTTCTGTTTGTTGACTCCTCTGAAGGTTATAAATCAGTAGGACAATTTGTCTCCTTATATATGTTAAATGGTACTCCTCCGGTCCATAATATAAGACATATTTGAAGAGTTGATTTTGGTCGTAAATATAAGATAGTTTTCATATTTATCAATCTTTTCCTAATTTAGCCCTATTGATACTCCCTCAACAATAATCAAGGAGAAGGAAGAAGGAAATTAAGGAAGATGATAAGGGTGTTTTAAAAATTATATATCATATTAACTAACTCAACTAATTTCCTTAATCTAATCAAATTAGGTAAATATGTTTTAAGGACTGGGGAAGTAACTTTACTGGCATCTTTCTTCCGTGGGCCTGGGTTTGTTCTGGTGCTGTTAATTATTCTAAAGTGTTTTTCTATATGCATATGTTTGAGGTTAATGGACATATGCTGTTACTGGGAGGATACAAGAACTGAAAAAATTTGATGTCATATTAACCTTCTGAACTGAACTAGACAATTTTTAATTTTGTTGGCAAGTTCCTCTGAAAGGAAAAGGAGTCAAAAGTAATCATTGTGTCCCTCGAGAGTGTGCTTCTTAATCTTAGCAGAAGATTATAGTCGAATCACTACTTTGTGCCCATAATTTTGTTAATTTCAGTCTAACTATGATTTGCTTTTCCCCCCTTGTTTTCCTTTCCTCTAAGCTTATGATGAAAGCTTCAGTCCTTCATCGATTCATTCTAATTTATCTGCCTATTTTCTTGAGAGTTTTGAGCAGTGCAACTTCAGAAGATTTTGTGGCACAATAAAGTTCTTTATCTATGTTAGTTTTGACTGCAGGTTATCTGTGCCAATAGATTAAAATTTCTCTATTGCAGGTACTAGCTGTGCTCCTAAATGTAGGACCTATTTTACACTACAAATTAGATCCTCCATCTAGGATCGGAGTATAGTATCTCTGGATTCACAGATTCAATTGAACTTATACAGGACTAAGTGGTATCCCCGGAGGAGGAGTTTGTTTCGTCTGCTAAGAAATACGGTTTCAGCTTTAAGCCTTTTTGATCTTACAATGGCAATAACACTTTAACGGATTTCTTAGAACCTCTTTTTTTTTTTTTTTTAATATAGGAATTGGGTTACCTTTTAGGAGTGTAAAATTATAAAAATAAATAGAAGTTCCTTAAACTCGAGAAATATACCTTTCAAGTATGAAGTAAGTAAAGTTAAATTGCCTTTTGCAAATTAAGAAAAATACTCTATCTATTGTTTAATATAAGACATATTTACTTAATTTGATTAGATTAAAAAAATTAGTTAATGTAACATGTATTTTTTAAAACATCCTAATTATCTTTCTTAATTCTCTTATTCTTTTTTCTTTTTGATTATTGTTGAGGGATCATCAATAAGGGTAAATTAAGAAAATAATGATAAATATGTATTATATTAAGAATTGGAGGGAGTAATAAAATCAACTGATCATAAACATGTCAATTTCTAAGTTGATAGCTTACTATTGCTTTCTCTTTGCAACAGCTGCGTGTCTGGTTTCACTTCTGAAATCTTTTTTTTTTTAACATAGTAGGGCAAGCCGAGGCTTGAAACAAAATAGAGACTAGACTAGTGAGGCCTAGCTCTACAGTACATCAAAAGTAGCGAAGAAGCTAGGAGCGACAGACCAGTTGATCCTTCCCAACCATCTCCATACATCCAGTAGGAATTGCGGGAACTAGTAGCACGTCCTCATTGACAAGAGCATTGTGCCCTTCCTTAGCCATATAATCAGCACATGAGATAATGTCTCTCGGAGTGTAGTGAATCTTCACATCCAGGGAGTCAGAATAAAGAAGATCTCTGATTTCCTTAATAATTTCTCTCAACGGGTGATCGGCATAACAACAATCTCTCATGAGAATATTGACGGCGTCGAGGGAATCAGAGTAGAGAAGGATTTTTCTCAATCCCATTTGGTGGCCCACCTTCAATCCCGTCATGATGGCGTGTAATTCCGCCTCAATCACAGTATGCACACCAAGAGACCTACAGAAGCCCATCAGCCAGTGCCCATCAGAGTTTCTGATCACTCCTCCGCAAGCCGCTTGAAATTGATGATAGACAGATCCATCCACGTCGATTCGGACTGCATCGATAGGAGGGGGGGTCCACGTTCTTTCCTCGTACCTGCCAAGTTGAAAAATTTGGTGAGATAAATTGTGATTGACAGAGTTTTCCATAAGAAGATAATTACACAAGTGGAGCAACTCCCTGGTATCTTTCTGATCACTTCTGAAATCTAAACCATGGTTTTAAAAGGAAATTATCCAAATAGGTAAAATACTTAGAAAAGTGTTTTCTGATTCAAAACTATGGTTTCAAACAAGTTCCCCCCCCCCCCCCTTTTTTTTTCCATTTTTGGAAAAAGCAATTTAAATCTACACAAACACTCTTATCAAAATCACTTTTTTTCACAAAAGTGTTCCTTTTGTTTTATTTTTAAAAGTTATATATATATATATATATATATATATATATATATATATATATATATATATATATATATATATGATTTATGAAGTGAGTATGTGAGATGAGTTTTGACTTGGCTTACGGAAAATGACTCCTAAAACCATGGTTTGATTGTTTTTCAAACTAGCACAACAAAGTTTGGGCAAGTGTGGGCAAAGTTCATGGAAAGGCTTGTACCTTAGGCAAGGTATGTGCATGGTGGAACCAAGGCCTTGCAAGTCTATTATGATTTTCAAAACGTGGATTTCAGAAAAAGATGGGTGAGGTCAGCAATGTTGTTTCGCAAAAAAAGCCCCCTTGTTGGTAGAACTTTTGAAATTACTTGCATTTCTCTTTAGGGGTGGGAGAGGTCAAAGGTGTTGTTTCGCAAAGAAAGTTTCATGTTGGTGAAACTTTTAAAATTGTCTGCATTGCTCTTTAGGGGGACACCCCCTTTGTGCGCATTCCTTTCTTTAGCATTAGCACTTGCACTCTCCCCCAAATCTATCCAAAATATTGTAAAATCACTTTTATCAATTTTTTTTCTTGGTTTAAGATGCAAATTTGCCCTAAAAAGTTTTGCTGAAAAGCAATGTTGATATGAAAGTTTTTTTAGTTTCAATTTTATTCTGGAAGTTTCAAAACGTAGCAATATTGGCTCATATCATAAAAAAAACTAATATTGACTGGTAAAAAATTGATGTTGATCTTTAATTTTGTAGCAATATTTTTGAAGCAATATTGAATCTTAAAAAAAAAAAATCAGAGTAATATTGGTCATCTGCATAAACTTTTGTGGCACATTTGCACCTTAATCTTTTTCTTTTTTTTCCCCTTCTTGAAACTATTGTCTAAAAACTAATACAAACAAATAAGCTCGATTCAAAGAAGTGATATCAACCATATATGGTGTGAATGAGGTACGGTTGGAGCAATTTTGAATAAAATGAGATTCGTACTTCATGATAAACTTTATCATGTGATATAAAAAAGGAATAAAAAAAATAGAGAAATTTGAGAGAACAATTAAATAATTTCAATTCGAATTTTATAAAATATATTTAAGTTTATTAAGATTAGGATTGAAGTTCTGGCAAAGAAAAAAAAGGATTTAAGTGGTTTTTAAACCCTTACTTCTTAACTCTAATATTAGTTTATAAGTGATACTCCCTCCTATCCTACTTATAGGAATGTATTTTGGAGTTGATTTTGATTCTAATTATAAGACCAAATTTCAACTTTTGTCAATCTTTTTCCCCCTAAAATACCCTTTTTAGTACTTTCTTAATAACAATTAAAGACAATAATAATTTAATAATACACCTATATATTTTATAAAGTAAATAATGTTTGCAGCTCATTAATGTTATATACACCTCAATTATACTGTTTATTTTTATAAAATAATTTTGAGCAATTTTTGTCATATTTTCTCATATCACCCCTACTAATATTTCCTCAACAATAATTAATTTAATAACACGCTTATATTCTATTAAGTGAGAGATTCTATTTTATTTTTTATTTTTAAATAAAATAATTTTAATATTCCTTTAAAAATATGTTTTGTAACTATTTGTCCAAATTGATTAATTTTTTCCTGTAAAAGAACCTAATAAAATATCTTTCAGTATCACTTTATTTTTAATAGATCCGTTGAAATTGAACCTCCTTCATCCCATTCCCACCACGTCAGCAATCCCAGGGTCTTTTGTAAATACAGAATATAATTAAAAAAATAGAAAAAGTTGTGAGCAATAGAGGTGCCTGCATGGGATTATTTTGTAAATACAGAATATAATTAAAAAAAAATAGAAAAAGTTGGATTATTTTGTAAATACAGAATATAATTAAAAAAAAATAGAAAAAGTTTGGCAACTTCGGTTTGCAAGCTTCCCAGTCCAACACGGATTTGGATTCGGTCCTTTGCTCCTTATGGTCCTCTGCGCTCTACTTCGGAAAAATAACTCTGATCCTCTTTTTTTTTTTTTTTCAAGGTACTGTAGGTACTAAAAAGATACTTTAAGATACTGACTGGTGCTGAAAAAATACTTTATGATGTTAAAAAATTATTTTAGGATGTTGAAAAAATATTTCAGGGTATTGACTGGTACTAAAAAGATATTCCAGGATACTGACTGGTACTGAAAAAATATTTCATGACCCAGAAAAATTATTTTAGGACTTAAAATAATTTTTCAACATCATAAAGTGCCAGTTAGTATTTTTCAGCACCGATCAATATCTTGAAGTATCTTTTTAGTACTTACAATACCCTAAAATGTGTATTATAAAAAAAATAATAAAAAAGAGGATCAGTGTTGTTTTTCCGAAGTGGAGCGCAGAGGACCATAAGGAGTAGAGGACCAAATCCAAGTCCGTCCAACACACAACACATGCATATGAGCACTCTCACTCGCTCGCTATCCTTCCCACCCTCTTCGGGATAGGTAGGTGAGCTAAAAATCTTTTAGCAAAAGTTATTTTTGAAAAATAATTATAATTAGATGATTTAATTTCTCTCCTTAATCTCTTCAAATTCTGGTAAATAGTTCCTATATCAAGTGGCGAGCACTTTCTAGATCGAATAAAATTCAAAATCAAATAAAACATTGAAAAACCTAGATTTTAAAATTGCTGTGAAGAAGCGATATAAATATTAGATTTTTTAATAAAAAATTGATTTTAGTTTTTAGAATGGTAGCTTTTGTGAAGAATCATTTTGATATATGGACGAGGAACTAAAGGAACAGAAACAAAGCTCAATGAGTATAAACAAATGATAAAAAAGATAGACACTAATAGTGTGTATCAATCATAGCATAACAATGGGTCATTATATTTCTGACAATTATTCAGAAGACAGAATTAATTACTATAACCACTTGCGGGACTTATAAGGGGCAGGGGCCCAACCCCCCGCGCCCCTCCCCAAAAAAAAAAAATTTATTTAAAATTTTTTAATGATATTTTTTATTTTTTAGTAAATAATATCACTTTAGCCCCTCAAAGTAAAATTAAATTTTGGCCCTTCAACTTCTTTTTTTCCCCCCTCTTTTTATATCTTTAGGCGTATAATTTTATTTTATTTTATGTGGGCTCTTGTATGATTTATATTGATCTTGTCATTTTTTTTTATATTTCATTTTAATTACCTGAAATTTTTAGTTTATCAATGAAATTTTCTTTTATGGTATATCCCTTACTAGTTACTATGCTTTTACCTATTCTATATTACACATATAGATGAAGTTAATTGACTTGATTTCATGAATATTTTTTTTATTTTTAATACATTTAAAACTTTCCTTTAAAAGTTTTTTTTGAAGGCGCTGCCCCCGAATCCCACCACCACTATTTGGCTCCCTCAAACTTTTCCTCCAAGTTCCGCCATTGAATATAACATTAATATTTGAAAGCATAAACTATTACATAACAATCAAGATTTTTTTTTTTTTAAATAACAATAACATGGTCAAAATTGATGATCCAAATGCAGAACACTTTTGTTTCAATAACGATACTTCATCGAGTTAACATATGAGAAAAATTTGAAGTGCAGCTGTTGGATATTTGGCTTTCTAATTTAAAAAATATTAGGGTAAAAATATAAACTTTTAGGGGGCTTAGCTCAGACAATAAGAGGAGGATTGAGTGTAGATAATATACAAGATTCACACCTAATATTTAAATTTCCATTCAGATCAACTGTAATTTTAATTTGAAACAAGCCAAATGGAAATTTGATCATACTTGTAATATGGGTTCCTTCCTTTAAAAAAATGCCTAGGATCCGGTAGGTTTTGATCAGAGACACTTTACAATTAGGGATGGAAATAGGACAGGTCAGGCCAGACTTTGGCTAAAAAGTTCTAAGCCTGTAATGAGGTTAAAAGGTCTGGGCCTGGACCTGAGCCTGAATGCATGCTTTTTTTTAGGCTCAGGCTTGAGCCTTTATAAGGTCTGGTTAGGTCTGAAACTTTTTTAAAAGCCTACTTATAATGTAAGCCTTTAAAAAGGCCTCATATTGCACGCCTTGAAGGCCATAAGTAGGCTTCATACACTCTAAGCCTATTAAAATCTATATAAATATAAAAATGAAAAAAATAAATATTTGTTGTTATATGATATAAATATATATATATATATATTTAATGAGTAAACAGGCCAGACGTGAAGACTTACAGGTCAGGCCTTAACAAAATAGGCCTGACCTATTTATACATAAAAGCCTTTAAATAGGCTTTGGTTTGACCTTTCTAACAAACAGGTCAGGCTGTAGGCCACCTGATAGGGGCCTAGCCTATTTCCACCCCTATTGACCATCATTGCTCTTTGCCAAATTATATTTATAGCAGATTAACTTTTAAAGCTGTTCTCAAGGAAACATCTTAGAAAACTAAGCTATTTTGTGTATAATTCCAGTAAACAAAAATTCTCTAGACTACTTATTAAGCTTTAAAATACTGAATGCTGCTTTTATTCCAGAATCTAAATTAGTATTAGTTCTCCTTTCTCCGGCTTTCAAACTATGTAGAATGAATACAAGTTATTGTGGCTAACATTTTCTAGCTGGTGCTGTGAAGATTTCAGTAGTTTCTTGAGTGCACATTTTCTAGCTGGTGTTGTGAAGATGTCATTCTCAAAATATATGCATGAAAGAATGCCAAAATCCATATAAAATTGAAAAAAAAAAAAGATAATACAATATATATATTGAATATTTGAATCCTAGAATTTGTTGAGGTCCCTCTCACATCATCTTTACCTACATAACCTTCTAAAGTTTCTGGTAACAGACATTTCCTTTATTTATATATATATATATATATATATATATATATATATATATATATAACATAGCTCAAAATATTATGTGGCTCTTTAAGAAATTACTGTTTTGTTTTCCTTTCTCTGGTTGTACGTTAAGCTATATGTTTTTGGTCCATTCAAATAGTCAAATAACCTGTTTTAGGGATATAATTGCTACTTCATTGGCCTAGAAAATGAGATTTAGGATACAAGCAAGATTGAGGTTTGAGGACTACTTAAATTAACCCTGTGAGCTACGGCATATATAGCTGTGTTGACATTTTTATTTCTTGAATCCATGACCCTATTGAGATTCACAACTATGATAATGCTATATTGAAAGAGTTTGGATTTTCATGTGGCACGCTTATCAAGATCCTTTTGGAATTATCTTCAAATCATGTGACACAAAGTGGGTCATGGAGGGGTCAATTTAAGAGTCAAACTCATTATAATTGATAATAATAATGAGATTCTAGTATAACATGCTAGAAAAATTAAATGGGGTTAGAGAAAGATTTACTACATACTACTTGTTAATTCTTAGAAATTGACAACATTCCAGCACATTTTCTCTCTCCTTTTATCTATTTTTGGTTCAAAATGTGCATATCAAAGTATAAGGCAAATATCAAAGAAATCCTTGTTTTATCCTATAGAGTTTGTGATTTAATTGAAAATTGATAATTCCTTCCTCTTTTGTAGGAAGGTAGAAACAAGCTTTGAAGCATTATAGGAATCAAGAAACAAGGAAAGAAAGAAAGGAGGTGAAGCAGTGCAAAATTAGAAGAACCTGTACAACTGGCCGCGGAAAGTCACTACTGGCCGCAGCCAGTAGTTTCCGCGGAAAGTCGCAACTGGCCGCAGCCAATCGTGAAAAATGCTGAAAGTACAGCTGCGCGTTTTTCATTTCAGAAACAGAAAAACCCTATTTATACCAAAGGGAAGGGCCGAAAAACACACTCTTGACCTAGGGAAACAAGTGGGCACACAAGGGAAGAGCTTGGGAGAGAGATTTGGACAATCTTAGAGGCTTGGGTGCTCATCCTAAAGGAGATTTTGGAGATTTCACCTTGGTTTTTCCTCTTTTCCTCTCTTTTCTTCTTAGTTTCTTCATGTATTCAGTTCCTTTACTTAGAATCTCTTTGTATTTGAACATGAGTAGCTAAACCTTTCATTCTAGGGTTCTTTTACCCTTTTGTATGGATTAATACTTGAACTTTCCTCTCTTTTGGTAGATAAATATATATATGTGTTGATTTCAACCTTAGCTTCATGCTTCTAAGTGATTGGCCTCCATTTAGATGATTTATTCACTTGGGTTTTGACTCGAAAGAGCTAATATAGGTGTAGAACTTGATTGAAATCATGTTTGTCTTGAAGTTTACTTGATAAATGGATGGTTTGTTGGTAAAATAGAGATATATTTACTAACCTTGCATTGTCACATTAGGGTTGTTGCTTAATTATTGATTCTTACTAATTGTAGCAAAAGGTTGTGCATTTTAGTGAGAAGAGAAACTTGATTTTGACTTGAGAGAGCGTTTCAAGTGTTTTTGAACCCTAGACTAACACATATATGTATTGAAATGCTAGTAGAGAGGAAGTTAACCAAGTTTTATGAAATGCAAAAGGGGAAGAAGAATCCTAGGCTCCATTTTTCTTGAAGTCACAAGTCATTTGCCTTTATCAATTTTAAGTTTTAGAAATAGTCTTTAAAAATTCTCATTCCAACTCAAAACTTTGTTCTAGCTCAACTTGATGGAATTCACTAGCCTCTTGTTTGACCAATTTGTTAAACAAATCCTCGTGGGAACGATACTTTACTAATCACTTTATTACTTGTGAAACTCGTACACTTGCGAGGCGAACACTACTAAATCTTTCTAATAGGCCCCAAACATGCATGAAGCTGTTCTATAAAGTTTCATTTTTCACAATAAAAGGGTGGCCTTAGTGCATATGGCTTCCACCATATAGGGTTCAATGAGGAATAAATGTAAGTCGCCTTACTTTCATAAGCATAGAGGCTATTTTTAAAGATTTAATAATTACATATAATTACAATAATCACACACACATAAAGTTGTGACTTGTGACACATATTTGAAAGAATGGCTTATATCATACGCATGTTTCTTCTTTTTGATATGTTAAAGCCAAACTATAACAACTACTTTGGGCGCAGTAACAAGGAAGGCAATACTTTCATTTTCCTTTCTCTTCAATTAAAGGAGCACACAGAATAAACCCAAATGATCCAATCAACATATGCAATACAACAAAGCAAAAGCAATGAAAATGCATGGAATAACTTCTAAATCAACATTAAGGAATGAATTTAGAGCTTACTTCAACTTTGAAATTGGTATCTCCATCATCCAAGAGCTCAAGTAAAGAACTAATTTTTATCATGTCTTTATATCCATTTATATTTATCTCTTGTTTGTTCTTGCTTATGTTTAGCTTTATGTTTCTTCCTTCAAATTTCCATAACCCATAATTTACCAGAAGTGTCAATCATCCTCTTCAACCTTCCTTCATTGTACGAATTCTTAGGATACCTCAAGGCCGTCTATATATACAGGTAACAAAAATCAGCTAGCTTGGAGATTCTTTTGTTTTATTGATTTATAAAGAATAATTTCTACATAAATTTTGTTTATTTATTTAAAGCCTCTTACTTCTCTCTTTTCTTTCTTAAAGTGTATTTTCAGAAGAAGATCAAGTCATCATCCTTCTGCTAATAGGTGAATAATAGAATATAAGTTGTTTATTTTACATGTCAATAAATTAAATTTCCTTTAACAATAGGACATTAAATCTATTTTTTTGGAAGTATATGGTTCTTTTTTTTTGGGGCAGCATTTTTTGGCTATTGAGATGATAATGAAAAACGAATAATCTGGATTGTGTAATTATCATCTAAAGTTATGTATTTTAACTTTGACAGAGAATCCCCCATGAGTTCTAGGTTAAGAAATTTAAATACCAACAAGTCTCAAGGAATATAACTTTCGCGCAAGTTCAATTTGCAAGACTTGTAAATATGAAAGTTCGATTTTTAGGCATAAATTGTTATATTTGACTTTTGTAAATGACGCAATTTGATTTGTAAATTTTTACATTTTACTTATTACTATAAAATATAGATTTTATTTACATAAAAGACATCATTTTTAAATAGGAAAGTAACATTTTTGTAATTATGTGGAGGCTTTTGGTGTCCCAATTTAGAAAAATGATACTTCTAATGTCCCAATTTAAAAAACAATGTAAAAATCAGGGATTTTTGGTGTCCAAACTATAAAGTGGAAGCCAAAAATAGTATTTCAGTGTCCCTAATTCAACATGGGGATGCCTAAAGTCCATTTTTTTTAGATATAAAATTTCTTAGATCTATTGTTGAACGCCGTTAGCGTCTTGACCCCATATGTTTCAGATTTAAAAATATATATATATATATATATTTACAGCATCCCAAATTAAAATAGGACGCTATAAGTCTCTACCTTATTATGTCTCCCACATTGGCATCCCCCAAAAAAGGGGACATAAAAACAGTCCAAAAACGGACATTAAAAATCACTTCTGTAGTAGTGTAAAATTGTAAATATAAAATTTTTTGTACTTAAATCTGTATTTAATTTTCTTACTCGAAACCTATGACTAATTTTTCCAAAATTTTATTCGGAATTTGGTTTTGAAAGAGCACCATAATACAAGTTTTTTTTTTTGTTTATTTCTTTTGAGTATCGTAATAAATTTATAATAATAATTTTTTTAGGAAATTGAATTGTTTAAAATTTGAGATTCATGCTTAATGTTTTTTTGACCAAATGTCATAGGCTTAGTTAAGTGAATTATTGTTTTATTTTTTGGTGAATAGTGAACTATTGTTTGTTACTTTCATGAAGGAGGGCATCACGGAATTTGATTGCAGAGTCACGTTAGTAATCAATCAATCAATATTTTATTTTATTTTTATTTATTTATATAAAGGTGAAGGTACATTAAGCAATTTGAAGTATTTTTACATGTGCATCCACCACTTAAAGTATTTTTTGTGATTTCAAAATTTGAGGCGCTCGGCCTAAACGTACCAAAAAATATTTGAAGATACTGAGTGCATTTTTTTAAGAAAATATTTTAAAGTATTAGATGCACTTAAAAAATATTTTAAAGCCTCAGAGATAACACTTATTTCTTTTGTGTCTTTTTCCCCTCCTTGGGCCTCTTAAGAAGCAGTTCTAATCATCATCCTTTTGCTTTGCTTCCTATTAATTCTTAAGCTGCCTCCTCCTGAAGGAACAACAAGATTATCATCAATTCATATTACAGGTAAAAAAAAAAAGAATTTAAGTTTTTTTAATTTGTGCATAACAATAAATTTATTTCTTTTAACAATATAACATAATTAGAAACAAAGTGAAGATGTAATCTTTTGTTTTGTTTTTTGTTTTTTTGGCGTCTATGATTAAAAAAAAAAAAGTTGTCTGAGCATTCTTTTGGGATATCAAGGCAATAATGAAAAATGAATAATTTGAATTGTATACTTGTGATTTGTGATACTTATTCTTAATCAAATTAAGATAGGTGTAGTTTTATTTTAATTTTTTTTAAAAAAATCCACTTATACTAATTTATTGGAAGCAGGAAATTTAAGTAGATAAGGTTAAATATCTAAAGTTACACCATTTTATCATTAGCAGTTGTAAAAACTAGGAATATCTTATTTTACAACTCAGGTTCTTTTTGCAGGACTGCATCACAGCACAAAATTTGATTACTTCTCTCTTCTGTGTCGATCAAACAAATATAATCAATATAATCATCAATTCATATTACAGGTAAATTAATTAATATGAGAATTTGATTTATTCATGTATGTTATATATATATATATATACACACGCACATACATACATATATTCCTGGTTTATTTTGATAGTTAGTTATAACTAAGTTTGACTGTTATTTCTATGTATTATAACCGTATCATATATAGCTAGTTAGTTATGCCAATGAGAGTTGGCATAGATGGTAAGGGATCCAGAACTAGGCCCTTGGGTCGTGGGTTCGATCTCTTCTGCCGTCGCTGGGACTCCTTTGGTAGGCGATTTCGTAAGTCCCCAATAAGTGCTCATAAAGCCTGGGGCCGTGCCCTAGCCTTGGTGGGAGACTGATGCCAAACTCCTCCGAAACTTTTTCATAGCAAAAAATATGTAGCTAGTTTCAGTCAAACCTCCTTATGCATGTCTTTTGTGTGACATTATATATATATATCATCCACGTGCCCTCAATTTTTTATGGTGATTATTATAAGTTACAGCAATATTATGTAATTACATGTGATTTCGTTTTGCTGCATTAGATGGAAGAGATTGTGATCTCTTTCGTGGAAAAGGTGGTAGGATGCATAGCAGGCCCAGTTTTACGAAGTGCTACTTACTTGTTCTGCTTCAACCAAGTCATTGAAAAGCTTGAGAAGGCAAAACAAGAGCTAGAGGTGAAACTAGAAGACGTGAAAAAGCGTAAGGAAGAAGCAGAACGAAAAACTGAAGAAATAATGTCTTCTGTGAAGAAGTGGCTGGATGAGGTGAATGTTGTCCTAGACGAGGTGCAAAAGCTTCAACAAAAGCTTGAAGGAGGACGGATCAAGTGTTTCAATGTGTCGCTTAGATATTCTTTAGCAAAATCAATGGATGATAAGGCTACGCGGATGATGGAGCTGATCAATGAAAAAAATTCCAACTTAGAGCCTTTTTCTATTTGCATCCAACTTCCTGGCATCACTTACTTCTCTTCCAAAGAGTTTATGAATTTCGACTCAAGGAAATTGAAATGTAATGACCTTTTGGAGGCAATTAAAGATGGCAAGAACAAGACGATCGGACTCTATGGCATGGGCGGCTCAGGCAAAACCACATTGGCAAAGGAAATCAGCAAGAAAGTGGAGGAGCTGAAATTTTTTGAAAAGGTTGTCATGGCAGTCGTTTCAAAATCCCCAAATATTCTCAACATTCAGCAGGAAATAGCAGAGCAAATTGACTTGAAATTGGAAGAGGAAGTTCAATCTACTAGAGCACAAAGGCTGTCTTTGGGATTAAAAAATAAGAAGATTCTTATAATCTTGGATGATGTGTGGAGCAAACTAAGCCTTGAAGATATTGGCATTCCACTAAACGAAAGTTGTTGTGTCTTGTTAACCACTCGCCTTCGTGATGTATGCATCTCTATGAATTGTAAAAGTATAATTGAACTGACTCTCTTAAGAGAGAAAGAGGCATGGGCTTTGTTCAAGATGTGTGCCAACACAACCAATGTCTCAATGAATGAGTTTGATAGCATTGGAAAGAAGATTGTTGATGAGTGTAAGGGTTTGCCTACAGCAATTGTGACAGTTGGAAGTGCATTAAAAGAAAAGAGTATTCAAGAGTGGAAGTCAGCCCTACGAAGGCTACAATGTCCCCCACCATTAGATATTGAAGACGACTTGAAAGCCTCTTATATAACTATCGAGGTGAGTTATGAAAAATTACCAAATTTACAAGCCAAGTCACTTTTTTTTTTATTGTGCTCTGTGTTTCTTGAGGATCATAAAATCCATATAGAGGATTTAATTTGTTTTGGGAAAGGAATTATTAAACTTGGTGACAATATTTACACAATGGAAGAGGTAAAGAATGAGATTTTAGTAACTATTAAGAAGTTGTTAGATTCTTGTTTGCTAATGAATACGAAGAAGCAGGCTTATGTAAAAATGCATGATGTGGTTTGAGATGTAGCCTTGTGGATCGAAAAGAAAAATGGCCAAGAAGTTCTACCAGAAAAACGTTTAGCTTCAAATATGTTGATTAATGACCATCAAAGTTTGAAAGATATAAAGGCATTGTCATTGTGGGGTCTAGCTGAAAATTTCAAGCTCTCTAGTCCATTGCGTTGTCCAAAACTTGAAATTTTGCTACTTCAACCTCATGGGGTCATTGAAGATCTTGAAGGTATAGAAGCACTCAAAGTCTTGGCTCTCATAAAATATAGCTTTACATGGCCATCTTTTACAATTCAGACGTGGCCAATATCTTGTTTAATCCCATGATCAATTGCGTCATTAACAAATCTTCACATATTATGCCTTCGAGGAAAAAGTTTGGGTGACATATCTTTTTTGGGTGGATTCAAGAGATTGGAGATTCTTGACTTACGTTCTTCTCAATTCCCTGAATTACCTACTGGAATTATAAACATGAAAAAACTAAAACTTTTGGATGTGTATAATTGTGGAATTATTAAAAGCCCTTTAGAAGTAATAGAAAGATGTGAGCAACTTGAAGAATTATACTTGGGCGATAGCGAATTTGTCA
Organism: Acacia crassicarpa; assembly: GCA_034222035.1. Taxonomy (NCBI): domain Eukaryota; kingdom Viridiplantae; phylum Streptophyta; class Magnoliopsida; order Fabales; family Fabaceae; genus Acacia; species Acacia crassicarpa. The sequence continues at coordinate 23,446,684 of JAWXYG010000004.1, forward strand.
TCTCAAAAAATTTCTCTCTTTCAAGGTTGAAGAGGTATGTTATCATTGATTCCACATGCCAATTTTCTTCATGGCGTCCGTATTTTTGGTTGCTTCCATTTCCTTTTGCAGAATATGTTGATGGTTCTATTGAAACATTGACGAGTTTAAGTTTACAAGGCCTCAATCTCTCTGATCTTGGTTCGTCACTGAAACGTCTCATTCAGTGACTAACCAGGATAAAGAAAAGATAATTAAGCTAATTAAACACAAGGTCAAGTATCTAACAAAAGTCCAAGCTATATCCAATCTATAAATATAACAAAATAAATCAGTCCAACATTATAAAATTCATCCAAAACCTAGAAATCACAGATACGATGTAGAAATAGAGAAATGGAAGAACAAAAACTCCCCAATTGAAGCCTCAAGTTCATGTCATTACCTCTTGCTACAAAGATAAATGGATTCAGCAACTGCCACTCACAGAAACAGCATCTCCAAACAATTTCAAACGCTCAACCATGGAGAACAGCAATTCAACTTGACAGATTAGTACACAATAAAGAAATATTGGTGCTGAATATGAACCAAGAGACAAATGAGCCACGTCCTGTGGTGGTGAAAGACGGTAAGGTGGAGAGAAGCAAAGGTGATGGTGAATGGCGGCGAAGCTCGTCGGCGATGGTGATGAAGAAGAAGAGGTGGTCGAACATGAACTCTGTTTCTTGCAGATCTTCTCTGTTTCGATCTGACCTCTGAGCTTGCTTGAGGCGAAGAAGGTCGGGTGGTTGGTGACGGTGGACGATGGCGGTTGCTTGAAGGAGTCCAATGGTGAAGGTGAGGTGAAGATAATGGTGGCTTCCATCGAATCACAAGGATGACGCCTCTGTTCCTTCCAACTGGCTGAAACGTCTAACTCTGAGTGGAGAGGGCTACGGTGGAGTAAGTGGTGGCAAAGGAAGGAGGTCTCCGGCGACTGTGGAGGTGAGAGTTGAAATCGCCGGCGACAGTCGTGAGAACGGTGGTGGAGGTTTGCAAAGATGAAGAATGAAGGTGGTCTGGCTTCAGAGAGCTTTCACGGAATCACGGCGCCTCTGGTGGTTCTGAATTAACGGGCTCCCACACTGATCTCTGAGTTAATTGTTTGTCAAAAAAACGTTGTAGTTTTGACATGACCATTCTGGTATTTTCAATTTTTGTGGTATCCAACGGTCATTTCTAAAATTCTAACCTATATTGCGATTTTCAGTTTTATTCCAATTTTTCAAATGCCTACAATTAAAAATAATTAAACCAACATAAGATATTCTCATAAAAATCAATGATTAAGAATAATTACAATTTTATGATAATTTTACCCTTTTTAGTCCTAATTTAATATATTTATTCTTAATCTCAATTTATTATAAGAAAGGTATTTTAAGTTCAATAATTATGAAAAAATCTCTAATTAAAGTATAAAAATATATAATAAAAATAAGAATTTTTCAGATGTATAAAAAAATATAAAAACTTTTGCGATGGGAAAAAAAGAAGAAGAAGCATTCCTCAATACGAAATTCAAATAATTTGTGTTCATATTTGACCACTTGCCCAGCTATTCACTCTGACAATGACAAAACAACATTTATAACTTGAAAAATCTCATATAAATATCATCTGCATTTACAAAACTCTCAAATATCTGTTGAATTTGTTAAATGATTTAAAGGTACCAAGGATCATATGGGGATTTATAAATTCGGATAAAATTATCCTTTTACCCTTAGTTTTAAATAAATTTTTTTAAAAAAGACCTGCGTTGAAGGGCCGCGGGGCACCGGCGATTGTTTTTTTTTTTTTTTTTTGAGGGGGGTTTTGGGGCGGTGGGATTTTTTTTTTTTTTTTTTAAGATTCATTAAAAGTGTGGGAAGTGAGGTTTAAACCCCCACCTCCCACACCTCGATGGTGCCAAGTGGTTTAACGACTAGGCCACTTAATTCCTTTGATATATATATATATATATATATGCATTAATAAATATATATATTCTTCTTAACATTTTTTTCAATGGTAGTTACAAATCTTTCAACGGCAGTTACAAATCTCTCAACAGCATTTACAAAATTTTTAATCGCATTTGCGATTTTTTTTTAGGTTTAGCTTTTTTGCCTCTAAGGGAAAAATAAAAAAAATAAAGCAAGTTCCTCTAAAAGGAGGAAAAGGAGCTAAAAGTAATCAATGTGTCCCTCAAGACTCAAGAGTGCTTCTTAGCAGAAGATTATAGTCAAATCACTACTTTGTGCCCATAATTTTGTTAATTAAAGTCTTATTGCCCCCTTTTTTTTTTTCTTTCCTGTAAGCTTATGATGAAATCTTCAGTCCTTCATCAATTGATTCTAATTTATCTGCCTATTTTCTTGAGAGTTTTAAGCAGTGCAACGTCAGAAGATTTTGTGACACAATAAAGTTCTTTATCTATGTTAGTTTTGACTACAGGTTATCTGTGCCAATAGATTAAAATTTCTCTATTGCAGTTACTAGCTCTGGTCCTAAATGTATGACCTATTTTACACTACAAATTAGATCCTCCATCTAGGATCAGAGTATAGTATCTCTGGATTCATGGATTCAATTGAACTTGTATAGGATTATGTGGTATCCCCGGAGGAGGGGTTTGTTTCGCCTGCTAAGAAATATGGTTTTGACTTTTAAGCCTTTTTGATCTTACAATGTCAATAACACTTTAATGGATTTCTTAGAACCCTTTTTTATTTAATATAGGAATTCGGTTACCTTTTAGCATGGTGGTGAAAACGTCGATTTTACCTGAAAACAGAAGGAGAATGAAAAATCGTGAAACATAAAATCGTAACGTAGTAAAATCTTAAAAAAATCATAAAAACTTAAAAGTGTTTGGAAAATTAATAAAATCGTTTTAATGAAAAAAAAAATCGTAAAAACGTAAAATCGCAGTGATAAATCGAGTTTTTAACTACCATACCTCTTAGGAGTGTAAAATTATAAAAATAAATAGAAGTTCCTTAAACTCTAGAAATATACCTTTCAAGTATGAAGTAAATAAAGTTAAATTGCCTTTTGCAAAAAAAAAAAAAACTTTGGTTCTTAATATAAAACTTAGTTTCCTAAATAAGAAAATAGTGAAAAATTATATGTGTGTAATCAACTGAGTATAAACATGTCAATTTCTAAGTTGATAGCTTACTATTGGTTTCTCTTTGCAACAGCTACGTGTGTGTGGTTTCACTTTTGAAATCATGGCTTTGGTCTAAACCATGGTTTTAAAAGGAAAGTATCCAAATAGGTAAAAAATTTATAAAAGTGTTTTCTGATTCAAAACTATGGTTTCAAAAAAGCTTTTGTTTTTCCCTGCATTTTGGAAAAAAGCAATTGAAATCTATCCAAACATTCTTGATCAAAATCACTTTTTTCACAAAAGTGTTCCTTTAGTTTTTTTTTTTTTAAGTTTGTTTGTACGATTTACGAAATAAGTATGTGAGAGAAGTTTTGATTCAGCTAGCGGAAAATAGCTCATGAAACCATGCTTTAATTGTTTTTCAAACAAGCACATCAAGGTTTGGGCAAGTTCATGAAAAGGTTTGCAATCTTAGGCAAGGTTTGTGCATGGTGCAACCAAGGCCTTACAAGTCTACTATGATTTTCAAAACATGGATTTTAGAAAAAGGTGGGTGAGGTTAACGATGTTGTTTCGCGAAAAAAGACCCCTTGTTGGTGAACTTTTGAAATTACTTGCATTTCTCTTTAGGGGATGGGGGAGGTCAGAGGTGTTGTTTCATGAAAAGTCTCATGTTGGTGTAACTTTTAAAATTGTCTGCATTGCTCTTTAGGAGGACCCCCTTGCAGCATTCCTTTATTTAGCATTAGCACTTGCACTCTCCCCCAAATCTACCGAGAATATTGTAAAATCACTTTTATCAATTTTTTCCTTTTGGTTTAAGATGCAACTTCAGAAGTTTTTGTTGAGAATCAATGTTGTTATGGAAGTTTTTTCAGTTTTAATTTCATTTTGGAAGTTTCAAAACGTAGTAATGTTACCTTATACCACTAAAAAAACTAAAATTGACTATTAAAAAATTGATATTGACCTTTAATTTTATAGCAGAAAAGGGTAATATTGCTCCATTTTAATATTTTTGGAACAATATTGAATTTAAAAAAACTTTCAGGGTAATATTGGTCATCTGTAAAAACTTTTGGGGCAAATTTGTACCTTAATCTTTTTTTCTCCAGAAACTATTCTCTAAAAACTAATACAAATAAACAAGCTTGATTCGAAGATGTGATATCAACCATATTTTATGAGGTATGATTGGAGCAATTTTGAATAAAGTGAGATTTATACTAGTAGTGCAGTAGTATTAGGAGTAGTCTCCCTACACCCTTGTACTGGGTTCGATCCCCCCCATCCCCTATCGCCTATGTATCAAAAAAAAAACTTTATCATGTGATATAAAAAAGGAATTAAGAAAATAGAGAAATTTGAGAGAACAATTAAATAATGTCGATTCAAATTTTATAAAATATATTTAAGTTTATCAAGATTAGGATTGAGGTTGTGGCAAAGAAAAAAGGATTTAAGTGGTTTTTAAACCCTTACTTCTTAACTCTAATATTAGTTTATAAGTGATATTTAGAATCAAATTGTTTGGGTTAGGTGTGTGCCAACAAGTGATTTTAGGGCATGTACCAAAAGGGTCTTATTATTTTATAATCACTTGTCATTAATTTCCTTCTTCACAAATATAATTTAAGGAGAATCTCATGGGTGAAATAGAGAAATCTTATATAAGGCTGATAAACTCAATAAATCTTAAATTGGGTCAATAACGCAATTTAGGATATTTAAATGTTGGTTATTTTTCAATAATACCCTTAACCCTTAATCAAAAAAAAAAAAAAAGGAGGAAAATTTGATATAGCCCTCTCTTATGCACCTGAATCCGATATCAACTATAGAATTAGACATCATTACCATTGTTGCTCTCTCTCTCTCCTGTACCTAAGGAGCGTGAAGGATGCAGAATATCTAGAGCAATTCAGAGTTGGTATATGAGATTTGGTCAAAGTTTACTTATAAATAGGACCAAAATGGTAAAATGTTACTGATTTAATTGTTGATAAGACTGATTTAGTTGTTAGAATATTGTTATAAATACTATTAATTTGGTTATTAATGAATACTAATTTAATTATTAATAGGATTGATTTAGTTATTAACCATTATATAAAAAAATACTAGAAAATGACCGGAGACTTTTTTAACATGTGGCTTTTTCTTAACTTTTTTTGACTTTTTTTTTTTTTTTTTTTGGTTAATATGAGCCGAGATGGATGGATATTCCCAGAAGAATTTGATTTGAGTGATCGTTCTTACTGTTAGCCGGTGTAATTTGAGCTGACGAATCTACAATTGGTGAGATCCTTATCATCACCTTCAATTCATTCATGCTAATTTTTCTGATTGCCAGATTATCTTCGTCTTGGTCATGCGGTCCGAGAACCCAATTAGGGTTACTCCGTCTCAATGCTTCCCTCACCTCTCATTCGTTTTCTTCGCTAGTGAAATCATCTGAGTCAAATCAGTCCGAACAAAATCGAGTCGAAAGTGAGTCGTTTACAGTTTCTTACCTCGTGAATTCATGTGGCGTATCGGCAAGAGATGCTGAAGAATTATCCAAAAGGGTTAAACTGAAAGACCCGGATAATCCCGATTCGGTACTTAAACTTCTCCGAAGCTACGGATTCTCATGTACTCATATATCTAAAGTTTTGAAATTCAATCCACGATTGCTTTTGGTAAAGCCTGAGAACAATCTTTTGCCCAAGCTAAGGTTTCTCGAGTCTATAGGGTTCTCAGCTTCTGAAATCCCGGAGCTCGTCTCTTCTAACTCTAAATTACTAACTCTGAGCTTAGAGAAACGTATAATTCCCCATTACGAGGCCCTCAAAAGTGTGCTGGGTGATCCTGTTAAAGCAAGGAGATGTTTGAAAAGCTCAGGGCGGAGTATCTTCTCCTATGGCTATGGTGTAACGAATATATTTCCAAACATAAAGGTCTTGAGAGATGAAGGAATGCCTCAATCTTCTGTCTGTACGCTGTTATTTGAAAATGCAAATCTAGCATTTATGAATCAATCTAAGTTTGTTGAATATGTTAAGTTTGTCAAAGAAACAGGAATCGAACCTTCCAAGGTTACATTCGTTCATGCACTTATTGCTGTAACACACTTGAGTAAATCAACATGGGAGCGGAAACTGGATTTCTTTGAGAGGTGTGGCTGGTCCACAGATGTCACTCTTTCGGCGTTCAGTAAGTTTCCAACCATCATGCTTTTGTCAGAGAAGAAAATCACAAACACAATGAACTTTTTTGTGGATGAAATGGGTCTGCGGTTGGAAGATACAGCTGGATGCCCGACAATTTTCAGCTACAGTTTAAAGCGGAGGATTATTCCTAGATGGTCAGTATTTCAAATCTTGAAAATGAAGGGTTTAGTCAAGGCTAATATGTCCATACCTTCCATGATTATTATGAGTGAGGCAAAGTTTCTGGAAAATTTTGTGATCAAATTTCAAGAGAATGTTCCTCAGCTACTGGAACTTTATAGAGGTGAATTGGGAGCTATACCTGAAGTTCAGACATAGGCAGTTAGTTTCTTGGATGTTGACTTCCATTTTTTTGTTCCCTTGTTTATGATGGTGATTAAACTTTTCCGCTTCAAGTCCTACTCTAATTGATCTCTTTCAATGTTCTTGTCACCCAATTGGGATCCTTCTGCTTGCTAACTCATCTGAAGGTTATAAATGAGTAGAACAATTCGTCTCGTTGTATATGTTAAATGATAGTAACTTTACTGGCATCTTTCTTCTGTGGACCTGGGTGTATTTTGCTGCCGTTAATTATTCTAAAGAGTTTTGCTATATGCATATGTCTGAGGTTAAGGTCCTTATGCTGTTACTGAGAGGATACAATAACTGAAGAAAAAAAATAAATTGATGTCATATTAACCTTCTGAAGTGGAGTCCAATCTTTGTAATGGTCACCAGACAATTTCAAATTTTCTCAACAAGTTCTTCTGAAAGAAGGAAAAGGAGCCGAAAGTAATCAATGTGTTCCTCAAGAGTGTGCTTCTTAACAGAGGATTATGGTAGTATCACTACTTGTGCCTTTAATTTATTTAATTTCATTCTTTCCATAATTTGGTTTTGCCCCGTTTTTCCCTTTCCCATAAACTTATGATGAAATCTTCAGCCCTTCATCGATGGATTTTAATATATCTGCTCATTTTCTTGAGAGTTTTGTGCAGTGAAACTCGGAAGAATTTTTGACAGGAGTTCTTTATCTATGTTATTTCTCACTCCGGGTTATCTGTGCCAATAGATTAGAATTTCTGCAATGCAGATATCCCTGGATTCATGTGAACTTGTGGGCATTATCCTTGTAATGAAGAAAGGCCTGTGTGGTATCCCTAGAGGAAGAAGAAGAAGAAAGAAATGGGGCCATAGTTTGTTTCATTGGTTAAGAGATATGGTTTTGGTACACCAAGTCACCAACAAACAGTTTAGTTGAAATGGTAAACAACTTCGTCCCATAATGAAGTTGAAGTAAGTTCAAATTTGGGAAGCTCACTCATTGAGAAAGATAAAAGCTCTTCACCTTTTTAGGGATTATACTTTTGGTCGAACCAAAATCGAAAAAATAAATATGGTTTCGGCTTTAAACTTTTTGATCTAACAATGTTATTGACACTCTTCCAATCATAGTAGTCAAAAACACGCTTTATATCATAAAATCAGCATTTTTACATTTTTTTTCTAACAAGCCGTGTTACGTTGTAGTCAAAAACGGAAACAAAGTGAAATCGCTAAAAACGCCGACGTTAAACACAAAAACGCCTCGTTTTTTAATAAAGCGAAAAAAAAGGCCCTAATCTCGTCAACTCACTCAACTCATTTGGAAAAGAGAAAGAATCTACATGTGGACCCGTCGTGGTCTGCCGCTACCGATGGAGTTTCAGATAGGGAACTAGCTGGAGTACCTGTTGTATGAGCTGATGGTGAAGCAGGAGCGAGAACAGGAGACTTGACCTTCGGTGCTATCGTCGGTGCCGGAATCTGAGAGCAGGAGATTTGCACTTTCTCATATCAATGTCTGTGTTGCGAATATAGAGACTACTAGAAAGATGAATTAAGAGACGAAGCAGAGATAAACCAGAAAAGAAATGGATTTGAATTGTATTTCATAGTTGAGTCGTGTATACAATATATATAGGAAAGTACAGAAAGTATACAGATAGCTTCTAGTGTGTTCTCAAAGGGTGATCTATGCACACAAGTTAAGTATTGAATAAAAAACTTCTAACTATTCTACTTTAGTTTCTAACTAAGTCTGTTGATCGAACCATTCACGTGGGCCAGTGGTCCAGCTAAGACAGATGGCTAATATATTCTAATAGAGACGTGACAAATAAAAGATAAAATAAAGGCTCATATCTGCCTAATTAATATATATATATATATTTATTTATTTATTTATGAGAATGAATGATTACAAACAATTCCACATGTTTTGTATTATATTATTATTATTATATATAAGAATTATTATATAATATTTGTCAATGATGATGGCAAGTGTCTTACTTTTCTTGAATTATATATATATATATATATAGAGAGAGAGAGAGGGGGAGGGAAAAACACTTCTCATGTTGTAGTAAAAGTGTTTTCTCATGTCACACAAACATAAAATTGTGGGACCCACACACACACACACACATATATATAGGAAAAAACATTTCTCATGTTGTAGGAGAAATGTTTTCTCATGCCACATATACATAAAATGGTGGGACCCACATATATATATAATGAGCATTATATATATATGCGGGTCCCACCATTTTATGTGTGTATATGAATCTTCTTTCTCTTATGCAATATAAGAAAAGTAAACTCCATATATATAATTAGTATTATATATGTGTGTGGGTCCCACTATTTCATGTATGTGTAGGAATCTTCTTCTTCTCATGCAATATGAAAAGTTTAAACCCCATATATATATATATATATATATATATATATATATATATATATACAGGTAAAATTTACGTTTTCACTACCATGCTCCCAATTAATGGATTGAGGTGCAGCATTTAACATGGTGATGGTGAAAGAAGACAAAAGAAGTTTCTCAGAAGAAGAACCATTGATTTGTGAGAACCTTTTCTCATGGAAAATTATATCAAGGTCTCAATCAAGAAAAGTAATATCAAAAAAGTCTCATAGTTTGTTAATGATATCACTTTCACATGTCAATGATTCCTTATTCACTTATCATTGACAATTTATTATGCCTTTTTCACCTGTCATTGACAATTTATAGAATTTTTCTAATGATATTTTCTTTAGTCGAGACTTGGTGTGATTTTTTTTTTCCAAGTTAATATTGGTATTGGGTCAGCTTTTAAGAGTGTAAAACTGTAAAAATAAATAGAAGTTCCTTAAGTTCAATAAATTTATCTTTCTAAACATCAAGTATGGAGCAAGTAAAGTAAAAATCCTTTTTGTAATTGGTTTTTTCAAAATCAACTGCGCATAATCATGTCAATTTCTGAGTTGATAGCTTACTAATGATTTCTCCTAGTATTATCCCCAAAATATGAATCCACATTCGCTGCTTTTCCCCAGAATGAGATATATTCATCTTGTGTTTTTTTTAAAAAATATTTCATTAATTTTTTTATTTGTTTGAGTGAAGTTTTATTTAACAGCCTGCAATATTTGTTAGGAACACTTATATCAAATTAATTAATTTTTAGTGCATCCAGCATCATTGAGTTTTTTTTCATAGCTGTCACTAACTGAAAAAAAAAAAAACTCCATTGTGCTAGATGCACTAAGAATTAATTAATTTGAGTTACAATACGCTAAAAAAAAATATCAGAATATTCAGTGTTACTAGAAAAATATTTCGGAGTAGTGGGTGGTGAAAATATTTATATGAACTAAATATACTAAAAATTAATTAATTTATATTTATATGTGCTAAAATTAATCATACTTGATGATAAACTTTAGGATATGATATCAGGGATGGAATTAAACCAAAAAGGGGGAGAAATTTGTGAGAACAATTAATTTGGATTTGAATTTTATAAAATACATTTTTAAATTTATTAAGATTAGGATTCATTTTGGCGAGTACCATTATCAAAGCAAATTTCCTATTTTTGAAAGTCTCCTTCACAAATACTACGACATTAAATTTCCATATAAGTCATGTTTATTATTATTATTATTATTTGGACTGGTTCTTAGCATTAGCAACTTTTTTCATGTGTCTTAAAATGTAAACTACTTTTTCCTTTTTTACCTAATACATATCTCTATTTTAATTAAGGGAAAAACATTTCTCATTTTGTAGGAGAAATATTTTCTCATGTCACATACACATAAAATGGTGGGACCCGCATATATATATAATTAGCACTATATATATATATGTAGGTCCCACCATTTTATGTGTGTGTAGGAATCTTATTTCTCTCCTGCAACATGAGAAAAGTAAACCCCCTTAATTAATCCTCACTTGCCGCTATTTTTTTATTTAATCATTTATTACGCTTCTTTATCAAATTTTATACTTATTCTCTCATATTTTTTACGCATACTCTCTCCTATACTCTTTTATAAATAGGAGTATATTTAAAAGAATAATAATATTTTTGATACATTTATAGTTTTTAACTAATCTTAACCGTCAATTTGCTCTACATAATCATAAAAAAAAATGTTTATAAAAAGGACAAGAAGTAATGTTTAGAAAAAATGGTTGAAAAATTCCTCATTACAGAATTTAATACCAAAAGTACTTTAAATTTGTTTAAGGACACATGTAGAATGGTCTTTTTTTTCCCCCAGAAAACAATCCATGTTTGTTAGATGCAACTCTTCTTGTTATATGTAAAATACAAAATATTTGTACATAATTAAAAAATATGTTATAGTACAATTTTTGCAACGAGAAAAGTCACTTTTGCAAATTTTAAGGGTTGAGGTGTAAAAATACATGTAATATTTTTTCAAAAGTGCGCCTAATATCAAATACTTTTTTGAGGGGTAAAAATAACTATGAATTTCTACAATAGGTGCGAAAATACACATTGTTAGTTTTTTTTTTTATCAACAGTCTATTTATATTAATACTCCAAACAGGTACAATATCTGGATACAAGTAAAGTCAGATCCAGTACAACAAAATACATCAAAGACAAAAACAGCCAAATACATAGATATTTTTCCAAAATTGTGTGCGACACATACTTTTTTTAAGGGTAAAATAACTATGAACTAATAAAATATGTGCAAAAATATATATTAATTGTTAATTGACCGTTTGTTGGATTTTTTTTTTACTAAAAATGGTAACTAATAACCTAAAATAATAATTTGCTGATTAAGCAAGTGAAATTTATTTTTAGATAGCCATTCATCTCTAGCTCATCACTTTATCTCCACCTTAACATTTCCTCTTCTCTCCTTGTAGCTTCTAAAAGAAGTGATGAGGTGGAGATAAAGGGTTAGGTGGAAATTAATTTTCCTTGCCAAGTCAGCAAATTATTATTCTAAATTAGAGCGATACTTACATAATCTAAGAGTACTTGCAGCTTATTTAAAAAAAAAATAAACAAAATGACCAACCAAGATTTTTCTTAAAAGCAAGATAAAATTTAAATTTTTTTCATATCAGTCATTAGTAAGATTAAAAGATATGAGTTATTATGTTTTCATTAATTAACTATGAACTTCTAAAACATGTGTAAAAATACAAATTGACCATTAGTTAAACTCCTAAAAAAAACATTTGTGTTGGCACACTTTTGAGAAAATCTCATTTACATTTTTGCACCTTAACCTTAAAAAAATTAAACAAATGGCCTCTAGTCAATGTGAATTTTTGCACTTATTTTAAAAGCTCAGTTCATAGTTATTTTTACCCATAAAAAATATTTGGTGATGAGTGCGGAAAATCTCGTATATTTTTATACCTTAACCAGACTAAGTTTTAAACCCCTTGAAATACTTGATCCTTCCCAAAACCAAGTGCGCCATGCCGAGGTGTTTTTGTTTTTTGTCCTCGTCCTCGTCTTCTGCTATGTACGAGTTCTGTAACGCAGGATCGAAGGATACGCTGCATTTCTAGCGAGACTGCCAAGGACTATCTTGCTGAGCAGTTTGTGGATGAAACTGATTGCTCCACTACATATTTCTCGGTTTTTTCCCCCAGCAGGTCTTAAGGACTAGTTGGCTATGAACCCAATAGGCAAACTTGGCCAAGGTATGGGTCCATATTGAAATCTTATTTTCAGCTAAAGTCGGGAAATTGAGCCGAGCTCGTCGTGCCGGCCCTTTTAAACCCTGTCCTTTCAAGGGCGGAGCTTGTAAATTAGAGCTTTTAAATGAAGTTGACCCTATAAGGCTGAGGGCCTAAAGGGTCAGCCAGGGTCGGCCCGTTAGGCCCTTTAAATATATATACTTTATTATCTTGATTTGACCATTTAATTTACTAATTTATATGTATTTTGTATTTGCTATAGAGTTATTTATCCATTTACTTACAACTACATAATAATTATGCTTTAATTTTATGATTTGATTTAATATTTTTTGCAAATAAAGATTATAGATGTATTCATGATGAGAGAAGATATTCTTGATATTTTTACCCATGAAGCAAAGCCTACTACTCGAAGTGAAGTACAATCAAATATCTTTGAAATTGATGATAGTAGTGAGAAGATGAAAATGATAGTCACCGTACTTATGTTGCTAAGTGGTAAGCTTGTTATGCTTTGTGTGAGTTACTTGTGGACAATGGTTTTCTCTTGATTATGATATAGTGACTACATGTGTTTATTGCATCAAGTGTGTTGTATAGACATTAATGTTGACAACATTTATTTGATAAATTAGAACTTTAATTGTTGTAATATACTAATTATATTTCTTTGAAAAAATGAAGGAAAAATAGTTAAGATTTGGAATAGTAACTTTTAGGTCTTGTAGGGCCCGCCCTACCCTTGACACTCTCGGGTCAGACTTTGAAAAATATGTATTTTTCTTACTCCAAGCCCTGTAAAGCTGACCCTATTAGGCAATGGCCAAGCTGGGCCTAAGTCCCAGCTCTATTTTCGGTGTAGCCATATGGAAATTGTGGGGATGGAGATATTTATTTGTCTTCGAACCTGAATTTGTGAAACCTATGAACCCTGAGTTTATTATCCTGCAAATGTGGAGGAAGTTTACTATGCCATAGGATTTACTTTCAGGAAACACGGGGAATGGCCAATTACCTCTTGAGATTCGATCTTGGCAAACTCCAGCTAAGGGTTGGGTAAAATTGAATGATGATGGGGGGATGGTATTGAGTATGAATAAAGCTGGTTGTGGTGCATCCTGAGAGATAGTTAAGGAATGTGGATAGTTGGATTTACCCAACTGATAGGTAGTTGCAATGCTAGTACTGCAAAGGAGTGGGCGATTTACGAGGGGTTGAGATTTGCCTGGGATTTGGGGTTGAAGAAAATTGATTTAGAATTTGATGCATTCGATCTTGTTAATGGATTGGTTGATGATAATTTTACTTCTGGTAGCCTACTAGTCGAACAGATTAAGGATTTGATGATTAGGGATTGGCTGGTTACTATTTGTCATATTCTGAGAGAGTTTAATAGAGTTACTAATGCTATTGTGAAGGTGGGATTGAACAAGTGTAACATCTTTCATTTTAAAGAACAATTATTAATTACTAACTAGATTAAATCATTTATCAATATGTTTTACGCAAACAATTGAGCTTTGGATTTTACCAAGCCCATACTTTTTAACTGAGTCTTACTTCACGATTTATCAAAATAACAAAATATACTAGAGTACGTCAAATGAGCCCTAATATAATAAAATATACAATAATTTAACATGTACCAAATAGGTGGAAGTACTGCCGTCAGCAAAAGTAATTTAAGCTTCCAAAGCCTTCCCTTATAAACCCACACAATAACTATCGCCTAAAAAATATTTGTAACCATCAATCCAGCTCATTATAAATGCTAATATATGCTCGTGAAGTGCCAAATGGAATATTTTAAATAACAAAGTACTATATATATATATATATATATATATATATATATATATATTACAAATGTATCAAATAACCAATTCTATAATAAAGTTTTTATATCAAATTTTATATTATGAATCACATATATAACATGCCAACCAATAGACTGATACCCTGACAATACTTATCACCTCCACCCTTATTCTGCTAACAGAACCCATAGGCTGTAACGTAATAGGTTTAGTCTCTTTGTCAAGACTATACTAAGCTCTCTAAGAATGAAGTATAGCCCAGCCAAAGGCTATAGAACTCATATCGAACCATGGATTCCCTTTTGAATATAGATAGGTGTTATTGTCCCAATTGCTGACCCTTAACCTAACCAAAGGAAAAAGGTGATACCAATGGCCCTAAAAATGTCAAAGTCATCCACTGTGCACCGAGTAGTGGCATACCACATGGTATTATATACAAATAACTCTCATCACCACTACACATCCATCACCACTCCAGATCATGATAAACAATCATAATCTTGGCATGTGTATATGAGTTTCAAGCGAGATTTGTGAAAATAATACATCATCACAATAATCATTAAAATAACAATATTATTCTAGCTAAAGAAACCCTAAAAACACATTATCCATAATATATAATATTACTAATCATTCCAAAATAAATCCACAAGGCAACTTCACTACCAATATAGTTTCATAGATTGATATAATTAAGAATAACTAACAAACATCAAACAAGTAATTACAACAAGTGAAAAGTGGTTACCTCAAGTTCTTGATGAAAGAACTAAACTTGAGAGACACCAAGTCCACTCTAAAAATAAATATAATTATACGGTAATATAATTAACAAAAAATACCAACAAATACAATAACAAGTTAATTAAACTATAATTATTTTACTTTAGTTTTCTTAGAAAAATGATAATTTATCTATTCCTCAAATCCTTATTACAATCTCATTTTCTTCCTCTATAAATTATTTCTTACTAATTATGTTCATCAAAATATTATCATATCCTCAATTTAACCAAAATACCAAATTTTCTACTATAAAGGTTTCACCTAAAAATTTCAAATATTCATATTCATTTATAAACCTCAAATCTAACTCATCAAATCATCAATATAACATTTAATAAATGAATTATAAACTTGAATATAAAGGATCTATTATTACAAATTTAGCACAAACTTGTATAAGCATAACCCAATTATTTAACAAATTTTTAAACCTCCATATACTCAAAATCGTATCAAACATTAATTTAAATTCTAAATCCCAACTCATAGTTATGTATAGTTCAAGATTTAGCAAAAGCCAACCTTTTAAATCAACAACAATTCCTTTAGTAATCTAGATAAATCCCTTAAATATTATTTCATTGGTAGAAATATCCTATAAGACATAAATCCTGAATCCTTTTAAATAGAAAATTGATTTAAAATTCTTACAACAACAAACTAATAAATATAAACCGATTAAAATTATTTATTAATCAAGCTTTTTAAATATATATACAGTAATCTATTATCAAAAGTTAAAATTTTGCTAGAATTGTAACCCAAAATTTGCACTAATCAATACTCCCTCCGGTCCTAATTATAAGGCATAGTTGACTTTTTTGGAAAAATTAAGGAAGCTAATTAAATTACTTTAGAGTATTTTTATTTTTATTTTTTTCTTCAAAGTAATTAGTTTGACTAATAAACTAATATATAATCTAAAGATATATAACATATAAAGTGATTAAGTAACTTATTTAGCTTCCTTAATTTCTCCAAACAAAGTCAACTATGCCTTATAATTAGGACCGGAGGGAGTATTATATTACATTCATTAGAAAAGAAAAAAAAATATGTAGAATAACTTTATAAAGAAAGTTTGTTGAAAAGAAATTAATTTTATCACCTAAATGATCTTATAAAATAAATAAATTACCTTAAAAATTCATATAGACTCTCGCTTCTTCTCTTTCTCTCCTTCTCTTGGGATTCCTCTTTCTCCCTCTTGTCCCAGCTCACTCTCTTGCTCCCAACACTCCTCTTACACACACAACTTTGCACGCACAAACATATACATAGGGGGAGCGGGAGGCGGTGGCCTCTTACACACAACTCTGCGCGCACAAACATATATATAGGGGAAGCGGGAGGCGGTGGGAATTAATTCCCCTCCTCCAAGCATGCTGCCACGTCTGCCAAGATGGGGCAGTATGTCTACTTTTTTTTCCAATATATATTATTGTTTTTGAAAAATTATCATAAAGACCCAACATTTCTTGCCTTCTCTTTTCTATTATCTCAACTAATTTCTTTCTAATAAATGATATCTTAAATAAAAAATTTTATCTTGATAATTACGTGACAAATTCATGTATCATGATTAATTTTTTCTTACATGTAATCAAATCCTAATATAAAAATCAAGATGTTACAATAAGTTTGATATCTTGAGTGATTGCCCTTTTTAGTTGCGGGTTTGAATTGAGTGTTTGAAATTAATTCCCTTTAATTTGTAGTTTCCACTACTTTGCTAACTTTCCACTTGATTCATCCTACAAATTTGATATATAAATAAATATTGTTTCATCTTAACATTTTCGGGGCAATATTGAATCTAAAAAACTTTCAAAATAATATTGGTAATATCCTTTAAAAAAAACAATAAATAAGGTGGCAGCTGTGACTTGGGGAAGGGAAAATAATCATTTCCCAACCGCTTCTCCCCTCCCTGGTATATATGCATGTGTGTTGTGGGTGGTGTATGTGTGGAGCGAGTGAGAGTGAGGAACGCCAAGAGAAGGAGAGGAAGAGAAAAAAGGGAGACTATTTGAATTTTAAAGGTAAGTTATTTATTTTTTTAAAATTATTTAGGTAATTAAATTAATTTTTTTTAATAAATTTACTTCATGAAAGTTATTCTATGTATTTTTTTTCTTTCTAATGAAAACAATATAGTACTGATTACTAAACATTTTGCGGTTAGAATTTTGAAAAAGTTTTGAGTTTTGATATTAAATAACTGTATATATGTGGAGCATGATTAATTGATAGTTTTAATCAGTTTAGATTTATTAGTTTGTTGTTGTAGAAATTTTAAATCAATTTTCTATTTAAAAGAATTTAGGATTTGTGTGTTATAGGATATGTTTACAGATTGAATGAGGTTTAAGGTATTTATTTGGATTACTAGAGGTAATATTGTAGATTTAATGTTTATATATATATAATATATGTTTAAGAGTAAACTTTTTAATTAAGTGGGCTTAAATTGTTTATAATGTGATTGTGATAGCTTTTGCTTGGTATTGAATTTTAAATATAAATGATTGATGTTGAAGTTTTTCATATTGCACTATATATGGAGATGGATGAGATTGTAGTGATGTGATGGTAGGAGGTTGATTTTATACCACATGGTAGAGCTGTCACTAAGTGCACAGTGGTTGGCGTTGATATCCTTAGGGTTCTTGGTATCAGCCCTTTCCTTTGGTTAGGATAAGGATTAGCTCAAGGGACATAAAATCTGTTTTTATTTGAAGGAAAGGGAATCCATGGTCCGATATGAGTTCTGTAGCTTTTAGTTAGGGCCGGGCTACACCTCATCATTAGAGAGTTTGGTGTACTCTTATAAAAAAGGTTCTATTAGCTGTTATAAGGAGATTACAAAGATGGTTGGGAATGATTTTGAACTATTCGATGTTCTGGAAAACCATTTAGTTCTCATGTTATACAAAGGTATATTGTGTTCACTTAACTCTCTTATAATCATTCCCTGTATATTCATTAAATTGAATATGTGGTTACGGGGTGTTTGTGACTCACCCCATTATTGTCCCCCCACCCCCCCCCCCCCCCCAAATTTTTCAGGCGAGAATTTAGTTGATGTTGATTAAGTTATTAATCTTGTATGTCTCATTTTAAAGTAAATTTGCATCTTAACCATTTTTTCTTCCGAAGCTATTTTCCAATAGCTAATACAAACAAGCTCATTGATCAAAGATGTGATATCAACCATATATGGCGTGAATTGAATGAGAAACGATAAGAACAATTAAATAATTTTTAATCGAATTTTATAAAATATATTTAAGTTTATTAAGGTTACGATTGAAGTTCTGGCAAAAAAAGAAAAGAAAAGGATATAAGTGGTTTTTAAACCCTTACTTCTTCACTCTAATATTAGTTTATAAGTGATATTTAGAATCTAACTTCATTTATTTTGGTGTGTGCCGACAAGTGATTTTTTTGGCATGTACCAAAAGTTTCTATACTTCATAATCACTTGTTGTCATTAATTTCTATAATTTATATTTAAAAAATCTAAAAAATAAATTTCAGGGAAGGTGGCCGAAAAATCCCTACTTACAAAAGTCCTTAATAATTTATTTAAAGACCTCAAACGTGTCTGGACATCGCAGTCAAGGTTCCTTTTTCATTTTGCAGACTCTACGCGTCGTCACAATATGAAGATGTGAAAAAAGAATTTGAGGGATCGTTCTCACTGTTTGGCGGTGTAATTTGAGCTGACGAATCTATAATTGGTGAGTTCATTATCGTCACCTTCAATTTATTCATGCTAATTTTTCTGATTGCCAGATTATCTTCGTCCTTGCCATGCGGTACGAGAACCCAATTACGGTTTCTCCGTCTCAATGCTTCCCTCAACTCTCATTCGTTTTCTTCGGTAGTGAAATCATCTGAATCAAATCACTCCGAACAAAATCGAGTCGAAAGTGAGTCGTTTACAGTTTCTTACCTCGTGAACTCATGTGGTGTATCCGCCAGAGATGCTGAAGAATTATCCAAAAGGGTTAAACTGAAAGACCCGGATAATCCCGATTCGGTACTTAAACTTCTCCGAAGCTACGGATTCTCAGGTGCTCATATATCTAAAGTTTTGAAATACAGTCCACGATTGCTTTTGGCAAACCCTGAGAACAACCTTTTGCCCAAGCTAAGGTTTCTGCAGTCTATAGGGTTCTCAGCTTCTGAAATCCCAGAGCTCATCTCTTCTAACTCTAAAATACTAACTTTAAGCTTAGAGAAACGTATAATTCCCCATTATGAGGCCCTCAAAACTGTACTGGGTGATGATTGGAAACTAAAGAGATGTTTGCAAAGCTCAAGGTGGAGTGTTTACTCTTATAGCTATGGTGCAACGAATATAGTTCCAAACATAAAGGTCTTGAGAGATGAAGGAGTGCCTCAATCTTCTGTCTTTACGCTGTTATTTAGAAATGCAAATGTAGCATTTATGAATCAATCTAAGTTTGTTGAATATGTTAAGTTTGTCAAAGAAACAGGAATCGAACCTTCCAAGGTTACATTCGTTCTTGCACTTTTGGCTGTAACACAGTTGAGTAAATCAAGATGGAAGTGTAAATTGGATTTCTTTGAGAGGTGTGGCTGGTCCAGAGATGTCACTCTTTCGGCATTCAGCAAGTTTCCAGCCATCATGCTTTTGTCAGAGAAGAAAATCACAAACACATTGAAATTTTTTGTGGATGAAATGGGTTTGCGGTTGGAAGATACAGCTGGATGCCCGACAATTTTCTGCTATAGTTTAAAGCGGAGGATTATTCCTAGATGGTCAGTATTTCAAATCTTGAAAATGAAGGGTTTAGTTAAGGCTAATATGTCCATACCTTCCATTATTATTATGAGTGAGGAAAAGTTTCTGGAAAATTTTGTGATCAAATTTCAAGAGGATGTTCCTCAGCTACTGAAACTTTATAGAGGTGAATTGGGATCTTTACCTTAAGTTCAGTCATAGGCAGGTAGTTTCTTGGATGTTGACTTCCATTTTTTTGTTCCCTTGTTTATGATGGTGATTAAACTTTTCAAGTCCTACCCTAATTGATTTCTTTCAATGTTGTTGTCACCCAATTGGGATCCTTCTGCTTGTTTACTGGCATCTTTCTTCTGTGGACCTGGGTATATTTTGCTGCCGTTAATTATTCTAAAGAGTTTTGATATATGCATATGTCTGAGGTTAATGTCCTTATGCTGTTACTGAGAGGATACAATAACTGGGGGGAAAAAAAAAAGATGTCATATTAACCTTCTGAAGTGGAGTCCAATCTTTGTAATGGTTACCGGACAATTTCAAAGTTTCTCAACAAGTTCTTCTGAAAGAAGGAAAAGGAGCCAAAAGTAATCAATGTGTTCCTCAAGATTGTGCTTCTTGACAGAGGATTATAGTAGTATCACTACTTGTGCCTTTAATTTTGTTAATTTCATTCCTTCCATAATTTGGTTTTGCCCTGTTTTTCCTTTTCCCGTAAGCTTATGATGAAATCTTCAGTCCTTCATCGATTGATTTTAATTTATCTGCCCATTTTCTTGAGAGTTTTGTGCAGCAAAACTTGGAAATTTTGTGACAGGAATTCTTATATGTTAGTTTTCACTCCGGGTTTTCTGTGCCAATAGATTAGAATTTCTCCAATGCAGATATCTCTGGATTCATGAGAACTTGGGGCATTATCCTTGCAATGAAGAAAGGCCTATGTGGTATCCTTAGAGGTAGAAGAAGAAGAAAGAAGTGGGGCCATAGTTTGTTTCGTTGGTTAGGAGATATGGTTTTGGTACACCAAGGCACCAACAAACAATTATTTGAAGTAGTAAACGACTTCATCCTATAATGAAATGAAAGGCAAACATTTTACCCTTTAAGCCTAAAAACGAATTATATATTTGATCAAACCAAAAACTGAATATCATTTCGGCTTTAAACTTTTTGATCTTACAATGCTATGAACACTCTCCCAATTAATGGATTGAGATGCAGCATTTAACATGGTGAAAGAAGACAAAAGAAGTTTGAGAGAAGAAGACCCATTGATTTCTGAGAACCTTTTTTCATGGAAAATTATATCAAGTTCTCAATCCAATATATATATATATATATATATATATATATATATATATATATATATTTTGAGAAAAACACTTCTCATGTTGTCGGAAAAGTATATTCTTATGTTACACATACATAAAATGGTGGAACTCACATATATATAATTAGCATTATATATTTATAGGTCCCACTATTTCATATGTGTGTAGGAATCTTTTTCTTCTCATATGACATGAGAAGTTTAAACCATATATATATATATATATTAGAAAAATCTAATAGTTTGTGAATGGTGCCATTTTCACTTGTCAATTATGGGTTTTTCACTTGTCATTTATAACTTATATAGGATTTTTCTGATGTTATGTTTTTTAGTTGGGACTTTAGTGTCATTTTCTCTTTCTTTCCTTTTTATTTTTTATTTTTACTTTAATATTGGTATCGGGTTAGCTTTTAAGAGTGTAAAACTGTTAAAATAAATAGAAGTTCATTAAACTCATGGAATTTATATCTTTTTAAACATCAAGTATGAAGTAAGCAAAGTAAAATTGCTTTGCAAATTTTTTTTTTTTAAATTTCCAAATCAAATGAGCATAATCATGTCAATTTTTGAGTTGATAGCTTGCTATTGATTTCTCCTAGTATTAGCCACTTCTTCAACTTTCTGATTTTTCAAGCCTCATCCAAGAATCAATCATGTACCCAAAAAAAAAAAAACAGATTCAACCATAAATAGAGTGAAATATGAATTCACATTCCCTGCACATCCCAAAATGAGATATACGCATCTTGTGTTTTATAAATTTTTTTCATGAATTTTTTTATTTGTTTGAGTAAAGTTTTATTTAACAACCTGTAATATTTGTTAAGAACACCCATTATCACAAATTAATTATTTTTTAACCGCGAGTATTTTTCAGTAGCACTCACTAACTAAAACAAATACTCCTTTGTGGTAGATGCACTAAGAATTAATTAATTTGAAATACATTGTATGATAATTTTTTTTTTCAAGATCTCGATGCTACTGAAAAAATATTTTAGAATGTTGGGTGATGAAAATATTTAAAGATATTAGATATACTAAAAATTAGTTAATTTGGGATACTGACTAGAAATTAATTGATTTGGGTGCCGAAATATTTAATGGTGCCATATATAATTTAATAAAAATAAATAAGAATAAAAAAAATTGGGTTTGTGCACCCAACAGACTACCTATTCGGAATGAGCATGCCACCGATGAAAGATGTTTGATTGTTGCTAAAATGGGATTCATACTTGATGATAAACTTTAGGATGTGATAAATTAAACCCAAAAAAAAAAAGGAGAAATTTGAGAGAACAATTAATTTGGATTTGAATTTTATAAAATAATTTAAATTTATTAAGATTAGGATTTATTTTGGCTTTTCAAAGCAAAATTTCTACTTTTGAAAGTCTCCTTCACAAATAATTCTAAATATTACTCCGTGATCCTTTTCATAAGTCATATTCGATATTTGGGCTGATCCTTAATATAAGCAATCTTTTTCTTGTATCTTAGAATGTAAACTAGTTTTTACTTTTCTACCTAATAAATATCTTTATATTAATTATCCCTTACTAATCATTAATTTTCTTTTATTTAATCATTTATTACTCATTTGTTTTCAAATTTTATACTTATTCCCTCATACTTTTTACGTATACTCTCTCCTATACTCTTTTCATAAATAAAGGTATATTTGGAAGAATAATGATATTTTTAATGCATTTATGGATTTTAATTAATCTTAACCATCAGTTCGCTATGCACAATTAGGAAAAAAAAATTGTTTATAAAAAGGTCTGGGGAGTAATTTTTAGAAAAAATGGTTGAAAAATTCCTCATTACAAAATTTAATACCAAAAGTACTTTAAAATTTGTTTAAAGACACATGTACAAATGATCTTTTTTTGGCCAGAAAACGATCGGTGTTTGTTAAATGCAACTCTTCTTGTTATAGGGGTTTAAACTTCTCATGTTACATGAAAAGAAGATTCCTATACATATGAAATAGTGGGACACACATATATATAATGCTAATTATATATATATAAATATATATATGTGGGTCCCACCATTTTATGTATGTGTGACATGAGAAAACACTTCTCCTACAACATAAGAAGTGTTTTTCCCCTTGTTATATGTAAAATACAAAATATTTGTACATAATTAAAAAAAAATGTTATAGTACAATTTTTGCAACGAGAAAAGTCTTTTTTCCAAAATTTTAAGGGTTAAGGTGTACAAATACACATAAGATGTTTTTTTTAAAGTGTGTTCAATACTTTTTTGAGGGACAAAAATAACTATGCACTTCTAAAGTAAGTGTAAAAATACACATTGATTGTTAGTTGACCGTTTGTTTGAAATTTTTAAATTTTAATGTGCAAAAATACACATAGATTTTTTCAAAATTGTGTCTGACACATACTTTTTTTAAGGGCAAAATTAACTATAAACTTTTAAAATAAAAGTACATATTAATTGTTAGTTGACTGTCTGTTAGAATTTTTTGACTAAAAATGGTGACATGGAGGATGACGGGATGATTAAAAGACAACCTGAAATAACAATTTGCTAACTGAGCAAGTGAAATTTATTTTCACTTAACCATTCATCTCTAGCTCATCAATTTATCTCCACCTTAACACTTCTTCTCCTCTCCTTGTCACTTCCAAAAGAAGTAATGAGGTGGAGGTAAAAGGTTATATGGAAATTAATTTTCCTTACCAAGTCAGCAAATTAATATTTCAAATTAGAGAAATACTTACATAATTTAAGAGTACTTACATCTTAATTTTTTTAAAAAAAATAAACAAAATGACCAGCCAAGATTTTTCTTAAAAACAAGATAAAATTTAAATTTTTTCATGTCTCTCAGCAGGATTAAAATGATTTAAGTTATTATATTTTAATCAAGTAACTATGAACTTTTAAAGCATGTATAAAAATACAAATTAATCATTAGTTAAACTCTTAAAAAAAGCATTTGCGGTAGGTGCTTTTTTGAGAAAATCTCATTTAACCATTAAAAAAATTAAACAAACGGGCCTTCGGTCAGTGTGAATTTTTGCACTTATTTTAAAAGTTTAGTTCATAGTTATTTTTACCCATTAAAAAAAATATTTGATGTTAAGTACGGAGAAACTCATATATTTTTACACCTTAATTAGTCCAATTTTTAAACCCGTTGAAGTACATAATCCTTCCCAAAACCAAGCGCGTCTTGCTGAGGAGTTTTTGTTTTTGGTCTTCGTCTTCTGCATATCTTGCGAGACCACCTCTATGCTGCGCAATTGTGGATGAAAATGATTGCTCCACAGTATGTTTCTCGGTTTTTTTCAGCAGGTCTTAAGGATTGGTTGGCCATGAACCTAATAGGCAAACTTGGCCAAGGTAGGGGTCCCTATTGGAATCTTATTTTCTGTGTAGCCATATGGAAATTGTGGGGATGAAGAAATCTATTTGTCTTCGAACCTGATTTTTAAAACCTATGAACCCTGAGTTTATTATCCTGCAAGTCTGGAGGAAGTTTACTATGCCACAGGATTTAATTTCGGGCAACACGGGGAATGGCCAATTACCTCTTGAGATTAGGTCTTGGCAAACTCCTGTTGAGGGTTGGGTAAAATTGAATGTTGATGGGGTGATGGTATTAAGTACTAATAAAGCTGGTTGTGGTGGCATCCTAAGAGATAGTCAAGGAATGTGGATAGCTAGATTTACCAAAATGAACGGCACTTGTAATGCCAGTATTGTGGAGGAGTGGGCGATTTAGGAGGGGTTGAGATTAGCTTGAGATTTGGGGTCGAAGAAAATTGCTTTAGAATATGATTTTTGATCTTGTTAATGGATTGGTTGATGATAATTTTACTTCTGGTAGCTTACTAGTAGAACAGAATAAGGATTTGATGAGTAGGGATTGGATGGTTACTATTTGCCATATTTGAAGAGAATTTAATAGAGTTGCTGATGCATTTGTAAAGGTGTGATTGAACCGGGGTTGGTATCTTGAGTGATTGTCTTTTTTGGTTGAGAATAGTAGTAGTAGTAGTAGTACTATTACTGTAGTGGTAGCTAGTAGTAGTTGTAGTGGTAATGGTGGTGGTGGTAGTTATAGTAGATAATAATAATAATAGGGCCCTTTTGTACATTGTATATTTTGATTATCTCGCTGCATACCAGAATCTTTACTATGAACAGAGCCCTTTGAGGTGTTATTTATCGTGGGCCACTTTATTTTGGCCAACCCTAAATATGTTTGGGTATAAAATAACTAAGTAAATAGTAATTATGGAAGGTCGTTTCGACATTGGTCCTCTACAAAAACTTTTGGGGCAAATTTCTACTTTAATCTTTTCTTCTTTAGAAGCTATTCTCCAATAGGGCAAAGTAATGAGTGAGTTGGGTAGCCCATGCCTAAACCCATAGCCCGCCCATTTAATATTAAAACTCATATCCGTACCTTAACCCATTTAAACCATGTTAAACGGGCTAGCATATAAATAGGTGAGCTAATTAGGTTTTGGGTAACCCATTTACATTTGACAAGTTTATTTTTTATTTTTTGAGAAAAATATATATAAGCATTAAGTATTTACCCAAATTTATTAGTCTAAATTCTGAAACATGAATCTTCAAAATTCAATAATCATAATTCACACAAAAGAACCTAAATATAGGCAAGTGCCATTATAACATAATTTTCATATTTAAACTCCAAGCGGGGAAATGGTTAAATGAGCAATGGGTATTTCATGGCAATGTGTCGTATTATTGTTCAAGTGTCTATATAGTTAATAAAAAATATATAAATAACTAAATGGACCAATATGGGCGGCCCGAAGGTGCCCATTTAAGTCTTAAATGAGCGAGTTTTAATCCAACCCATTATGAGCCTTTTTATGTGGGTTTACCGGGTTGCGGGTTCCACGCTCAGCCTTATTCTCCAAGAGTTAATACAAATAAACTTATCAAAGATGTGATATCGACCATATAAGGTGTGAATGAGGAAGGATTGGAGCAATTTTGAATAAAATGAGATTCATACTTTATTATAAACTTTATCATGTGACATAAAAAAGGAATTAAAAAACAGAGAAATTTGAGAGAACAATTAAATAATTTCGATTCAAATTTTATAAAATATATGTAAATTTATTATGATTAGGATTGAAGTTCTGGCCAAAAAAAGAAAAGAAAAGAAAAGAAAACAGATTTAAGTGGTTTTTAAACCCTTACTTCTTAACTCTAATAGTAGTTTATAAGTGATATTTAGGATCTAATTTCATTTATTTTGGTGTGTGCCAACAAGTGATTTTTTTGCATGTACCAAAAGGGTCTATATTTCATAATCACTTGTTGTCATTAATTTCCTATTTTCTGAAAGTCTCCTTCACAAATATAATTTATTTCAAAATAAAATTAAATAATAAATTTCACAAAAAATGGCTGAAAAATCCCCACTTTAAAAAAAAAGTCATTTTTAGTCCATAAAAAGGACGGATAAGCGTCCATTGGTTGACATTTTAATCTCTCATAAATTTCCAAAAGACCTTTTTTAAATCCATAAAAAAAATAATTAGGGGTCGATTTTTTTATAATAGACTAAAATGGGTCTGTACATTTTATTATGGACGAGTATTTATTTAGAGACCTCAAACGCGTCCGCATATCGCAGTCAAGTTTCCCCTTTCCATTTTGCTGACTGATTTGAGGGATCGCTCTTACTGTTTGCCGGTGTAATTTAAGCAGACGAATTTACATTTGGTGAGTTCCTTATCATCTCCTTCAATTCATTCATGCTAATTTTTCTGATTGCAAGATTATCTTCGTCCTTGCCATGCGGTACGAGAACCCAATTAGGGTTTCTCCGTCTCAATGCTTCCCTCACCTCTCATTCCTTTTCTTCGGTAGTGAAATCAGCTGAATCAAATCACTCCGAACAAAATCGAGTCGAAAGTGAGTCGTTTACAGTTTCTTACCTCGTGAACTCATGTGGCGTATCCGCCAGAGATGCTGAAGAATTATCCAAAAGGGTTAAACTGAAAGACCCGGATAATCCCGATTCCGTACTTAAACTTCTCCAAAGCTACGGATTCTCAGGTACTCATATATCTAAAGTTTTGAAATTCAATCCACGATTGCTTTTGGCGAAGCCTGAGAACAATCTTTTGCCCAAGCTAAGGTTTCTCCAGTCTATAGGGTTCTCAGCTTCTGAAATCCCAGAGCTCGTCTCTTCTAACTCTAAATTACTAACTCTAAGCTTAGAGAAACGTATAATTCCCCATTACGAGGCCCTCAAAAGTGTGCTGGGTGATCCTGTTAAAGCAAGGAGCTGTTTAAAAAGCTCAAGGCGGAGTATTTTCTCTTATAGCTATGGTGTAACGAATATATTTCCAAACATAAAGGTCTTGAGAGATGAAGGAGTGCCTCAATCTTCTGTCTTTACGCTGTTATTTAGAAATGCAAACGTAGCATTTACAGATCAATCAAAGTTTGTTGAATATGTCAAGTTTGTCAAAGAAACAGGAATCGAACCTTCCAAGGTTACATTCGTTCATGCACTTTTTGCTCTAACACAGTTGAGTAAATCAACGTGGGAGTGGAAGCTGGATTTCTTTGAGAGGTGTGGCTGGTCCAGAGATGTCACTCTTTCGGCATTCAGCAAGTTTCCAGTCATCATGCTTTTGTCAGAGAAGAAAATCACAGACACAATGAAATTTTTTGTGGATGAAATGGGTTTGCGGTTGGAAGATGCAGCTGGATGCCCGACAATTTTCAGCTATAGTTTAAAGCGGAGGATTATTCCTAGATGGTCAGTATTTCAAATCTTGAAAATGAAGGGTTTAGTCAAGGCTAATATGTCCATACCTTCCATGATTATTATGAGTGAGGAAAAGTTTCTGGAAAATTTTGTGATCAAATTTCAAGAGGATGTTCCTCAGCTACTGAGACTTTATAGAGGTGAATTGGGATCTTTACGTGAAGTTCAGGCATAGGCAGTTAGTTTCTTGGATGTTGACTTCCATTTTTTTGTTCCCTTGTTTATGATGGTGATTAAACTTGTCAAGTCCTACTCTAATTGATTTCTTTCAACGTTCTTTTTACCCAGTTGGGATCCCTCTGCTTGTTGACTCATCTGAAGGTTATAAATCAGTTGAACAATTCGTCTCATTATATATGTTAAATGATACTGGTAACTTCACTGGCATCTTTCTTCTGTGGACCTGGGTGTATTTTTCTGTCGTTAATTATTCTAAAGAGATTTGCTATATGCATATGTCTGAGGCTAATGTCCTTATGCTGCTACTGAGAGGATACAATAACTGAAAAAAAAAAAGGAAAAAGAAAAAAATTTATGTCATATTAACCTTCAGAAGTGGAGTTCAATCTTTGTAATGGTAACCAGACAATTTCAAATTTTCTCAACAAGTTCTTCTAAAAGAAGGAAAAGGAGCCAAAAGTAATCACTGTGATCCTCATGAGTGTGCTTCTTAACGGAGGATTATAGTAGTATTACTACTTGTGCCTTTAATTTTGTTAATTTCATTCTTTCCATAATTTGGTTTTTCCCTTTCCGGTATGCTTGTGATGAAATCTTCATTCCTTCATCGATTGATTTGAATTTTTCTGCGCATTTTCTTGAGAGTTTTGTGCAGTGGAACTCGGATGATTATGTGACAGAAGTTCTTTATCTATGCTAGTTTTCACTCCGGGTTATCTGTGCCAGTAGATTAAAATTTCTTCAATGCAGATATCTCTGGATTCATGTGAACTTCTTGTGGCATTATCCTTGTAATGAAGAAAAGCCTGATCGGTGTTCCTAGAGGAAGATGAAGAAAGAAGTGGGGCCATAGTTTGTTTCGTTGGTTAAGAGATATGGTTTGGGTAATTGGGTATCCCAAGTCACCAACAAACGGTTCGTTTCGCCCCATAATGAACAGAATGTTCACTTGTTGAGAAAGACAAAAACTCTTTGCATGCTAAGCCTCAAAATGGATTCTACTTCGATCAAACCAAAAGATAAATATGGTCTCAGCTTTAAACTTTTTGATCTTGCAATGCTATCAACACTTTCCCAATTACTGGATTGAGATGCCCCATTTAACATGGTGAGAGAAGACAAAAGAAGTTTCTGAAAAGAACAACCATTGATTTCTTGGAACCATTTTTCATGGAAAATTATATCAAAGTCCTAATCAAGAAAAATAATATCAAAAAAATCTTGTAGCTTGTCAATGGTGTTACTTTCACTTATGATGATGTCTTTTTTCACTTCTTATTGACAATTTTTTATGCCTTTTCATTTATCATTGACAATCTATAGGACTTTTTCAATATTATTTTCTTTAGCCACATTGGTGTGATTTTATTTTTATTTTTTAATTTAATATTGGTATCGGGTTAGCTTTTAAGAGTGTGAAATTGTAAAAAATAAGTAGAGGTTCCTTAAACTCAAGAAATATATCTTCTTTTTTTTTTTTTTTTGAAAAGTACAGGCAAGCTGTGAAGCTTGAAATGATGAAGGGAGGACTAGATCCTAAAATCCAGTTCTTAGTACATCAAATTAGCAAAATAAACTAGCCAAAATAGGCCATCCGATTTCTAAAAACCATATCTAGGCATCCCCTAGGGGCCAATGGAACAAGAATCATGTCTGCTTCAGGCGGTACATCGTGGCCCTGCTTGGCCATATAATCAGCGCATAAAATATTTTCTCTCGGAGTATAGTGGAGTTCCGCGTTGCAGTCTTTGTAGAGCAAGTCTCTAGCCTCCCCAATAAGATCTCTAAGGGGGTGGTCAACAGGATAGTCCCTCATAAGACAGCTGAGAGCGTCCAACGAGTCCGAGTAAAGGGCAATTCACTGATAACCCATTTGATGGCCCATCTTCAAACCAAGCATGATAGCATATATTTCTGCCTCGAGCACAGTGCAGAGGCCAAGCGATTTGTGGAACCCCATCAACCAGCGACCCTGAGAGTCCCTTATAACTCCGCCACAAGCTGCCTGTTGTTGATAGCGCACAGAACCATCAACATCAATACGAATTATGTTTGCGGGAGGAGGAGTCCACGCTTTTTCAACGTTACTGCCAAGATTGAAAATTTGGTGTGTCAGAGCTTGATTAGATGTACTCTCCATAAGGAGGTAATTACAAATGTGAATCATTTCCCTGGTATTTGTGTTTTCTCCCTGGAAAAGGAATCTGCATCTGGTCGTCCAGAGGATCCAGCACACCAAGCTGAAGGTTCTCTGCCAAGGGATACTTTTGAATCGTTCCTTTCCAGGATTGTGGGTGGTGTTCCATTTGAGCCAGTCCTGCACATTACCTGCGAAAAAAAGAGGAAAATAGTTAGGCATCATAATTTGTTTCCACAAGGTTTTGGCTCTCTGGCAGTCTCTGATAACGTGAATCACATCTTCTTCTCTGTTACAATCGAAAGGGCAAAGATTCCCGTCAGATAGCCCTCTTTTGGCTCTTAAAGAGTTAGTCACAAGCCTTTCATGACCAACTTGCCACATAAACATTTTAACCTTCTCCGGAATCTGTCATTTCCACAATAATGACCAGAAGCTGGTATCACCCATCTGGTTCTGATTAGAGAGATAAATGTAAGCAGATTTGACAGAGAAGTATCCATCCTTAGCAGGTCGCCAAGCGAAGCAGTCAGGGCAGCTATTAGAGGGGGGTTGTATTCTTGAAATAGAATTTATAATCGCAGGAGGCAAAACACCCCGCCATCTATTAATATTCCATCTTCCATTGCTCAAAATTTGATCCCTCACAGTCTCATCTAGGTTTATCGAGGACGGGTCCTGAACGAAGAATATGAGGGGGCGGTCAAGAGGAAGCTAGAGGTCCTGCCAGAACTTTGTCTCATTACCATTATTAACTTTTCTGCCAATGCCAGCAAGAAACTTATCCCAGACCTCAACCACCGCCTTCCAAACATAAGAGGAATTTTGTTTTTTTGAAACCTTAGGCACCGATAAACGACCGCAATTATATTTGGACCAAAGACATTGACCCCATAAGGAATCCTTTTTTGTCAAGAGGTTCCAACAGATCTTCATAATAAAAGCTTTGTTGTGGCGGTGGAGATCTTTAAAACCAAGATCGCCCTGCTTTTTGGCTTTAGTTACTTTGTCCCAAGCAATGAGGTGCATCTTCTTTATGTCCTCATCCTGAGACCAGAGAAAGTTCCTTGATATCTTATCAAGCTCCTTAATAATACAAATAGGAAGGAGGGTTGATTGCATTTGATATGTGGGCAAGGAAGATAACACAGATTTGATTAGAACAGTTCGGCCAGTCATAGTTAAAAACTTGCTTTTCCATGTAGATAGCCTTTCTCTTGTTTTTTGCACAATGTGATAGTAGGTGGCTTTGGTAATCCTCTTGTGAATGATTGGAACTCCTAAATATTTCCCAAGGTCATGAGTGATACCAATGCCCAGAATTTGACTTAGCTCAAGAGCTCTGTTGAAATTGACGTTCCTAGAGAAAAAAATTCGAGACTTAGCAAGGTTGATTCTGTGGCCAGAGACTTCGCAGAAGCTTTGCATCACAATACGGATCACCTCCATTTGTTGAACAGAGGCCTCAGTGAAAAGAATGAGGTCATCAGCGAAGAACAAATGAGAGATAGCTGGGCTTCCTCTTTTAAACGTAAACGGCTTCCAGCGCCGGGCCTCACATTCGGCCTTGATTAAGTGTCCTAACCTTTCCATGCAAAGAACAAAGATATAAGGGCTTAGAGGGTCCCCTTGTCTAACGCCTCTGGATGGGGTAAAACTCGAGCTCTCGTCACCATTCCAAAGGACGGACATGGATGAGGTAGAAAGGCAAGCCATTATGAGATCAATGAGATTGTTGTCAAGCCTCAAACATGTTAGAGTATTTCTCACAAATCCCCAGTCAAGTCTATCAAAAGCCTTTTCCATATCAATCTTGATAGCTACAAACCCTTTTTTTTACCTTTCATTCTCATAGAGTGGATGATCTCTTGAGCAATGATAATGTTATCACAACTTGTTCTATTAGCAATAAAGCTGCATTGCTCAGGACCTATGAGCTGACCCATAACATTTTTGAATCTATTTGCCAATATCTTGGTAATGATTTTGAAGCTCACGTTACACAGGGATATTGGCCTGAACTCTTTTAGGGTCGATGGGTGATCCACTTTAGGGATGATGACAATCTTGGATTTGTTAATACTAGCCATAGAAGAGGGATTAGTGAAGCATTCTTCGATAAACTCACATAGTTTGTCCCCGACGACATTCCATTGCGATTGAAAAAAGTGCGCCTGAAGGCCGTCCGGGCCCGGGGCCTTAAAAGCACCCATGGCGAAGGTTGCATTCTTTATCTCCAACCTGGTAACTGAATTTGAGAGCATGTGTAACTCGCGATGATGGATGGCAGGAAAGTTTGAGCACCACCTGTTCGGGTTTTTCACATAAGGATCACGTGTATAGAGGTTGGTGAAAAAATCGTATGCCATATTTTTTGCCAGATCATGCTCATGAATCCAATCCCCAGCCTCATTTTGAATGGCGGCAATACGTTGTTTCTTCCGTTTAATCACAGTTGAGGTATGAAAGAACCTTGTGTTCCTATCTCCATGCTGGAGCCATTTGCGTCTCGATTTTTGGAACCAAAATAAGAAATATATCTTTTTAAACATCAAGTATAAGTAAGTAAAGTAAATTTCCCTTCACAAATTTTTTTTCTTTTCAAAATCAACTACGCAGAGTCATGTCAATTTCTGAGTTGATAGCTAACTATTGACTTGTCCTTAGCCTCTACTTCAACTTTCTGATTTTTCAAGCCTCATCAAAGAATCAACCATGTACCCAATAAAGAAAAAAAAAAAAAAGAGAAAAGAATCAACCATCAATGGAGTGAAATATGAATCGAAATTCCCTACTCATCACCAAAATGTGAAAAACTCATCTCGTTTTTTTTAAAAAAAAAAATCATTAATTTTTATTTGTTTAAGTAAAGTTTTATTTAATAGCCGGCAATATTTGTTAGGAACACTCATTATCTTAAGTTAATTAATTTTTAATGCATCTAGCGTCATTGAGTATTTTTACATAGCATTCACCAATTGAAAAAGTTACTTCATTGTACTGGATGCATTAAGAATTAATTAATTTGAAACAAGTGTGTTGGAAAAAAATATTTTATGATATTGAGTGGTACTGAATAAATATTTCAAGATAATAGGTGGTGAAAATATTTATAGTTACTAGATATATTAAAAATTAATTAATTTAGGATATTAGCTACAAATTAATTAATTTGGGTGTTGAAAATATTTAAGGGTATAATATATAATTTAATCCAAATTAAAAAGAATAAAAAAAATTGAGTTTCTGCACCCAACACACTGCTGTTTTGGGAATGAGCATGACTGCTCAAATATTTTATATATATATATATATATATATATATATATATATATATAAATTTGAATTAATAGAGGCAAGCCAAAGCTTGAGAGAGAAAAAGGAGCTAGACTATAAAAAGTCTAGTCCTCAATACAACATACAAAAAAAAAAGTACTAGTGATAGGATTGCTAATCCTTTAAAGCCATGGGGAGGCATGCTCTAGGAATTGCAGGATTGAGAACCATTCCAGAATTGATATCAACATTATG
This sequence comes from Acacia crassicarpa, assembly GCA_034222035.1. Taxonomy (NCBI): domain Eukaryota; kingdom Viridiplantae; phylum Streptophyta; class Magnoliopsida; order Fabales; family Fabaceae; genus Acacia; species Acacia crassicarpa. The sequence continues at coordinate 23,480,402 of JAWXYG010000004.1, forward strand.
ACATTTTTTGGTCATATAATCAATACAAGCTATGTTTGCTCTCAAAGTGTGGCGTAGCTCCACGTCCCATTCCCGGAACAAGAGAACTCTAGTTTCTCCAATAATGTTTCTTAAAAGGTGATCAATAGGACTGCTTAAAAATTTGATTTGCAGGGCATGCCACCCATGAAAGATGTTTGGTTGGAGCAATTTTAACTAAATGAGATTCATACTTGATGATAAACTTTAGGATGTGATACCAGGAACGGAATTAAACCAAAAAAAAAAAAAATAGAGAAATTTGAGAGAACAACTAATTTGGATTTGAGCTTTATAAAATCTATTTAAATTTATTAAGATTAGGATTTATTTTGGCGTGTACCAATAAGTGCCTTTTTTTCCTTTTTGCCAACAAAGGGAGAGAGCCAAAAAGGTCTTATTTCATAACCACTTGATGTCATTAATTTCTATTTTTTATTTTTATATCAAAGAAAATTTCCTACTTTTGACTACTTTATAATTTATTTCGTAAAATTCTAAGGATCCATTTGGATGAGATTTTAAAAAAAGTGAAACAGAATTTTGGGTTTTTTTTTTACTTTTTATTTTTTTTTTAAAAAAAAAAGCTATCATCTAAACACATAAATTAATTTTAAAAAAGCGTTGTTTTTGTCAAAAAAAAAAACAGTACTTTTTTTAATTTTAGAAAAAAGCTCATCCGAATGGGCTCAAATATTACTCCTTGTCCTTTTTATAAGTCATTTTCTTTCTCTTGGGGATGATCTATAATATAAGCAACTTTTTTTTTTTGGCTCAAAATTTAAAGTACTTTTTCCTTTTATACCCATATTAAATAAATATCTTTATATTAATTATCCCTCACCCACCACTATTTTTTTTCATTTAATCATCTATTACTCATCTCTTTTCAAATTTTATATTTATTATTTTTCATATTTTTTACTCATACTTTCTCATATACACTTTTCATAAATAGGGGCATATTTGGAAGAGATATGACATCTTTAACACATTTATTATTTTAAACTAATCTTAACCAACACATCGTTGCGCAGTGAGAAAAAATTTGCTTATAAAAAAAGGACAATAAGAGTAATTTTTAGAAAAAATGGTTGAAAAATTCCTCATTATAAAATTTAATACTAAAAGTACTTTAAAATTTGTTTAAAGGCACATGTACAAATGGTCTAAAAGTATTACTTGATAAAGTTAAAGGACTAAAATTAACGATATTAGAATTATAGGATTAAAAGTATATTTCCTAAAGTTAAGAGACCAAAAATATACCTTATATAAATTTAAAGGACTAAAAATATACTTTAGTCTTTTTTTTTTCCAGAAAATAGTTTGTGTTTGTTAAATGCAGCTCTTCTTATTATGTGTAAAATACAAAATATTTGTAAATATTAAAAAATATGTTATAGTGCAATTTTTGCAACGAGGAAAGCCAATTTCAAAAAAATTTAAGGATTAAGGTGTAAAAATATATATATTAAGTTTTTTTAAAATGTATCTAATACCATATACTTTTCTAGAGGTAAAAATAACTATAAAATTTGAAAATAAGTGTAAAAATACACATTAACGGTTAGTTAACCCTTTGTTTGAATTTGTTAAGGGTGATTATACTTGTCACATACTTTTTTCAGGGAGAAAAGTAAGTATTAACTTTTAAAATATATGCAAAAATATATATAAATTGTTAGTTGACCATTTGTTTGAATTTTTTAACTAACAATGTTAACATTGAGGATGATGGGATAACTAAGAAACAATTTGGAATAATAATTTGTTAATTGAGTAAGAGAAATTTATTTCAACCTAACTATTCATCTCCAGCTCATCACTTTATCTCTACCTTAACCCTTCCTCTCTTCTCCTTGTTGCATCCGAAAGAAGTGATGAGGTGAAGATAAAGGATTAGGTTGAAATTAATTTTCCTTGCCAAGCCAACAAATTATTATTCTAAATTGGAAAAATACTTATATCTTTTTTTGTAAAAAAAAAATAATAAACAAAATGACCAACCAAGATTTTTCTTAAAAACAAGATAAAATATAAATTTCTTTAGATGTATCATCAGCAGGATTAAAATGATATGAGTTTTTTGTATTTTCATTAAGTAGCTATGAACTTTTAAAATATGTGTAATAATATAAATTGACCATTTAGTTATACTCTTAAAAAAGCATGTGTTGGCCACACTTTTAAGAAAAATCTTATATATATTTTTACATCTTAACCTTTAAAAAAATTAAACAATCGGTCTCTAGTTAATGTGAAATTTTATATTTATTTTAGTAGTTAATAATTACTATTACCCCTAAAAAGTATTTAATATTGGGCATATTTTTGAAAAAATATTGTATATTTTTACACCTAGCCAAAGCCAGTTCAAAAATTTTAAACCGGTTGAAATACGTAATCCTACACAAAAACAAGCGCGCCGTGCCGCGGGTGTTCTGGGCTTCTGGAGTTGGTGAAGCCCTCCGTCCCGAACCCTATCCTCTGTTTCTGATTTTTACTACTTCATTCATTGGCAAAAATCACAACTCTGATCACTTCCCACTCGATTCATTCTACAAATTTGATATGCATATCTTCTTCTTCTCCGTTCCTCCAGAAGCAGAAGCACAACTAGAGAAGGGAGACTTTCAAATTTCTGAGCCTAAGCTGTGAAGTGTGAAGAATAATACTACTGAAAATAAGAACCGGCGCCTACTGTTGCAGCTGAAGGCACGATCTGGGTGAGTTTCTGGCCTTCATTCATGCTTAATTTCCTGATTGCAAGATTATTTGTGTCACAAGCATGCCAGAGGAGGAGCCATTTGGGTTTTCTCCATTGCAATGCTTCCCACATTTTCAATTCTTTTTGTGCGGTTGTGAAATCATCTGAATCTGCTAAACCAAAGCAAAAGAAAGTACGTGAATCGTTTACTGTTTCTTATCTCATGAACTCCTGTGGCAATGTGGCATGTCCCCCAAACTAGCTTTTGAAGTATCCAAAAAGGTTAATTTGAAAGACCCAGATAACCCCACCCTGATACTTAATCTATTTAAGAGCTATGGATTATCAAATTCTCAGATATCCAAGATTGTGATAAAGCATCCATCCGTGCTTTTGACTCATGAGAATATCCTTTTGACTAAGCTAAAGTTTTTCGAGTCCATAGGATTTTTCAAGATCTGAACTCCCAGAACTCCTAATCTATAACATTCGATTGCTATCCTGGAGCTTACAGAACCGAATAATCCCTGGTTATGAGGGCCTAAAGAGTGTGATTGGTGACAATCATGAAATGCATACAATAATTAGCAAACGCAAAGGATGGCATTTTCTGCACCATGATGTGAAGAATTTAGCCCCAAACTTAAAGTTTTTGAGAGAGCTTGGAGTACCTAAATCTTCTCTCAAACTGCTGCTAAATAGGTTTGTAGCATCTGTGGATCATGCAAAGTTTGTTGAACATGTGAAAGTTGCTAAAGAAATTGGAGTTAAACCCGATAGGGCTACGTTCATCCACTCTATTCATGCCTTATCAATGACAAAGAAATCAACTTGGGAGTCAAAGCTGGAGATATATGAGAGGTGTGGCTGGTCCAGGCATGAGACTCTTTCGGTATTCAGGGGGTTTCCATATTGTATGTTAATATCTGAGGAGAAGATCACGAGCACTATTAAATTTCTTGGGGATGAACTGGGTTTGTCAACAAAAGATATAGTTACATCCCCAGCATATCTTGGTTATAACTTGAAGCACAGGATTATTCCTAGATCCTCAGTTTTTAAAGTTTTGAGAATGAAGGGTCTGATTGATAATGATATACCCTTATTTTCCTTGGTCAAATTAAGTGAGGAAATCTTCCTGGAGAAATTTGTTTTCAGATTTCAAGAAAGTGCTCCTGAGCTGTAGAACATTTATCTAGATCAGCTAAAACATTCACCTGAAGCTCTGAAGTGTTCAAGTGTATGATTGAGAACTTTCTCAGATTTCCAGTTTTATTGTTGTTATCCAACTGTTTTATGTCAAATTCTTCTCTGACTGATGTCTATATATTATGGTGGTTCAATCTGAACTTCCATTTCATAATTTTTTTCCCCCGCATCTGTTCTGCATTCTTGTACAATAGCTACTTGTCTGTAACTAACTGCACCTTGATGTTAGAATTCATGTTAAAATTTAAATTCATTACTTTGTCGAATTGGTCATAGAGTTGTCTGGCTCCCTTCCTAAGATCAATGTCGAAAATTCTGCATAGAAAAGCATGTTTGTTTCTTGTATTATGCTTCTGTTTTGCATAGAAGTTCATGGTAATTGGGTTTTCATGTCCTAATATTTAAAACTTACTGTGTAATCCAGATGAAGATTTCCTAGGGACTAAAAACAAACTATTATTAGATATATAAGGTAGGAATTTCGTTTCTTTTCTCTTTTCTGTGCAACTACATTTTCAGTTGTTTGAACTTTATGTATGTAGATTTAAGCCTGTGCTCTGACTTGTAGTTGTAGAGAGACAGTATTGAGAGGGCAAGTAATAGAAATGGAGGTAAGAGATTAAAATCAGCCATGAAGATTAAAAGTTAGTTAAAGTTTCTTTTTTCTTTCTTGTATGGTTCTCTAGTCAAGACATCACATGCTGAGTGTTGTGTGTGTGTGAATAACTGTGCTGAAGTGTGGTGTTGAGTGGGAACAAAATATATACATTCGAGGGACTTTTCTTGTTAGATACTGATACAAGCATGTTAAAAATTGTATCATTCTAGTCCTGTAACTGGACAAAAGTTAGATATAGTTGCTGATCCTGAGTGTTGGCCTGTGTTAATAATGTTTTTTTTGGAAGAACCAATTAAAATTTTTTTGTTAGATTTTTTTGGACAAAAGTTAGATATAATATCAACCATATATGGTGTGAATGAGGAACGATTGGAGCAATTTTGAATAAAATAAGATTCAAACTTTATGATAAACTTTATCATGTGGTATAAAAGAGGAATTAAAAAATAGAGAAATTTGAGAGAACAATTAAATAATTTCAATTCGTATTTTATATAAGATATGTAATTTTATTAAGATTAGGATTGAAGTTCTGGCCAAAAAAAAAACAAAACAAAACAAAAAGCAAAAAACAAAACAAAAACAAAAGAAAACAAAGGCTTTAAGTGGTTTTAAACCCTTGCTCCTGGACTCTAATATTAGTTTATAACTGATATTTAGAATATAATTTCATTTATTTTGGTGTGTGCCAACAAGTGACTTTTTTGCATGTACCAAAAGGGTCTATGTTTCATAATCACTTGTTGTCATTAATTTCCTTTTTTTTTTTTTTAGAAATTCTTATTTCCTATTTTCTGAAAGTCTCCTACACAAATATAATTTATTTTTTAAAAAATATAAATAATAAATTTTAGAAAAGATGGCTGAAAAATCCTTACTTACAAAATTTAATACTAAAAGTCTTGAATAATTTATTTAAGGGATTTAAACTTCTTATGTTGCATGAAAAGAAGAAGATTCCTATACATATGAAATAGTGGGATCCACATATATATAATGATGTTCGTTTGGCCTAGCTTATTTTTAGCTTTTAAGCTACTTTTAAGCAAAAGTTTTTTAAAAAAAAAAAGAGCTTTTTTTAAAAAGCTAAAAGCTGTTTGGTGCTTATATAAATTTTTCAGCTTAAAAGTTGAAATTAAAAATAAACTGTTTGGCAAAATTTTTGTCATAAAAACTTTTTCTAATAAAAATTAACTTAAAAGGTATATTATAAAATCTACCGTGGTGGCCGGCTGCCCGGGCGGCCGGTGATGGTGGTCGCGGCCCGGCGGCGGCGGTGGCCAGCGGTGGCGGTGGTGGTGGCCGGCCGGCAGTAATGGTGGCAACTGGCCGACCGGCGATGGTGGCCAGCCGTGGTGGTTGGCCAGCAGTGGCGGTGGTGTGGCCGGTCGGTGGCGGTGGTGGGTGGTCGGCCGGCGATGGTGGTGGCGGTCGGCATGCGGGCGGTGGTGGCCAGCCGAGGTGGTTGGCCGACGGTGGCGGTGATGGTGGCCTTCAGGCGGCGGTGGTGAGTGGCCAGCGGTGGCAGTGGCGATGGTGGTGGCCGGCCGGTGGCAGTGGTGGGTGGCCGGCCGGCGATGGTGGTGGCCAGCCGAGGTGGTTGGCCGACAGTGACGGTGATGGTGGCCGGCCGGCAGCGGTGGTGAGTGGCCGGCGGTGGCAGTGGCGATGGTGGTGGCCGGCCGGTGGCAGTGGTGGGTGGCCAGTGGGCGGTGGTGGTGGCGGTTGGCCGGCGGGCGGTGGTGGCCAGCCGAGGTGGTGGCCGGCCGGCCGGCAGTATTGGTGGCCGGCCGGCCGGAGGCGGTGGTGGCCGGGTCGGCGGGCGGTGGTGGCCAGCCGAGGTGGTTGGCCGACGGTGGCGGTGGTGAGTGGCCAGCGGTGGTGGTGTCCGGCCGGCCGGAGGCGGTGGTGGCTGGCCGGAGGGCGGCAGTGGCTGTGGGTGGCCGGCCGACGGTGGTGGTGGCGGTCAGCCGACGGGCGGTGGTGGCCGGCCGTGGTGGTTGGCCGACGGTGTGGGTTGGGTTTTTTTCTTTTTTTTTTATTCATTTAAAATCAAGGGCATAAAGGTAATTTGAGCCGAATTTGTATATCATATGTCCTTTATACTTCTCAGTCCTTTTACAAATTCAACGGACTTCTAAGGGTTTTGCAAATTCAAAAGGTATTTATTTGGTATTTTCCCTTGAAAAAATAGGGCTTAAAAAAAAGAGCTTAAAATAAGCTCCTCTCACTAGCTTTTTTTTAAGAGTTTTTTTCTTCATTGTAAAAGAAGCTCTTATAATATAAGAGCTTATTTTAAATTCTGTTTGACCTAACTTTTACTTATAAATATAAGATAAGCTGAAAATAAGCTAGGCCAAACGTGCACTAGGTCCCACTATTTTAAAACACTTCTCCTACAGAACCATCAGGAGTGTTTTTCCCTTTATTTAAAGACCGCAAACGCGGCTGCTTGTCGCGGTAAAGGTTCCGTTTTCATTTTGCTGATTCTTCGCGTCACAATATGAAGATGTGAACAAAAGAATTTGAGGGATCGTTCTTACTGTTTGCCGGTGTAATTTGGGCCGACGAATTTACATTTGGTGAGTTCCTTATCATCACCCTCAATTCATTCATGCTAATTTTTCTGATTGCCAGATTATCTTCGTCCTTGCCATGCGGTACGAGAACCCAATTAGGGTTTCTCCGTCTCAATGCTTCCCTCACCTCTCATTCCTTTTCTTCGGTAGTGAAGTCATCTGAATCAATTCGCTCCGAACAAAATCGAGCCGAAAGTGAGTCATTTACAGTTTCTTACCTCGTGAACTCATGTGGCGTATCCGCCAGAGATGCTGAAGAATTATCCAAAAGGGTTAAACTGAAAGACCCTGATAATCCCGATTCGGTACTTAAACTTCTCCGAAGCTACGGATTCTCAGGTACTCATATATCTAAAGTTTTGAAATACAATCCACGATTGCTTTTGGCAAAGCCTGAGAAGAACCTTTTGCCCAAGTTAAGGTTTCTCCAGTCTATAGGGTTCTCAGCTTCTGAAATCCCAGAGTTCCTCTCTTCTTACTCTAGATTACTGACTTCAAGCTTAGAGAAACGTATAATTCCCCATTACGAGGCCCTAAAAAGTGTGCTGGGTGATCCTGTTAAAGCAAGAAGATGTTTGAAAAGCTCAAGGGGGAGTATTTTGTCCTATAGCTATGGTGTAAAGAATATATTTCCAAACATAAAGGTCTTGAGAGATGAAGGAGTGCCTCAATCTTCTGTCTTTACGCTTTTATTTAAAGATGCAAATCTAGCATTTACGAATCAATCTAAGTTTGTTGAATATGTCAAGTTTGTCAAAGAAACAGGAATCGAACCTTCCAAGGTTACATTCGTTTATGCACTTTTTGCTGTAACACACTTGAGTAAATCAACATGGGAGTGGAAACTGGATTTCTTTGAGAGGTGTGGCTGGTCCAGAGATGTCACTCTTTCGGCATTCAGTAAGTTTCCAGTCATCATGCTTTTGTCAGAGAAGAAAATCACAAACACATTGAAATTTTTTGTGGATGAAATGGGTTTGCGGTTGGAAGATGCAGCTGGATGCCCGACAATTTTCAGCTATAGTTTAAAGCGGAGGATTATTCCTAGATGGTCTGTATTTCAAATCTTGAAAATGAAGGGTTTAGTCAAGGCTAATATGTCCATACCTTCCATGATTATTATGAGTGAGGAAAAGTTTCTGGAAAATTTTGTGATCAAATTTCAAGAGGATGTTCCTCAGCTACTGAAACTTTATAGAGGTGAATTGGGATCTTTACCTGAATTTCAGGCATAGGCAGTTAGTTTCTTGGATGTTGACTTCCATTTTTTTGTTCCCTTGTTTATGATGGTGATTAAACTTGTCAAGTCCTACTCTAATTGATTTCTTTCAATGTTCTTGTCACCCAGTTGGGATCCTTCTGCTTGTTGACTCATCTGAAGGTTATAAATCTGTTGAAGGATTCGTCTCGTTATACATGTTAAATGATACTGGTAACTTTACTGGCATCTTTCTTCTGTGGACCTGGGTGTATTTTGCTGTCGTTAATTATTCTAAAGAGTTTTGCTATATGCATATGTCTGAGGCTAATGTCCTTATGCTGCTACTGAGAGGATACAGTAACTGGAAAAATAAATAAATAAATAAAATGATGTCATATTAACCTTCTGAAGTGGAGTTCAATCTTTGTAATGGTTACCAGACAACTTCAAATTTTCACAACAAGTTCTTCTGAAAGAAGGAAAAGGAGCGAAAAGTAATCACTGTGATCCTCAAGAGTGTGCTTCTTAACGGAGGATTATAGTAGTATCACTACTTGTGCCTTTAATTTGATTCTTTCCATAATTTGGTTTTTCCCTTTCCCGTATGCTTGTGATGAAATCTTCATTCCTTCATCGATTGATTTTAATTTTTCTGCCCATTTTCTTGAGAGTTTTGTGCAGTGAAACTCGGATGATTATGTGACAGAAGTTCTTTATCTATGCTAGTTTTCACTCCGGGTTATCTGTGCCAGTAGATTAAAATTTCTTCAATGCAGATATCTCTGGATTCATGTGAACTTCTTGTGGCATTATCCTTGTAATGAAGAAAAGCCTGATCGGTGTTCCTAGAGGAAGATGAAGAAAGAAGTGGGGACATAGTTTGTTTCGTTGGTTAAGAGATATGGTTTGGGTAATTGGGTATCCCAAGTCACCAACAAACGGTTCTTTTCGCCCCATAATGAACAGAATGTTCACTTGTTGAGAAAGACAAAAACTCTTTGCATCCTAAGCTTCAAAATGGATTCTACTTCGATCAAACCAAAAAATAAATATGGTCTTGGCTTTAAACTTTTTGATCTTGCAATGCTATTAACACTTTCCCAATTACTGGATTGAGATGCCCCATTTAACATGGTGAGAGAAGACAAAAGAAGTTTCTCAGAAGAAGAACCATTGATTTCTTGGAACCTTTTTTCATGGAAAATTATATCAATGTCCTAATCAAGAAAAATAATATCAAAAAAATATTGTAGCTTGTCAATGGTGTCACTTTCACTTATCAATGGTGTATTTTTCACTCGTTATTGACAATTTATTATGTCTTTTTTACTTGTCATTAACAACATATAGGACTTTTTTTATATTATTTTTTTTAGTCACCTTGATGTGATTTTATTTTATTGGGTTAGATTTTTAGAGTTTGAAACTAGAAAATTAAGTAGAAGTTCCTTAAACTCAAGTATGGAGTAAGTAAAGTAAAATTCCCTTTACAACAAAATTTAAAATCTGAACATATTTACAACAATATTTAAACACCTGGATTTTGAACATAGACAAGTCATTTACAATAGAAAAAGGTTAGATTTACAACAGGAAGTGTTGTATTTATAACAAAATTTAAAATCTGGTCATTTACAACAGAAAAAATCATATTTACAATAGGTTAGATTTACAACAAGAAATGCTGCATTTACAACAAAATTTTAATGGTGATGTGACTTTTTCTCCTAAAATGTAACCGCGTGTGTATTTTTGCTCCCAAAAAAAGTATATGGTGCTGGGCGCTCCTGAGGATAAAGCACATGTATATTTTTGCTCCTAAACCCTATTTTCTTTAGTCACCTTGGTGTGATTTTTTTAAAAAAAATTTAATATTGGTATTGGGTTAGCTTTTAAGAGTTTGAAACTGGAAAATTAAGTAGAAGTTCCTTAAACTCAAGAAATATATCTTTTTAAACATCGAGTATGGAGTAAGTAAAGTAAAATTCCCTTTGCAAATTCTTTTCTTTTCAAAATCAACTGAGCAAAATCATGTCAATTTCTGAGTTGATAACTTACTATTGACTTCTCTTAGTATTAGCCACTACGACTTTCTGATTTTCAAGCCTCATCAAAGAATCAACCATGTACCCAAAAAAAAAAAAGGGAAAAGAAAAAGAAAAAAAGAATCAATCATAGATGGAGTGAAATATGAATCATATTCCCTACTCATCCCCAAAATGAGAAAAACTTGTCGTTTTTTTAATTAAAAAAAATCATTGATTTTTAATTTGTTTGAGTAAAGTTTTATTTAATAGCCTACAATATTTGTTAGGAGCACTTATTATCTCAAGTTCATTAATTTTTAGTACATCTAGCATCATTGAGTATTTTTACTTAGCATTCACTAACTGAAAAAGTTACTTCAGAGTACTGGATGCATTAAGAATTAGTTAATTTGAGATAAATGTGTTGGAAAAAAATATTTTAGATATTAGTGCCACTAAAAAAATATTTTAAGATACTAGGTGGTGAAAATACTTATAGTCACTAGATATATTTAAAATTAATTAATTCAGGATAGTAGCTAGAAATTAATTAATTTGGGTGTCAAAAATATTTAAGGGTGTAATATATAATTTAGTTCAAGTAAAGAAGAACAAAAAAAAAAAAAAGAGTTTCTGCACCCAACACACTGCCATTTTGGGAATGAGCATGACTGCTCAAAAATTTGATCTGCAGGGCATGCCACCCATGAAAGATGTTTGATTGGAGCAATTTTAACTAAAATGAGATTCATACTTGATGATAAACTTTAGGATGTGATATCAAGAATGGAATTTTTTTTTTAAAAAAAAAAGCAGAGAAATTTGAAGAGGACAATTAATTTGGATTTTAACTTCGTAAAATATATTTAAATTTAGGAAAAATTATTTTTCCAGTCACTGGAGATAAGTTATCTCTAGTAACCCTTAAAACTACGTCATTTTAAATTAATGAAGGGTGTGTTTGTAATTTTAGATGAATTAATGAAGGGTGAAAAATTACGGAAATACTTTTCATTAATCCAAAACAGCGTAGTTTTGAGAGCTACTGGAGATAACTTATCTCTAATGACTAAAGAAATTCTTTACCCTTAAATTTATTAAGATTGAGATTTATTTAGGCGTGTACTGATAAGTGCCTTTTTTTTTTTTTTTTGCCAACAAAGGGAGAGAGCCAGAGAGGTCTTATTTCATAACCACTTGTTGTCATTGACTTCTATTTTTTAATTTTTATATTAAAGAAAAATTCCTATTTTTGACTACTTTATAATTTATTTCCTAAAATTCTAAATATTACACCCTTCTGTCCTTTTTATAAGTCATTTTCTTTTTCTTGAGAATGGTCTTTAATATAGGTAACTTTTTTTTTTGTTTCAAAATTGAAAGTAGTTTTTTCTTTTATACCGTATTAAATAAATATCTTTATATTAATTATCCTCACTCACTACTAATTTTCTTTCATTTAATCATTTATTAGTCATTCTTTTTCAAATTTTATATTTATTCTTTTTCATATTTTTTACTTATACTTTCTCATATACTCTTTTCATAAATAGGGGTAAATTTGGAAGAAATATGACATATTTAACACATTTATTATATTTAACTAATCTTAATGGACACTTTGTTTTGCGCAATCAGGAAAAAAATTACTTATAAAAAGGACTATAAGATTAACTTTTACATAAAATGGTTGAAAAATTCCTCATTATAAAATTTAATACTGAAAGTACTTTAAAATTTGTTTAAAGGCACAAGTACATATGCTCTAAAAGTATCACTTGATAAAGTTAAGGGACAAAAACTAACAGTGCTAGAATTATATAACTAAAAATATATCTTATAAAGTTAAGGGACAAAAAATATACTTCATATAAATTTAAAAGACTAAAACTATACTTTAGCCTTTTTTTGCCAAAAAACAGTCCGTGTTTGATAGATACAACTCTTTTTGTTATATGTAAAATAAAAAAAAAAATTTATACAATTTTTGCAATGAGGAAAGCCACTTTAAAAAAATTTGAAGGGTTAAGGTGTAAAAATATATATTAAGTTTTTTAAAGTGTACCTAATACCAAATACTATTTCAAAAGTAAAAAATAACTATAAACTTTAAAAATAGGTGCAAAAATACATATTAATTGTTAGTTAACCGTTTGTTTGAATTTTTTAATCATTTAGGGTGCAAAAATATACTTAAATTTTTTCCAAAATTGCACCCGTCACATACTTTTTTGAGGGAGAAAAGTATGACCTTTCAAAATATATGCAAAAATACATATTAATTGTTAGTTGACCATTTATTTGAATTTTTTTGACTAACAATGATAACATTGAGGATGATGAGATAATTAAGAAACAACCTGAAATAATAATTTGTTAATTAAGAGAAATTTATTTCCAGCTAACTATTCATCTCCACAGCTCATCACTTTATCTCTAATTTAACCCTTCCTCTCCTCTCCTTGTTACATCCAAAAGAAGTGATGAGGTGAAGATAAAATGTTAGGCGGAAATTAATTTCTCTAACCAAGTTAGCAAATTATTATTCTAAATTAGAAAAATACTTACATATTCTAAGAATACTTACATCTTTTTTTTTAAAAAAAAAAAAACTTAAACAAAATGACCAACCAAGATTTTTCTTAAAAACAAGATAAAATATAAAATTTTTCAGATGTATCATTAGCAAGATTAAAATGATCTGAGTTATATTTTCATTAAATAACTATGAACTTTTAAAATATGTGTAAAAATACGAATTGATCATTTCGTTATACTCCTAAAAAAGCATTTGTTTTGGGTGCATTTTTTTTTGAAAATTTCATATATATTTTTATATCTTAACCCTTAAAAAAAATTAAACAAAGGGAGAATTATAATAAAGGACCTAAGAAAAATAATATTTATTTAGAAGGACTATAAAAATGGTAATTATTTTGAAGGACAAAAAATTAACATTAATATAAAGAGAATAAATTGCCTTGGTCAAATTTCCTATATTATCTCTAATTAAATCAGAATCTGAAGTGATTGATTGAAAATGATAAATAGAGATCAAATCAGAATCTGGAATATGCAAGTTAAAGTCTCTATTGGTAACTTTTTTATCTCTCTATGAAGACTAAAGAATAAATCGTAGGTTTTTTCATCCACAAAGATCTCCCAGGTGTCCTCCCCTCTGTTCTATGATCTTCAAGTTCTTCTTCTTAATAATTTTTTTATCTTGTTTTCTTTTAGTTCGTTCTTGTTATAATTATTAAAATCTGATTAATTCTTGCCCCTTTAGTGTAACATCCTGAATTTTGAATCTAATATCTTGAACATAAACCTATTTTGGGAAGACTAGTAGGCTCTATTTTTGGAAAGTGATAAATTTGAAATCAGTATTTTGTGGGCCCCGTGAATAGTATTTACTATTCACGTATACGTTTTTACTATTTACAAATACGTATTTAAAAAAAAATATATATATATATATGTTATTCGCAAATACGTATTTAATACTTGAAATTTGTGAAATATGAATAGTGTTCACTATTCACAAATACGTATTTACTATTTAAAAATACGGTATTTACTATTCCTAAATACGTATTTACTATTCATGCGGGACCCACAACCAAAATAATTCTCTCCCGACACAAAACTCTCGTGAAGTTTGAAAATTTTGTCAGCGGGACCCACGTAATAGTAATTTACTATTTGAATAATAATATTATATTATTATAATATAATATTATTTACTATTCATGTGGGACCCACGAAAAATTATTTCCACAGAAGAGTCACGGGAGGTTTGAAAATTTGTCACGGGGAAAATTACGTAGAACGACCCAGAGACGAAAATTACACTTAAGGACCCATTTTCCAACTATAAATAGACCTTCCATTTCATTTCATTCTTCACAACTTCTAAGAGCTATAGAGAGAGGTAGAGAGAGAGAGAGAGAGTAGAGAGATATTTGCTTGAGAGTTATAATAGCTGGTTGGTGATTCGGGTATTAGCAAGTAACAGGTAACTCTGAATATTCTTCCTTATACTTGTGAATTATGTATGATTATAAATTTGTTTGTTTACTATTTTGGCAAGAATATTTAGAAAATATTTATGGTTTTAAGATCTGGTGTGGGAATTTTGATTTGCAAATCTGTAGAGGTACTATTTATACGTACGTTACTATTCACATATACCGTATTTACTATTCATTTTACTATTCACATATACCGTATTTACTATTCATTTTACTATTCACATATACCGTATTTACTATTCATTTTACTATTCACATATACCGTATTTACTATTCATTTTACTATTCACGTATACCGTATTTACTATTCATTTTTACTATTCACGTATACCGTATTTACTATTCATGTTACTATTCACGTATACCGTATTTACTATTCATGTTACTATTCACGTATACCGTATTTACTATTCATGTTACTATTCACGTATACCGTATTTACTACTCATTTTACTATTCATGTATATACCGTATTTTACTATTCACAAATACGCATATCAACGTATATAATGGTATAATAATGCATTATTTTTGAGTAAATACATCATGGCGGTTGTATTGTGATGGGTGGAGTAAGGAGGGAATTGAATGATAAGAATTGTTTATGCCACCACTCGGTGCACAGTGGATGGTACTTTTCAGGGCCCCATCTTCCATGTTTTCCTCTGGCCGGGATTTCATTGGAGATGTGGGACATGTGACACCTCCTTAGTTGTTATTTTAAAGGAGGGGAGCCATAGTCCAGATTTAAGCTCTATACCTTTGGCCGGGTGTATCTTAAGTTTTGGTGAGCTTGAAACCATCCAGTCAAATGAATGAGTTTCTATTGGACTATATGTTAGCCTATGGTTCCAGTCAGCGGTATACGGTTGGAAGGGGATATAAGGGAGGCTGCATACTGCATAGTGCATTTCTGAATTATTCAATAAAGAATGATGAGTATTTTGTAAAGGCATTTGATGTGAACAACGGTATATCTAAAAATATCTGAGTATATTAAATTCACATTATATTACCTTTTATTTTTGTCATATGTAATTTGCTCGTGTAAGGTAGAAATATTCAGTAGTTACTGAGACGTGGAATCTCATCCCATATTAACATTTTTCAGGTGATTATTCTAGTAGAGAGCAAGGGAAGGCACCTATGGAGTGAGCTCTGGAAGCTCATTTAATCTCCAATAAATTATGATATGTTATTTTATTTGCCATGAACCTAAGACTTCCGTTTTGTATTAAACTCTGAAATATTTTCTGGAATTTATTCTGATTATGTATTACGGGTTTTATTCGAAATGGTAACATTGTAAAAGGATTTGGATATTGTTGAACTCTTTTGAAGGTATTTTCAATATTTTGACCGAGTTTTTGGGTATTAAAATTGAGGTGTTACATTTTTGGTATCAGAGCCAAAGGTTCCATGGCAATTTTGTTTATTTTCTAAAGTGATTTCTTTAAAAAAATTTTTTTTAAAAGTTCGTGGCAAATTAAATATCATAACATGATCACTTCCCTTTGTTAGATTTAGAATTTATTTAGCTATTTTTATTTGTTTAGTGTCCTTATAGTATTAATCATAGGAGGAGATAATGGCAAGAACTCGAAGAACTAATTCAACCCCTGCTCCATCCCAAAGAGGTCTCCCTCCGCATCAAGATGGTCCCTATCCTCAGGATAACAATGCCCTTTTGGCAGAGTTACGAGACGTCATCTTGGAGATGAGAGAGAAAGTGAATAGACACGAGGATGAACTAGCAAAAGGAAGAGGCCAAGGTGGTAAGGAAGGAAAGGAGAAGGCTCTGGAAGTCACACCTTCTGACCATCAATCTAGGGGAGGAAGTCGTTCTCGCACTGAAGATGGAGGTAGTAGCGGTTCTCATTCTCAATACCATCCCTTACCTATTACTGAGGTTTGGGAAAAATTTCGGAAGTTTACTCCACCGATGTTCGAGGGGAAGCTAGATCCGATTGCAGCACTGGAGTGGCTGAAGCGTGTAGAAAAGATTTTCAGAGTTATCGAGATTAGCTCACAACAGAAGGTGATGGTTGCTGAACAATTGTTGCAGAAAGCAGCTGAAGAATGGTGGGAAAGCACCAAAACAAAAGGAAATGCTGAGATGACGTGGGAAGAGTTTAAGGAAAAGTTCGAAAATTATTACTTTTCCCCTTCAATCAGAATAGAGAAAGAAACTGAATTCCTCACATTCAGGCAAGGGGAATTACATGAAGACGAATTTATTACTCGCTTTTTAGAGTTGTCTAAATTCTGCGGATATTCACAGAACAACTCTAAATGGTTGAGTGCTCGATTGGTTGAAAAAGCTAGACCAGACCTAAAAACAGCTCTATCACCGTTCCTTGATGAAACAAGGGATTTTGAAGAAATATGCGACAAACTGCGCACGATAGCAAGGAACAAACGAGAAGAGGAAGCTGAGAAGATGAAGGGTTTTCAGGCCAGATCTACACACCTCATGAGACCAACGGGAGGAGTTACTAAGAAGCAGAGTCACAACTTCAGTAATGTGAATACGCGGTTTAGCCAACCATCCAGAAATCACTTTGGTGGACCATCGAGGAGTTATTTTACTGGACCCCAAAGAAGTCATTTCAGCAGACCACCGAGGAGTCAATTCAAAGGACCTCAAAGGAGTCACTTCAGTGGAGGTCAGAGTTCATATAGGGGATCCACAGCTCCTGCTGCAAGCACCGCCAACAATCAGATGTGTGCCAAGTGTGGAAGGATACACCAAGGACCATGTGTGACGTGTTTCAACTGTGGAAAGCCAGGACACATTTCCAGATTTTGTGAGGAGGAGCCTCGAGGGGCCAAGGATGCTAGAACTGCAGTGCCAGGGAAAGTGTTTGCACTATCACATCAGGAGGCAAGTGCTTCACCAAATCTGATTAAAGGTATCCTCAAACTCCAAGGTCTTGAAGTAGAAGCCTTATTTGATTCTGGTGCCACACACTCTTTTATATCATACGACTGTGTGCCTCGATTGAATTTAAGAGTGAGTGAATTGCCTTATTATATTATTATTTCTACACCGGCGGGAGCTTCAGTAAAAACTTCTAGGGCTTGCTTAAATTGTACGATTGAGATTGATAATAGGATCTCAAATATAGACCTTGTTTGTTTACCCACGAAGGGTATCGATGTAATAATAGGAATGGATTGGTTGTCAGCTAATGACATCATCCTTGACTGCAAGAGGAAGACTATCTCTCTTGCGGATGACTCTATGAGTCATAGTAGACCACAATTATTGTCTATAGTACAAGATGAAAAGCCTGTTCATCATGGTTGTCTTGCGTACATGGTGTTTTTCTCCATTCAAGCAGAAGTAGAGGAAGGGATAGAAGATATCGAAGTGGTAAACGAGTTTCCGGAGGTATTCCCGAAAGAAATGACAGGTTTACCCCCAGAGAGAGAAGTAGAATTTTCTATTGATCTCGTACCTGGAACGGAACCTATCTCTAAAGCTCCTTACCGAATGTCTCCATCGGAACTAGCAGAATTGAAGAAGCAGATCGAAGAATTGTTAGAAAAGGGTTTTATCAGACCCAGTGTATCTCCTTGGGGATCGCCCGTACTCTTTGTGAAGAAGAAAGATGGGAGCCTGAGACTATGCATTGACTATCGCCAGTTGAATAAAGTGACTATAAAGAATAAATATCCTTTACCCAGGATCGACGATCTACTTGATCAGTTGAAGGGAGCATCCATATTCTCCAAGATCGACCTCAGATCAGGTTATCACCAACTGAGAGTCAAAGCTGAAGATGTCTCAAAAACTGCATTCAGAACTAGATATGGCCATTATGAATTTCTTGTTATGCCATTTGGGCTAACAAATGCTCCAGCAGTATTCATGGATTACATGAATAGAATTTTCCGACCATATCTAGATAAATTTGTAGTGGTTTTCATTGACGACATCCTTATCTACTCTAAGGATGAAGAAGAGCATAAAGAGCACCTTAGAATCGTGCTACAAGTGTTGAAGGAGCACAAGCTCTATGCGAAACTGTCTAAGTGCGAATTTTGGTTGAAGGAAGTAAAATTCCTAGGCCATGTCGTATCGGCTGAAGGTGTTGCAGTGGACCATACTAAAGTTGAAGCAGTTCTCCAATGGGAACGACCAAAGTCCGTGACTGAGATCAGGAGTTTTCTAGGTCTAGCTGGCTATTATAGGAGATTTATCAAGGGCTTTTCGCAGATAGCTATGCCCTTGACAAAGTTAACTAGGAAGGGTCAACCATATGTATGGGACGAAAAGTGTGAAGCAGCTTTTCAAAATTTGAAGACTAAGTTGACTACGGCACCAGTACTTATAATTCCAGATCCTGCTCAGACCTTTACTTTGTACACAGATGCTTCCAAGAAAGGTCTTGGGTGTGTATTAATGCAAAATGGTAGGGTAGTAGCTTATGCTTCTCGACAGTTAAGGCCACATGAAGGGAATTATCCTACTCACGACTTAGAACTGGCAGCAGTAGTGTTCGCTCTGAAGATTTGGAGGCATCACCTCTACGGTTCAAAGTTCGAGGTTTATAGTGACCACAAAAGTCTAAAGTACCTGTTCGACCAAAAGGAGCTCAACATGCGACAGAGGAGATGGATGGAGTTTATCAAGGACTACGACTTCGAATTGAAGTATCATCCAGGAAAGGCGAACGTTGTAGCAGATGCCTTAAGTAGAAAGACAATCCATGTAGCCCAGATGATGATCAGAGAACATAAATTGCTCGAGGAGATACCAAGTACATCTATTGATGTAATGTCAGGTTTGGTCGCTACCATGGAAGCATTAACTATTGAAAGCACAATTTGGAAAGAGATTAAATTCGCTCAGCTCGAAGATGAGTATCTATTAAACGTGAGGGAAGATATTGAAGAAGGAAAAGAATCGAAATTTGGGATCGATAGAGATGGGATATTAAGGTATAAAGGAAAAGTGTGCATACCTAATGATGGAGAAATAAAAAGGCTCATACTAGAGGAGGCTCATCGGAGTAAATACACTATCCATCCCGGAGCAACCAAGATGTATCATGATCTCAAGCGGAATTGGTGGTGGCGGGGCATGAAGAAAGATGTGACTGACTTTGTCACTTGTTGTTTGACTTGTCAGAAAGTCAAGATCGAACATCGGAAACCTCCTGGATTATTAAAGAATTTGGATATCCCAGAGTGGAAATGGGACAGCATCTCTATGGATTTCATCATGGGACTTCCTTTAACAACCTCTGGACATAATGCCATTTGGGTAATTGTCGATAGGTTAACTAAGTCAGCTCATTTTCTAGCAATTGCAGCAGAATACTCATTGGAGAGACTAGCAAAGATCTACATGAAGGAGATTGTCAGATTGCATGGGATACCGAATAGCATCGTATCTGATCGTGATCCACGATTCACTTCACGATTTTGGAAAGCATTGCAGAATGCTATGGGAACTCGGATGAGTTATAGTACCGCTTATCATCCTCAAACTGACGGGCAGACTGAGAGGACTATTCAAACTCTGGAAGACATGTTGCGGGCTTGTGCAATCGAACTAAAAGGAAGTTGGGACGATCATCTTCATCTTGCGGAGTTTGCATATAACAATAGTTATCACTCCAGCATTGAGATGGCACCTTATGAGGCTTTGTATGGAAGAAAATGTAGATCTCCTATTTGCTGGACGGAATTGAATGAGCGAATTTTAATAGGTCCAGAACTTGTGGACGAGACGACTCAAAAGATTAAGGTGATTCAACAGAAACTTCTCACTGCTCAGAGTCGACAGAAGAGTTATGCTGACAAGAGAAGACGACCGTTGGAGTTCATGGTGGGCGAACATGTATTCTTAAGAGTCACATCAATGACTGGCATTGGTAGAGCAATACGAGCAAAGAAGCTTTCACCTCGTTTTATGGGTCCTTATGAGATTTTGGAGAAAGTTGGACCGGTAGCTTACAGAATTGCATTACCTCCACAGCTTGCGAACCTTCACGATGTCTTTCATGTATCGCAACTGAAGAAATACCAACCGGATCCTTCCCACATTATAGAAGTAGAAGAGGTAGAACTCAAGGATAACATGACGTATAAAGCCGAGCCGGAGCGGATTGTTGATGCAAGAGACAAGAGATTACGAAACAAGACCATTAGACTTGTAAAGGTCGAGTGGAAAGGAATGGCTCCCGGAGATGCTACTTGGGAAACGGAGGAGAGCATGCGACAAACCTATCCTCATTTATTTAAATAGGTTAGAATTCTTATTATAGCGAAATTTTGAGGACAAAATTTTCTTTTAGGAGGGGAGAAATGTAACATCCTGAATTTTGAATCTAATATCTTGAACATAAACCTATTTTGGGAAGACTAGTAGGCTCTATTTTTGGAAAGTGATAAATTTGAAATCAGTATTTTGTGGGCCCCGTGAATAGTATTTACTATTCACGTATACGTTTTTACTATTTACAAATACGTATTTAAAAAAAAAAATATATATATATATATGTTATTCGCAAATACGTATTTAATACTTGAAATTTGTGAAATATGAATAGTGTTCACTATTCACAAATACGTATTTACTATTTAAAAATACGGTATTTACTATTCCTAAATACGTATTTACTATTCATGCGGGACCCACAACCAAAATAATTCTCTCCCGACACAAAACTCTCGTGAAGTTTGAAAATTTTGTCAGCGGGACCCACGTAATAGTAATTTACTATTTGAATAATAATATTATATTATTATAATATAATATTATTTACTATTCATGTGGGACCCACGAAAAATTATTTCCACAGAAGAGTCACGGGAGGTTTGAAAATTTGTCACGGGGAAAATTACGTAGAACGACCCAGAGACGAAAATTACACTTAAGGACCCATTTTCCAACTATAAATAGACCTTCCATTTCATTTCATTCTTCACAACTTCTAAGAGCTATAGAGAGAGGTAGAGAGAGAGAGAGAGAGTAGAGAGATATTTGCTTGAGAGTTATAATAGCTGGTTGGTGATTCGGGTATTAGCAAGTAACAGGTAACTCTGAATATTCTTCCTTATACTTGTGAATTATGTATGATTATAAATTTGTTTGTTTACTATTTTGGCAAGAATATTTAGAAAATATTTATGGTTTTAAGATCTGGTGTGGGAATTTTGATTTGCAAATCTGTAGAGGTACTATTTATACGTACGTTACTATTCACATATACCGTATTTACTATTCATTTTACTATTCACATATACCGTATTTACTATTCATTTTACTATTCACATATACCGTATTTACTATTCATTTTACTATTCACATATACCGTATTTACTATTCATTTTACTATTCACGTATACCGTATTTACTATTCATGTTACTATTCACGTATACCGTATTTACTATTCATGTTACTATTCACGTATACCGTATTTACTATTCATGTTACTATTCACGTATACCGTATTTACTACTCATTTTACTATTCATGTATATACCGTATTTTACTATTCACAAATACGCATATCAACGTATATAATGGTATAATAATGCATTATTTTTGAGTAAATACATCATGGCGGTTGTATTGTGATGGGTGGAGTAAGGAGGGAATTGAATGATAAGAATTGTTTATGCCACCACTCGGTGCACAGTGGATGGTACTTTTCAGGGCCCCATCTTCCATGTTTTCCTCTGGCCGGGATTTCATTGGAGATGTGGGACATGTGACACCTCCTTAGTTGTTATTTTAAAGGAGGGGAGCCATAGTCCAGATTTAAGCTCTATACCTTTGGCCGGGTGTATCTTAAGTTTTGGTGAGCTTGAAACCATCCAGTCAAATGAATGAGTTTCTATTGGACTATATGTTAGCCTATGGTTCCAGTCAGCGGTATACGGTTGGAAGGGGATATAAGGGAGGCTGCATACTGCATAGTGCATTTCTGAATTATTCAATAAAGAATGATGAGTATTTTGTAAAGGCATTTGATGTGAACAACGGTATATCTAAAAATATCTGAGTATATTAAATTCACATTATATTACCTTTTATTTTTGTCATATGTAATTTGCTCGTGTAAGGTAGAAATATTCAGTAGTTACTGAGACGTGGAATCTCATCCCATATTAACATTTTTCAGGTGATTATTCTAGTAGAGAGCAAGGGAAGGCACCTATGGAGTGAGCTCTGGAAGCTCATTTAATCTCCAATAAATTATGATATGTTATTTTATTTGCCATGAACCTAAGACTTCCGTTTTGTATTAAACTCTGAAATATTTTCTGGAATTTATTCTGATTATGTATTACGGGTTTTATTCGAAATGGTAACATTGTAAAAGGATTTGGATATTGTTGAACTCTTTTGAAGGTATTTTCAATATTTTGACCGAGTTTTTGGGTATTAAAATTGAGGTGTTACATTTAGTATTATATATTTTTCAAACTTTTGTTTTGAATCACCGAAACCAATTCGCATGGTCCGTCACTTTTCTTTCTTTATGTGGAAGAGACGGTTGCTATATATTATTGTTCCAAAAAAAAAAAAAAAGTTTCGCAAACACTGACCTGTAGGTATTTTTTTTTCCTTTTTTTTGTTAATTAGATATTTCATTGTAGGTATTTTTTTTTTGTTAATTAGATATTTCATTTCAAAAAAAGGTTTCCATATATTATTGTTCCAAAATATTTTTTTAATTACTCACCTTTATGTAAAAATTATAGAACCAAGGGCAATTTAGTCTCTTTATATTAATGTTTTAATTTTTGGTCCTTCAAAATAATTACCATTTTTATGGAAGTTAATAGTTACTATTACCCCTAAAAAAATATTTAATATTGGGCATATTTTTTGAAAAAATCTTGTATATTTTTAACATAGGTAACAACACTTCTCATATTGTAGGAGAAGTGTTTTCTCATGTCACACACACATAAAATGATAGGATTCATACACATATATATATATAATTAGTATTATATATATATATATATATATATATATATATATATATATATATATATCACTATTTTATGTGTGTGTAAAAATTTTCTTTTTCTCATTCAACGTAACTACAAAAATTTTAAACCCGTTGAAATACTTAATCCTTCACAAAACCAAGCGCGCCGTGCCGGGGCTGTTCTGGGATTCTGGAGTTGTGAAGCCCTCCGTCCCGAACCCTATTCTCTGTTTCTGACTTTTCCTACTTCATTGGCAAAAATCACAACTCTGCTCACTTGCCACTTGATTCATGCTACAAATTTGAGATATATATATATATATATATTCTTCTTCTCCGTTCCTCCAGAAGCAGAAGCACAGCTAAAGAAGGGAGACGTTCAAATTTCTGAGCCTAAGCTGTGAAGAATAATACTAATGAAAATAAGAATCGGTGCCTACTGTTGCAGCTGAAGACACGATCTCGTGAGTTTCTGGCCTTCGTTCATGATTAATTTTCTGATTGCAAGATCATTTGTGTCACAAGCATGCCAGAGGAGGAGCCGTTTGGGTTTTCTCCATCCCAATGCTTCCCACATTTTCAATTCTTTTTCTTCGGTGGTGAAATCATCTGAATCTGCTAAACCAAAGCAAAAGAAAGTACATGAATCGTCTACCGTTTCTTATCTCATGAACTCCTGTGGCATTTCCCCCAAACTAGCTTTTGAAGTATCCAAAAAGGTTAATTTGAAAGACCCAGATAACCCCACCCTGATACTTAATCTCTTTAAGAGCTATGGATTCTCAAATTCTCAGATATCCAAGATTGTGATAAAGCATCCATCCGTGCTTTTGACTCAGGAGAATATCCTTTTGCCTAAGCTAAAGTTTTTCGAATCCATAGGATTTTCCAGATCTGAAATCCCAGAACTTCTAACCTATAACATTCGATTGCTAGTCTGGAGCTTACGGAACCGAATAATCCCTGGTTATGAGGGCCTAAAGAGTGTGATTGGTGACAATCATGAAATGCATACAATAATTAGCAAACGCAAAGGATGGCATTTTCTGCACTACGATGTGAAGAATTTAGCCCCAAACTTGAAGGTTTTGAGAGAGCT
The DNA here is from genome assembly GCA_034222035.1 of Acacia crassicarpa. Taxonomy (NCBI): domain Eukaryota; kingdom Viridiplantae; phylum Streptophyta; class Magnoliopsida; order Fabales; family Fabaceae; genus Acacia; species Acacia crassicarpa. The sequence continues at coordinate 23,504,856 of JAWXYG010000004.1, forward strand.
TGGAGTACCTAAATCTTCTCTCAACGTGCTGCTAAATAGGTTTACCAGTGCAGCATCTGTGGATCATGCAAAGTTTGTTGAACATGTGAAGTTTGCTAAAGAAATAGGGGTTAACCCCTTTAGGGTTACGTTCATCTACTCTATTCATGCCTTGTCAATGACAAAGAAATCAACTTGGGAGTCAAAGCTGGATATCTATGAGAGGTGTGGCTGGTCCAGGTATGAGACTCTTTCCGCATTCAGGAAGTTTCCGTATTGTATGTTGATATCCGAGGAGAAGATCACGAGCACTATTAAATTTCTTGGGGATGAACTGAATTTGTCATCAAAAGATATAGTTAGATCCCCAGCATATCTTGGTTATAACTTGAAGCACAGGATTATTCCTAGATCCTCAGTTTTTAAAACTTTGAGAATGAAGGGTCTGATTGATAATGATATGCCCTTATTTTCCTTGATCAGATTAAGTGAGGAAATGTTCCTGGAGAAATTTGTTTTCAGATTTCAAGAAAGTGCTCCTGAGCTGTTGAACATTTATCTAGATCAGCTAAAACATTCACCTGAAGCTCTGAAGTCTTCAAGTGTATGATTGAGAACTTATTTCCAGTTTTATTATTATTATCCAACTGTTTTATGTCAAATTCTTCTCTGACTGATGTCTTTCTATATTTTATAGTGGTTCAATCTGAACTTTCACTTCATAATTTTTCCCCCCTTATTGCATCGGTTGAAATGGTTGAAACGGACGACTTCACCATTCTAAAATTTTTGGAAAAAATGGTATATCTGTAAAATCACCTTTTCTTGCCTCAAATTAAAAACCCTATGCCTCAACTTTGGAAGATTTCGCTCATCGGAAACCCTTCTTCAGTTCTCCTTCATCCACCGTAGTTGCCGCTGGTGCTTCATTGCTCTGCGCCTCTGCCAGTCTGCCTTGACTTTCCTTTCTCTTCTTCTCTGATCGCCGAGGCTAGACGGTGATGCTGCTGCAATTCGGATTCATCGACCGTAGTGGCTGCTGTATAACGTCCTCAAAATTTACTTAACAAATAACTAATTAGGGGTTCATTAACAATAAAGCAATGCTCATCATTTACCAAAATATACAAAAGTCAATCAGAGTATGCAGAATGAGCCTTAACGTGGCAATATACAATCATACAACATAAACCAAAAAGACAGAAGCACTATCTATAGCAGAGTAGCCTAAACTTCTGAGGTCTTCCCTGATGGACCCGGAAGGGAACTATCACCTGAAAAATGTGGTAACCATCAATCCAACTTATTACGAATACTAATATGTGCTAGTGAGGTGCCAAGTGGAATAATTTATATAATAAAATAGTAAAAATATAAATCACCAATATCCACATTACAAAATTTTGTATCATAAATTAGGTATTACAATTTTTCATTAATATAATTCCCAATATGCCTCCTACCAATTCAACCGAACCGCCTTATTTCCTTCGACTAGACCCATGGGCTAAGTTACATCCATGTTATTGGTTACTCAAAAGCTCACTGGTCATGTGATGAGAACCGGCCAAAATTCTCAGAGCACATGTCTCAGACCATGAACCTTTCCTCCTCATTGAACTAATAGGGTGTCGTAAGCCCTCATTGAACTAGTGGGCAAGTCTCTCATTAAACAGGTGGGACAACAGAAAGCCAACCATCGTGCACCAATAGAGGCCTCACCACGTGGCGGAATAAACTACTCCATTTTCCCAAGTCAACCCCTTACCATAATTATCACAATTAATAGTTCAACAAAAATTTTCCAAGATTTGCACGTTTAATACATATCATGTTATTTAAATAATTCTCACATATATATATATATATATATATCTCATAAAATCGAAATTCGAAATTCTTATACATATATAAATATAATGCATATATTTCACAGTTCAAATTATAAGATTTCACAAGGCAATTTCTATTAAGATATTCATAATAATTTCACAACAATATTCACAAGCAACATACTAATACACATAATAAGTGGAAAGTGGTTACCTCTTGCTGTAGCTAACTATGATCATACTGCTCCTAATCCAAGAGCTTAAACACACGCCAAAAATCAATCTACCACAACCAATTCACTAACCATTAATAACTCTTCTAAAACTCTACACAATCAGAATTAACTTATAATTTCATAAAAATTAAGAGTATACAAATTTTAGTAATAAATTTTGGGTGTTTGAAGTGGGTAAATTATGACGGAAGTGAAAAATCTGTTAGACCATTGTAACTATTAATTCTCCTTTCGATTTATTATTAATTAATGATTCCCTTTTCTATTTATTATTAATTAATAATTCCCTTTATTATTTATCCCCTTTCCTAGTAATGATAATAATACTTATTTATTTTATTATTATCATTATTATTTTACTAATTAATTAATTAATATTATTATTGTTATTGTTATTTTATAATTATTTTAAACTCTAGAGGTTATCCTAACATTTTAAATTATGAGTTTATAAAATCAATCATCATGCCTTAATGCATCACTTTTAATGTTGCTCATAGTTTTTCCAAAATCTTTAATGCATAAATAGCTATGTATGCGTATTATATAAGCAGTGACATACTGGTACACTACCATAAATGTTCTTACAACTTAATAAAACTTCCTTTTACTTTTATCAGTTCATGTGCAACGCTAACACACACATACACTCAAAGTACTACTACTACATGGTTGTTCCAAAATCTTTAATGCATAAATAGCTATGTATGCGTATTATATAAGCAGTGACATACTGATACACTACCATAAATGTTCTTACAACTTAATAAAACTTCCTCACTCAAAGTACTGCTGCTGCTGCTGCTGCTGGAAATAGAAATTGGAATAGCATGAAAATTAAAATTTTAATGGATTCCCATATGGTTTCGGGTTTGGGCAACCACGACGTACAGATTATTCATATTTATGGTAGTGTAGCAATAGAAATTGGAATAGCATGAAAATTAAAATTTTAATGGATTCCCATATGGTTTCGGGTTTGGGCAACCACGACGTACAGATTATTCATATTCAACTCCAACCAAACACGTGTAGTTTGAAGTCAGAGTCAAACTGGGGTGCAACTTATTTGATATAGAATGACTTTGAAGTGACAGAGGATGTATGTTGAAATAATGGCTTGTTAGTAAAAGGAAGGGAGAGGGCACGTGGTTGTATAATGTATTAAGACACAATTGGCACTTGGGCAAGAATGGTGAGAGTAGAAGAGGGAAAGTGGTGACTGGTGAGTGGTGAATAAGGAGGGCGGTGGTAAATTGGTAATTAAGTGATGAGTGAGTGAAAAATAAAGTGAAAGTGGGAAAAGGAAAATGAAAAGGAAGGAGATGGTGACAAGACGAGGGATGGGATCAGAGATGTCGTTCCAACTCGGTTGAAACGGGCGACTTCACCGTTCTGAAATTTTTGAAAAAAAAATGGTAGATCTGTAAAATCACCTTTTCCTGCCTCAAATTAAAAACCCTATGCCTCGACTTTGGAAGATTTCGCTCATCAGAAACCCTTTTTCAATTCTCCTTCATCCACCGTAGCTGCCCTGCTGCTTCATTGCTCTGCGCCTCTGCTAGTCTGCCTCGACTTTCCTTTCTCTTCTTCTCTGATCGTTGGGGCTGGACGGCGATGCTGCTGCAATTCGGATTCATCGACCATAGTGGCTGCTGGTTCTTCACTCACCTTACAGCTCTGTGATTCTCCATTTTTGAATGGTCGAATGAAGATGGGTAATGAAGATGAAGATGGGTGTCGGGTGACCTAATTAATCCCTAATGGTCAAAAGGGACTAAAGTGCAAGAATTTAAAGTTCTAGAAGGGACTAAACTGAAAAGTTTGAAATATTTTTAGGTCATACTACATTTTCCAAGAAAATGCATTAAGAATCCTAATTTAATTATGAAAAATCACATTCGATTATGAACTTAATTCTTTCCTTCAGTGTTTGGACTTAAATTTGTGATGACTTTAATACATTGGTATTTTTTGGTTTTATATATGTTGGATTTTTTTTTTGGTAATATGTAATAAACTCTTACGTTTCTGTTTTTACGTTTTTGCTCCCCCTTACCGTTTCAACGTTGACACTACATTTTAACAACCCTGGTCCATGTTTATTTTACTTGGTCAATAAATGATACTACCTTTGATACTAAATATAAAATATAATAGATTTTTTTAGAGAGATTAAGAAAGCTAATTAAATTACTTTAAAGTATTTATTTTTGTTATTTTTCTTTCAAATTATTTTGTCTAATTTATAAACTAATACATGATTTAAAGATACACAACATGTGATATGATTAAGTAACTTATTTAGTTTCTTTAATTTCTTAAAAAAAATTAATTATGTCTTATATTTAAGATTAGAGTGAATACCAATGTCTAGCCTAGGAATATAAATGTGTGTGTCATATTAATGGACAAATTTATGTGATTAATTTTGACAGATAGTGTAAAAACCCTAAAATAATTGCACTATTCATGGGCCAAGAACACCACAATTCGTAATCTCAACTCTTGGGGGAAAAAAACCGCTACTATTTACCTATTATTAAACATCTTTTTTTACAACATATACGTCATGATCATATCAACATGTTATTTTTAGGAATCTCGACTAAAATAGACTAAAATTTGAAATGAATAATTACTTAATGGGATAGGTTATTCTACCTACTCCTATTTTACCTACCTTTGCCTACCCCTCTCAATGCCGTTAGATTATGATCTCATCTAACGGCAAAAATTTGAGAAATAAAATAAACATTTTTCCCCTTCCCCTCTCTCCCACCATATCATTGATACACCAAACCTGGTTCATGGATTCACTATGGTAGAATCCGAGTTTCGAAGAACACCATTAGGATCTTTCATGTTCTTCTTCAATGCACTCAGGACCTCACCTGTCTTAAATCAAAGCAATATTTTCAGATTCAACCACCCTTCATATATAAATTATTAAGAATCTTGATTTAAATAATATATTTGAAGAAAAGAACACCCACCTTCCTTAATACCAGAAACTTTTCGTACAAAAACAAACACTAGAATTACATAGTGAAGAAGAAAGAAGTTTTCAAACTGCCCTTCCAGTAGATATTTTCGTAAGGGGCGAGTTCCAGAATATATTAGGGTTTCAATTCTGTTCGTTGCCTTCTAATCAATCTTTTGTTAAACCCCAATGTATGGCTTATACATTAGCAAAATTTCATTATTTTGAAACTAGGGATTCATGTTTCCCTAATATTTATCTCTGATTTTCTAATCGTGACGATTTGCTATCGAGTTCTGAACTTTCTGACGGATTTTGAACTCCGAGATCCATTTTGCTCAACCCATGAATGACCCATCCTAGATCTCGCAAATGAGCATTACTACGGAAAAAATCCTAGAGAAGGGGATGGGAAACAGGAAAGGAAGACGATCCAAGAATGGGTAAAATGTTTATTTTATTCCTTAAATCACTGCTATTGGATAAGATCATAATCTAATGGCATTGAGAATAGGTAAAATAGGAGTAGGTAGAATAACCTATCCCTTACTTAATAAGTAAATTACAAAGCTATTGACCCAACTTGATTAGTTTAGGTGGTGTGTAAATCATGATGTACTACTCTGCTCTTAAATATAAAATTCAATTATTTTTTTTTTGTAAAATTAAGAGAGTTAATTAAATTATTTTAAAGTATTTTTATATATCTTTTTTCTTCAAACTAATTTTTATGACTTATAAATTGATATATAATTTAATTATATATAATATGATTAAGTAGCTTATTTAACTTCTTTAATTTATAAGTTAAATAGGTCTTATATAGAACCGGTAGTATTAAATATCATATGGTTCTCATTATAAAATAAAAATAAAACGAAAGAATGGGCATGTCATGGTTATGGTTTTATTTTTTAAAAAAATTAATTATTTTGTTGATATATTTTTGACTTAATTAAAATTTAGTTTTCAAATTTTAACTAAAACAACTTAAATCTCTATACTCTTAATTAAGTCAAAACTCAGTTCCGGAATTTTACTTTAATGCAAATTAGTGTCGGTAAGTTTAACCATTTCAAATGTTGCTCCTGCTTTTTAAAAATAAAATCATAATTTTAAAATTTAAGAAAAGTTTTAAATAGCTAAACTTATAGGAATTGAGTTGTGATATATTAAATTTTAGAGTTTAGGAATTAAATTTTAACAAGTCAAAGCAATAGAAATTCGGATAAAATGAAAATGAAAATTATAGTAACGATTTGATCGACTAAGCACTGTGGCTTAGTCGACTAAATTACGAGATAGTAAAAAAAAATCCAAGTCCCGCGTTTTAGTACATTGATTTAGTCGACTAAATAGTGACATATTGGGAAATAGTTTAGAAACAGTGGTAAAATGGTAATTAGTTATTTAAAAAGTGACAAATAAAAAAAATAAAAATAAAAAGCCTCCAATTGTTATGTTGGGGTTCGAATGTGTAATTTGTGCAATAATGTTCCAAACGTTAGGGTAGTGCCTCCAAATTCCAGGGCTTCAAAATTTGAGAGATTTCAGAATTGGCTGGGGAAAATTGAAGGATTGAAGCAAATCGGGTGAGTTCATCGTCTTCTTCATGCTTAACTTTGTCATTGCGCGATTATCGTCCTCACAAACATGCCAGAAGAGGACCCAACTAGGATTTCTCCTCTTCAATGCTTCCCACATTTTCCATTCTTTTTCTTCTGTAGTGAAATCACCTAAACCGAATCAAAAACTGAAAGGAAATGAATCGCTTACAGTTTCTTACCTCATTAACTCTTGTGGCATGTCTGCCAAAGTAGCTATTGAAGTTTCCAAAAAGGTTCGTTTAAAATCCCCTCGTAATCCCGATTCGGTTCTTGATATTTTCCGGAGCTACGGATTCTCTGATAAACAGATCTCCAAAATTGTAAAACATATTCCAATTTTGCTTTTGGCTGATCCCGAGAAGACTATTTCACCTAAGCTTAGGTATTTCCAGTCTTTAGGGTTTTCATGTTCTGAGCTCCAAGCACTTCTCATGTCTCACTCTGTAATCTTGGAGTGGAGCTTAAAGAACCGTTTGATTCCCTTTGGTGAGGCCCTTAAGAGTGTTCTTAATGACGGTGTGAAAGTAAAAATAGCTTTTAAACGGTCAAGATGGTTTCTGATCTGCTGGGATGTGAACAATTTAGCTCCAAACTTAAAAGTTTTGAGAGACTTTGGAGTTACTGAATCTTCTGTTTGTGCGTTGTTAACTAGATTTCCAAATGCAGCATTTATGAATCCTGCCCAATTTGTTGAATGTGTCAAGTTTGCTAAGGAAGCAGGAATTGATTCTTCTAAGGTCGTGTTCACTCAAGCTATTGCTGTTTTGGCACAGGTAAGTAAACCAAACTGGGAGTCAAAAGTTGATCTGTTAGAGAGGTATGGCTGGACTAGGAATCTCATTATAAAAGCATTCAGAAAGTTTCCAAATTGCATGCTTCTGTCAAAAGAAAATATCACAGAAAAAATGAAGTTTCTTGTGAATGAAATGGGTTGCTCAATAGAAGATATAGCCGAATGCCCAACAATTTTTTGCTATAGCTTGAAGCGGGTTATTCCGAGATGGTCAGTAGTTAAAGCTTTGAAAATCAATGGTTTGGCTGCAGATAACAAGTGGTCTTTACCTTACATTATCATTCTAAGTGAGAAGTTGTTTAGGGAAAATTTTGTGATCAGATTTCAGGAAGTTGTTCCTGAACTACCGAAAATCTATGAAGATGAACTCAGAGCTTTATCTCAGGTAGGGGGAAAAAAAATCTGAGCTTTATCTGAATGTCAATCCCAGGTAGTCACTTGCAGGGTATGATTGTAAATTTTGACTTTGATTTATTATGATAAATTTTCTGCTTTAATTTTTATGCTATTAGTCTATTTATTTTGTTCTTGTGCTATGGTAGCTTAATTTGATTTTTTAATGTGTAGACAGTTTTTTCTGTTCTGTTAACCATATGAATTATTATTCTTGTTGTCATAAATCATGAGCAAATATTCTTGTTAAATATCAGTATAGCAATAACTTTTACGAGCATATCTGTTCTGGTGCTTATGTTGAGGCTATAGTGTGCCTGGTGCGCCAAGAAAATTTGCTTTCAAATTAACCTGTTGAAGTTGAATTTAATATTTTTAATGATTTTCTTAGAACTTTTCATTCTCTTAAATAAGAAAAAGAAGTAAAAGTAAAATAGTGACTGTTGAGAAGATAGCATTGTAGTAGTTCTATTAACTTTCCCAGGAATTTGGCTGGCTTCAATAGGTATGTGATTTTGTTTTGTCTGCTATTCCTCATTTAAGAATATGATGAAATTTTTGAGCCTCCATCTGTCGATGCTGAAGGTTCCTTGTCTCGATATTAAGTGAAAGGAAAAGAAGGACTGACAAAATCTGTTTCAAGTTAATATCCATAATGGGCTTGTTTGTTTCAAGTTAAAAGCTATCTGATTCTAAAAAAATGCTTGGTAGGAAAAAAGTTAGGTTATAGATAATGATTTGTATTTGGATTGATGGTCGTAGAAGTGGCGGGCCCCACGTTAAAAAGCTGAGAGCATTAGAGAAAAAGCTGGATTCTGGAGCTTTTTCCTTAACTGGCTTTTTGAACTTTTTTAATTTAAAGTTAAGCCAACGCAATGAGCAATCCAAACAGGCTTAATGATTTTTGGATAACTAGATGTGAGTCCGGTGCATTGAATTTGTGGGAAATAATGAGTTAAGCTACATTGTTCGATAAAGCTACTTTCTACATATTTGGAATATATACACACAAACATCCATATAAAGCCATGAAATCCCTAAGATTGATAGGGTAAAACTTTATAGCCTAAAAACTCCGCAAGTATACGAGCCATACCAAGTAATAAAATTTCACAATTTTGTTTAAGTTGAGAAAATCAAATTAAATTTAATTAAGAGAAAAGAAATTAAATTTAAAATTAAAACAAACAAACTGCCACATGAATGATCAAGTAATTTAGAGTCACTAATCCCTTATTTGATTCTTAGAGAGAATTATAATAATGGACCTAAGAAAAATAATATCTATTAAGAAGGGCTATAAAAAATAGTAATATTTTGAAGGACCACAAATTAAAACATTAATATAAAGAGACTAAACTGTCCTTGGTTCTATAAATTTTTATATAAAGATGAGAAATGAAAAAAACGTTTTAGAACAATAATATATGACAACCTTTTTTTGAAATGAAATATTTAATTAACAAAAAAAAATACTATGGGACAATGTTTGCGAACTTTTTTTTTTGGAACAATAATATATGGCAACCTTCCATTCGACATAAAGAAAGAAAAGTGATGGACCATGTGAATTGGCTTCGGTAATTCAAAACAAAAGTTTGAAAAATATACAATACTAAAGGGGCAAGGATTAATCAGATTTTAATGATTATAACAAGAACCGAATTAAAGGAAAACGAGATAAAAAATTACCAGGAAGAAGATAAAAGAACCTACGATTTCTTCTTCACAAAGAGATAAAAAGTTATCAATAGAGACTATAATTTGCATATTCCAGATTCTGATTTGTTCTCTATTTATTATTTTCAATCAATCACCTCACGTTCTGATTTAATTAGAGATAATATAGGAAATTTGACCAAGGGCAATTTAGTCTCTTTATATTAATGTTTTAATTTTTGGTCCTTCAAAATAATTATCATTTTTATGGTTCTTCTTAATAAATATTATTTTTCTTAAGTCCTTTATTATAATTCTCCCTAAATTTTATCTCTACTAAATCAACTTTGACTTAAATTGATTAGCTAATCTAGAGTATTAATGTCTATAAATGTCTTCCGGTCCACCTATATACCTACCTTAATTAATTATGTGATGCCTCACATAACTAAATAAGATGCGTTTTAAATTGGTCTTACTCTAATTTGATTATGCAGAGCTTCTAAGTATATTCCTATCTTAGACGCAAATTAGATTAAAATTTAATTTCACATTAAATTTAAACCTAATTTCACATTATTTGATCTCAAGGTCAATTTAGGATTCCTTCTTCCAAGTTCAACTCTAAATCCCCAAAACATGTTCAATGGTGATCAATCAATAAGCAATAACAATGAACACATGATTAAATAAAGTGAAATGAAATTAAGCAAAACTAACAAGTGGGAATAATCTCTAAAACCCAAACAAATTCATTAGTTCTCTAGGTTGCAAAACCAACTAGCCACACATAACTTTAATCAAATTCATAACAAAAAGATGAAACTTAGGTTCAAAGAATAAAGAGAGAGAGGAAAGAAAGATTCTCCGTCGCCTCCACAGTCTTTCTGTCCTTCCGTGGAGATGATGAAGAGAATTGAAACGCTCAGCCTCTACTCTTCTGCTTCTTTGTTCCTTCTAGTTTTGCGTCTCTCTATCTGCTCTTCTTGCTTCTTCCTTTCTTCATATATATATAACCTAAATATAACTTAGGTCGTGGGTCACAGATTCTCTTTTTCTTATTGAAAAGATATCTTATATCTTGTAATCAACTCCAGCAGATCATTCAATTGATTTTGTTTCTATTTTTCTTGCGTGGGACCACCAAGTTTGACTGATTGCGTATCCTCTTAATTGCTTTTTCTATTTCTTTCCAAATCAGCTAATATTTCCTACAAAATATAATAGAAAATAAGTAGATTTTATATCAAAATATCTTTTTATCCTATAATGATAGTAAAGTATATAAAAGATAATTAAATAGGTATATTATATCAATAAATCCAATTAATTCTTATAAAATGTACACCTATTTAATTATAAAATATATACTTATCAATGCTAATATAAAAAACATACATATATATTGATTTTTCATTCTCATAACTAGTATTTGTGAAGAAGAAAAAGGATATTGTAAAGCAATGAACATTGAGAAGATAATATTGTAGTAGTATCCCAGTAAGTTCCTAACTTTGTTTTGTCTGCTTTTCTTTCTGTAAACGTAGTCAATTCTAGAGCCGCCATCAATTGATTATAAATTATCTAGCTTTTAATACAGAATTTTGAGTGGATGTTGCAGAATGACTGTTATATGCCTAGTTCATGTAGAAATTAAGCCACTTGTTCCCATTTTTAGTGAATGAGGAGGTGCTGTTATAACTGCAGTAGATAAGATGATGGTTATCATTGTTCCTCTATATCTTTTTTTTTTTTTTTTTTTGGATTTCTCTGAGGTATCTAACACTATTAGCAACAGACTAGTTCACCTAAAGCTCTGAAGTCTTCAAGTGTATGATTGAGAACTTTATTTCCAGTTTTATTATTATTATTATCCAACTGTTTTATGTCAAATTCTTCTCTGATTGATGTCTTTCTATATATTATGGTGGTTCAATCTGAACTTCCAACTTCATAATTTTTTTTTCCTTGCATCTGTTCTGGATTCTTGTACAATAGCTACTTGTCTGTAACTAACAACACGTTGATGTTAGAATTCATGTGAAAATGTAAACTCATTACTTTGTCGAATTGGTTATGGAGTTGTTTGGCTCCCTTCCTAAGATAGATGTCGAAAATCTTCATAGAAAGGCATGTTTGTTTCTTGTATTATGCTTCTGTTTTGCATTGAAGTTCGTCATAATTGGGTTTTCATGCCCTAATATTTAAATCTTACCGTAATCCAGAAGAAGATTTCCTAGCGACTAAAAACAAACTATTATTAGATATACAAGGTAGGAATTTCGTTTCTTTTCTCTTTTCTGCGCAGCTACTCTTTGAGTTGTTTGAACTTTATGCATGTAGATTTAAGCTTGTGCTCTGACTTGTAGAGGGACAGTATTGAGAGGACAAGTGATAGAAATGGAGGTAAGAGATTAAAATCAGCAGTCATGAAGACTAAAAGTTAGTTAAAGTTTCTTTTTTCTTTCTTATGTGGTTCTCTTGTCAAAACATCACATGCTGAGTTCTGTGTGTGTGTATGTGTATGTGGAATAACAGTGTTGAAGTGTGGTGTTGAGTGGGAACACAATATATGCGTTTGAGGGACTTTTATTGTAGATACTGATACAAGCATGTCGAAAATTGTATGATTCTAGTCCAATAACTGGGCAAAAGTTAGATATAGTTGCTGATCCTGCGTGTTGACTTATGTTAATAAATTTTTTTGGAAGAACCAATTAAATTGTTTTGTTAGATTTTTTCCCCTCTACTTTGATTTCGTGGTGTTATGAAGTGGAAAATTAATGATCGATTGATGGTAATGATGTTGATTAGTTCATGAGAACAAATTTTAGTCTTTCAATTTGTTTTTGGGTAGTTCATGTTTATTGTACTTGGTCAATAAATGATACTCCCTTTTATACTAAATATAAAATATAGTTTACCTTTTTAGAAAGAGTAAGAAAACTAATTAAATTATTTTAAAATATTTATATTTATCATTTTTCTTTTAGATTATTTTGTCTAATTTATAAACTAATATATTATTTAAGGATACACAATATATGATATGATTAAGTAAGTTATTTAGTTTCTTTAATTTTTTTCAAAAAAATTAATTATGTCTTATATTTAAAATCAGAATGAATATAAATGTGTGTGTCATATTAATGGACAGACTTATGTGATTAATTTTGACACACAGTGTAAAAACCCTAAACTATTCATGGGCCAAGAACACCACAATTCACAATCTCAACTCTTTGGGGGGACATATACTATTAACCTGTTATCAAGCATATTTTTTACAACAAAATACGTTATGATCATATCAACATGTTATTTTTAGGAATCTTGACTAAAATAGACTAAAATTTGAAATGAATAATTACTTAATAAGTAAATTACAAAGGTACTATTTTTTTTCCCCCTAAAGGATCTATATATTAATACTTTAAAACAATACCATACATAACAGTAACCACAAACAGATCTAAAACAAATACAACCAACATAAGAAAAAAAAATACTGGATACAATATTAGCCAAGCACCGTATAAACTAATTAAATTACTTTAAAATATTTATATTTATCATTTTTCTTTCAGATTATTTTGTCTAATTTATAAACTAATATATTATTTAAGGATTCACAATATATGATATAATTAAGTAAGTTATTTAATTTCTTTAATTTTTTTCAAAAAAATTAATTATGTCTTATATTTAAAATCAGGAATATTAATGTGTGTGTCATATTAATGGACAAATTTATGTGATTAATTTTGACAGACAGTGTAAAAACCCTAAAAATATTGCACTATTCATGGCCCAAGAACACCACAATTCACAATCTCAACTCTTTTTTTTTGGGGGGGGGGGGGGGGGAACATATACTATTAACCTGTTATCAAGCATATTTTTTTACAACAAATAAGTTATGATCATATCAACATGTTATTTTTAGGAATCTTGACTAAAATAGACTAAAATCTGAAATGAATAATTACTTAATAAGTAAATTACAAAGGTACTATTTTTTTTTTCAAAGGATCTATATATTAATACTTTAAAACGATACAATACATAACAGTAACCACAAATAGATCTAAAACCAATACAACCCAACATAACCAAAAAAAAAAAAAAAACTGGATACAATATTAGCCAAACATCATACATTAAAATATAAGAGTAGAAGTAAAATCATGAACATCATCGGCCTCCTCGAAACCCAAGGTTAGAAGTGACGAACAAGAGAGTGTTGGTCAAAAAATCCACCCTAAAAGGCACACAATCTTAAAAGCAATAGCTGCGATTAAATCAGCTAACTGGGTACCCCATCTTGGGGTAAAGAAACCAGAAAACCCAACCTTGGAAGAAAGAAGACTCTTGATGTCCTGAAGAACACTTCTGCTCCTCTGACCAAACAGATCCGGTGACATCGACCACAAATCAGACCACACCTCTTTAGATCTTCCCCCAAGAACGCAGATCCGGGCTACCAAGAGGTAGTCGGACCTCATAACGTCCAAACAGTCATCCAACCAAGAGGATTTGATCTCAGATCTGACAGATCTGTTTATTTCTAGAGACAAGAACACCACCACAAAACCTCATACTAAAAAAAAAGAAACAAAAACACAGAAAACCAGAAAACTCTCACCTCGGCAGATCAGATCTAAAGAAGGAGAGGGAGAAGCTCGCCCCAGGAATGAGAAGGGTGCTCGCCGGCGACCTGCATCACAAGCCACCGGCGAGGGAAAGAAGATCACGAAGAGACACGGTAGAAAAGAAGAGAGAAGTTGGATCTTCTCTCTCTAAAACACATGTGGTAATTACAAAGGTACTATTGACCCAACTTGATTAGTTCATGTGGTGTGTAAATCATGATGTACTACTCTGCTCTTAAATATAAAATTTAATTATTTTTTTTTTGTAAAATTAAGAAAGTTAATTAAATTATTTTAAAGTATTTTTATACATCTTTTTCTTTAAACTATTTTTTCTCACTTATAAAATGATATGTAATTTAATTATATATAATATATAATATGATTATGGGATAGGATATTGTTACAACCATTTTTTTGTTACAACCAATGTTACTACCACTTTTCCACCGTTAGATCAGAATCTCATTTACTTATATAATTTCTCTCTCCTATTAAGATTCTGATCTAACGGTGGAAAAGTGGTAGTAACATTGGTTGTAAAAAAAAATGGTTGTAACAATATCCTATCCCTATAATTAAATAACTTATTTACCTTCTTTAATTTACCTAAAAAAGTTAAATAGGTCTTATGTAGAATTAGCATAGTATTAAATATCATATGGTTCTCATTATAAAATAAAAATAAAACGAAAGAATGGGCATGTCATGGTTATCGTTTAAATTTTTTTAAAAATTAAATATTTTGTTGATATATTTTTTACTTAATTAAAATTTAGTTTTCAAATTTTAACTAAAACAACTTAAATCTCTATACTTTTAATAAAGTCAAAACTCAGTTCCGGAATTTTACTTTAATGCAAATTAATGTATGTAAGTTGAACAATTTCAAATGTTGCTCCTGCTTTTTTAAATTAAAATCATAATTTTTAAAATTTAAGAAAAGTTTTAAATAGCTAAAATTATAGGAATTGAGTTGTGATGTATTAAAGTTTAGAGTTAAGGAATTGAATTTTAACGGAGTCAAAGCAATAGAAATTGGAATAGAATGAAAATTAAAATTATAGTACTCGATCTCATTTTAAAAAAAAAAAAATTACGCAGAATGTTCCAAACGTTTTGATGGGGTCGAATGTGTAATTTGTGCAATAATATTCCAAACGTTAGGGTAGTGCTTCCAAATTCCAGGGCTTCAAAATTTGAGAGATTTCAGAATTGGCTGGGGAAAAGAAATTGAAGGATTGAAGCAAATCGGGTGAGTTCATCGTCTTCTTCATGCTTCACTTTGTCAGTGCGCGATTATCGTCCTCACAAACATGCCAGAAGAGGACCCAACTAGGATTTCTCCTCTTCAATGCTTCCCACATTTTCCATTCTTTTTCTTCTGTAGCGGACTCACCTAAACCGAATCAAAAACTGAAAGGAAATGAATCGCTTACGGTTTCTTACCTCATTAACTCTTGTGGCATGTCTGCCAAAGCAGCTATTGAAGTTTCCAAAAAGGTTCGTTTAAAATCCCCTCGTAATCCCGATTCTGTTGTTAATCTTTTCCGGAGCTACGGATTCTCTGATAAACAGATCTCCAAAATTGTAAAACGTATTCCAGTTTTGCTTTTGGCTAATCCCGAGAAGACTATTTCACCTAAGCTTAGGTATTTCCAGTCTTTAGGGTTTTCATGTTCTGAGCTCCAAGCACTTCTCATGTCTCACTCTGTAATCTTGGAGTGGAGCTTAAAGAACCGTTTGATTCCCTTTGGTGAGGTCCTTAAGAGTGTTCTTAATGACGGTGTGAAAGTGAAAATAGCTTTTAAACGGTCAAGACGGTTTGTGATCTGCTGGGATGTGAACAATTTAGCTCCAAACTTAAAAGTTTTGAGAGATTTTGGAGTTCCTGAATCTTCTGTTTGTGCGTTGTTAACTAGATTGCCAAATGCAGCATTTATGAATCCTGCCAAATTTGTTGAATGTGTCAAGTTTGCTAAGGAAGCAGGAATTGATTCTTCCAAGGTCGTGTTCATTCAAGCTATTGTTGTTTTGGCAAAGGTAAATAAACCAAACTGGGAGTCAAAAGTTGATCTGTTAGAGAGGTATGGCTGGACTAGGAATCTCATTATAAAAGCATTCAGAAAGTTTCCAAGTTGCATGCTTCTGTCAAAAGAAAATATCACTGAAAAAATGAAGTTTCTTGTGGATGACATGGGTTGCTCAATGGAAGATATAGCCGAATGCCCAACAATTCTTAGCTATAGCTTGAAGCGGGTTATTCCGAGATGGTCAGTAGTTAAAGCTTTGAGAATCAACGGTTTCGCTGCAGATAACAAGTGGTCTTTACCTTACATTATCATTCTAAGTGAGAAGTTGTTTCGGGAGAATTTTGTGATTAGATATCAGGAAATTGTTCCTGAGCTACCGAAAATCTATGAAGGTGAACTCAGAGCTTTATCTCAGATCGGAGGGGGGGAAAAAATCTGAGCTTTGTAGTCACTTGCAGGGTATGATTGTAAATTTTGACTTTGATTTATTATGATAAATTTTCTGCTTTAATTTTTATTCTATTAGTCTATTTATTTTGTTCTTGTGCTATGGTAGCTTAATTTGATTTTTTAATGTGTAGACATTGTTTTCTGTTCTGTTAACCATATGAATTATTATTCTTTTTGTCATAAATCATGAGCAAATATTCTTGTTAAATATCAGTATAGCAATAACTTTTACGAGCATCTCTGTTCTGGTGCTTATGTTGAGGCTATAGTGTGCCTGGTGCGCCAAGAAAATTTGCTTTCAAATTAACCTGTTGAAGTTGAGTTTAATATTTTTAATGATTTTTTTAGAACTTTTCATTCTCTTAAATAAGAAAAAGAAGTAAAAGTAAAATAGTGACTGTTGAGAAGATATCATTGTAGTAGTTCTATTAACTTTCCCAGGAATTTGGCTGGCTTCAATAGGCATGTGATTTTGTTTCGTCTGCTATTCCTCATTTAAGAATATGATGAAATTTGTGAGCCTCCATCTGTCGATGCTGAAGGTTCCTTGTCTCGATATTAAGTGAAAGGAAAAGAAGGACTGACAAAATCTGTTTCAAGTTAATATCCATAATGGCCTTGTTTGGGTTGGCGATAGGAGCGGTGGCTTAAAAGCTATCTTATTCTAAAAAAAAGCTCGGTAGGAAAAAAGTTAGGTTATAGATAATGATTTGTGTTTGAATTGATGGCGGTAGAAGTGGCGGGGCCCACGTTAAAAAGCTGAGAGCATTAGAGAAAAAGCTGGATTCTGGAGCTTTTTCCTTCACTGGCTTTTTGAACTTTTTTGACTTAAAGTTAAGCCAACGCAATGGACAATCCAAACAGGCTTAATGATTTTTGGATAAGTAGATGTGAGTCCAGTGCATTGTATTTGTGGGAAATAATGAATTAAGCTACATTGTTCGGTAAAGCTACTTTCTACATATTTGGAATATATACACACAAACATACATATAAAGCCACGAAATCCCTAAGATGATTGATAGGGCAAAACTTTATAGCCTAAAAACTCCGCAAGTATAAGGGCCATACCAAGTAATAAAATTTCACAATTTTGTTTGAGTTGAGAAAATCAAATTAAATTTAATTAAGAGAAAAGGAATTAAAACTAAAATTAAAACAAACAAACTGCCACACGAGTGATCGAGTAATCTAGAGTCACTAATCCCTTATTTGATTCTTAGATTTTATCTTCACTAAATTAACTTTGACTTAAATTGATTAGCTAATCTAGAGTATTAATGTCTATAAATGCTTTCCGGTCCACCTATATACCTACCTTAATTAATTATGTGATGCCTCACATAACTAAATAAGATGCGTTTTAAATCGGGCTCACTTTAATTTGATTATGCGGAGCTTCTAGGTATATTCCTATCCTAGACGCAAATTAGATTAAAATTTAATTTCACATTAAATTCAAACATAATTCCACATTATTTGATCCTAAGGTCAATTTAGGATTCTCTCTTCTAAGTTCAACCCTAAATCTCCAAATCATGCTCAATGGTGATCAATCAATAAGCAATAACAATAAACACATGATTAAATAAAGTGAAATAAAATTAAGCAAAACTAACAAGTGGGAATAATCTCTAAAACCCAAACAAATTCATAGGTTTTCTAGGTTGCAAAACCAACTAGTCACACATGGCTTTAATCAAATTCATAAAAACAAGATGAAACTCAGGTTCAAAGAATAAAGAAAGAGAGGAAAGAAAGATTCTTCGTTGCCTCCACAGTCCTTCTGTCCTTCCGTGGAGATGATGAAGAGAATTGAAACGCTCAGCTTGTACTCCTCTGCTTCTTTGTTCCTTCTAGTTTTGCGTCTCTCTATCTACCCTTCTTGCTTCTTCTTTTCTTCATATATATATAACCTAAATATAACTTAGGTCGTAGGTCAATAATTCTTTTTTTTCTTATTAAAAAGATATCTTATATCTTGTAATCAACTTCAGCAGATCATGCAATTGATTTTGTTTCTATTTTTCTTGCGTGGGACCACCAAGTTTGGCTGATTGCGTATCCTCTTAATTGCTTTTTCTACTTCTTTCCAAATCAGCTAATATTTCCTACAAAATATAATAGGAAATAAGTAGATTTTATATCAAAATATCTTTTTATCCTATAATGATAGTAAAGTATATAAAAGATAATTAAATAGGTATATTATATTAATAAATCCAACTAATTCTTATAAAATGTACAACTATTTAATTATAAAATATATACTTATCAATGCTAATATAAAAAACATATATATATATATATATTGATTTTTCATTCTCATAACTAGTATTTGTGAAGAAGAAAAAGGATATTGTAAAGCAATGAACATTGAGAAGATAATATTGTAGTAGTATCCCAGTAAGTTCCTAACTTTGTTTTGTCTGCTTTTCTTTCTGTAAACGTAGTCAATTCTAGAGCCGCCATCAATTGATTATAAATTATCTAGCTTTTAATACAGAATTTTGAGTGGATGTTGCAGAATGACTGTTATATGCCTAGTTCATGTAGAAATTAAGCCACTTGTTCCCATTTTTAGTGAATGAGGAGGTGCTGTTATAACTGCAGTAGATAAGATGATGGTTATCATTGTTCCTCTATATCTTTTTTTTTTTTTTTTTTTTGGATTTCTCTGAGGTATCTAACACTATTAGCAACAGACTAGTTCACCTAAAGCTCTGAAGTCTTCAAGTGTATGATTGAGAACTTTATTTCCAGTTTTATTATTATTATTATCCAACTGTTTTATGTCAAATTCTTCTCTGATTGATGTCTTTCTATATATTATGGTGGTTCAATCTGAACTTCCAACTTCATAATTTTTTTTTCCTTGCATCTGTTCTGGATTCTTGTACAATAGCTACTTGTCTGTAACTAACAACACGTTGATGTTAGAATTCATGTGAAAATGTAAACTCATTACTTTGTCGAATTGGTTATGGAGTTGTTTGGCCCCCTTCCTAAGATAGATGTCGAAAATCTTCATAGAAAGGCATGTTTGTTTCTTGTATTATGCTTCTGTTTTGCATTGAAGTTCATCATAATTGGGTTTTCATGTCCTAATATTTAAATCTTACCGTAATCCAGAAGAAGATTTCCTAGCGACTAAAAACAAACTATTATTAGATATATAAGGTAGGAATTTCGTTTCTTTTCTCTTTTCTGCGCAGCTACTCTTTGAGTTGTTTGAACTTTATGCACGTAGATTTAAACCTATGCTCTGACTTGTAGAGGGACAGTATTGAGAGGACAAGTGATAGAAATGGAGGTAAGAGATTAAAATCAGCAGTCATGAAGACTAAAAGTTCGTTAAAGTTTCTTTTTTCTTTCTTATGTGGTTCTCTTGTCAAAACATCACATGCTGAGGTTTATGTGTTTGCGCGGAATAACAGTGTTGAAGTGTGGTGTTGAGTGGGAGCACAATATATACATTTGAGGGACTTCTCTTGTAGATACTGATACAAGCATGTTAAAAATTGGATCATTCTAGTCCTATAACTGGACAAAAGTTAGATATAGTTGCTGATCCTGATTGTTGGCTTATGTTAATGATTTTTTTTTTTTGGAAGAACCAATTAAATTGTTTTGTTAGATTTTTTTTCTCTTTGCGTTGATTCCGTACTTTTATGCTATGTTGCACTGATACTAGACACGATTCGACACTCTGACATGTTAGTCCTACAAAAATCTAAATTTTAACATCTTAGGACACGTTTTGATATTAAATATATATATTATAATTTACATTCAAGTTTAATATTCCGTAAAATCCTGGTCTCTAGCTTTGACCTATCATAGATTCGGCCTTATCATAAAAACCGTGCCTCTTTTTTTTTTTTTTTTTTTTAAAGGAAAATTTATCACCAGTTCAATAATATTCAAAGCCACACATATTTTCAAAAAATAGGAGTGTCGGAGAGTCGAACGATGTCGGAGTGTCTAACACGCATATTTTAAAAAAATATGAGTGTTTGTGCTTCATAGCTGTTATGAAGTGAAAAAGTAATGATAAATTGATGGTAATGATGTTGATTAGTTCATGGGAACAAATTTTAGTCTTCGAATTTGTTTTTTGGTATTACATGTTTGTTTTACTTGGTCAATCAATGATACCAATGCCCATGCTAGGAATATGTGCGTGTCATATGAATGGACAAATTTATGTGATTAATTTTGAGAGACAGAGTAAAAAACCTAAAAATGTTGCAGTATTCATGAGCCAAGAACACCACAATTCATAATCCCAACTCTTGAAAAGAAAAAAAACATCTACTTTTAACCTATTATCAAACATTTTTATTACATCAAATTTATTAAGATCATATCAACATGTTATTTTTTGGAATCTTGACTAAAAGAGACTAAAATTAAAATGAATAATTACTTAATAAGGAAATTACGAAAGTATTAGCCCAAGTTGATTAGTTTGCGGTGTGTAAATCATGATGTACTACTTCTGGTTCTTAATATAAAATCTAATTGCTTTTTTTTAGAGATTAAAGAAGCGAATTAAATTATTTTAAAGTATTTCTATTCATCGTTTTTTTCTTCAAACTAATTTTCGTACTTATAAATTGATATATAATTTAATTATACATAAAATATAATATAATCTAATAATTTATTTAGCTTATTTAATTTATCTAAAAAATTTAAATGAAACTAGATGTAGTATTAAATGTCATATGGTTCTCATTATAAAATAAAAATAAAATGAAAGAATGGGCATGTCATTGTTATGGTTTTATTTTTTTTTAAATAAATATTTTGTTGATATAGTTTTGACTTAATTAAAATTTAGTTTTCAAATTTTAACTAAGACAACTTAAATCTCTATACTTTTGATAAAGTCAAAACTCAGTTCCGGAATTTTACTTTTATACTTTTTTTTTTGGATGAAGAGAGAGGCATTCAGCCACTATATATAATAAGAACAAGAGGGGGATCAAGTCTCATACACTCATTAGAAAACACAGTCCATAAGTTAGATGGACAAATTCATAAAATGCTTGAATATTGCAAACCCTCTTTAGCCAACAGGTCTAGCTTATTTTTAACTCTGGGGATATAATCCACTTTAATCTCCCAGTTCCTTGAGAGCATTTCCATAATTTTTAAAGACACCATCGTGCCATTACTGTCCACTATTCGCTGCATGATGCTATCCACCACCATCTTGGAGTCCGATTCCACCCATACTCTCCTATGGCCTTCATCCCACGCAAATTGAAGCCCAAGTAGAACTGTCCATTCCTTCGCCTCATAACTACTGCAAATCCCCAGCATATGGGTGAAACCCGCGAGCCATCTGCCATTGGAGTCTCTTAGTACCCCTCCACACCCAGCTTTACCACTACTTGTTGCCACAGATCCGTCCACATTTAGTTTAGTCCAAGTGTAAGGTGGCGGAGACCAATTACTAAGATTATCATCAATATTACTCCTAACATTAGATTCGAATTCAGAAACCATACAAAAGGTCTTCCATGAATTTTTAATAATCAAGACTGGATTCGCAAGTTTATGATAATCATCATCAAAGATAAATTTATTCCTCCAAAACCATAAAAACCAACAGGTAACACCCCAGATCAGATTACACTGCTGACCGCCTAACAGACCCACCTCCTCATTTAAATTGAAGGAGATCCAATCCTGAATAGCAGAAGAAAAGAAAATCGCAGCAAACCTTGGGTTAATCAGCTCCTGCCAGATTTGCCTTTCATAAAAACAGTCTTTAAGGATATGTAGTTCATCCTCTGATTTCTGTAAACAAAATTGACACAGGGGAGAGTGAGACGACCATCAGCTTCTCAACTCTAAAGTAGGGAGGCGATTGTTAAATGCAAGCCAAAGGAACACACGAATCCTTTCTGCCCCATTCCACCTCCATATCTTTTTTATAAGTGTTGTTATATCTGTATTGGGGGGGCTTCTCTAGCCTAAAATAGGCGCTTTTCAGCGTAAAGATCCCATTGGCAGTTCCTTTCCACACCATAACATTGTCGCCTGCAGCTTCTAGTGGAGGCAACATAGCAAGTAATCTTAGAATAATGTCATTAGTGCAAATAGAAGCCAACCGACTAAAATCCCAAGCTCCATATAAAACCCAATCAGCCACAGTACTGTTTTCTTCCTCAGCTGATAAAGGTCTAATACAACAATGTTTAATTAATTTATCCTTGAATAGCCAGTGATCCAGGAAGAATAAAATTGACCGCCCATTCCTGTGCTTCCATAGAATACCTGCCTCAATATTCTCCCTTTGTTTGTAGATAAACTTCCACAACTGAGAGTCTGTAGCCCTCACATTGAGCATAGATGACTCACAACGTAGCATATACTTCTGTTGCAGCACCTCGGCCCATATCCCACTCGTTCCCGACATAAGAGACCAAGCCAGCTTCATCCCGAATGCATTATTAACCGAGACTAACTTCTTAAATCCCAACCCACCGTATTGTTTAGGCAAGGCTACATGATCCCATCCCACTACGTGGAATCCTTTCCTCCTATCCGTAGTACCCCAGATGAAATTGTGCTGCAATCTTTCAATTTCCTCACAAATACTAATCGGTAATTGTGTCACTTGCATTGGATAAATAGGCATTGTACTGATAACAGCCTTTGCTAGAGCAATTCTTAGCAGAGGAAAGACTCTCGACTTTCCAATTTGACAGCTTTTCCTTCACACAGTCCACAAGATAATGATAAGTATCTCTACTCCTCCTCTGTCTAACCAATGGAAAACCCAGGTACTTCCCAATGTCACACGTAATTCTCATTCCTGAGATCTCCTTAATTCTCCCCTTCAATGTAGCTGGGACTTTAGGAGAGAAGAAGACAGAGGATTTATTGAAGCTAACTTTTTCCCCGGAAACCTGACAAAACTCATTCAGGACCAAAGACATACACTCTACCTGCTCCACAGACGCTTCGCCAAATAAGAGGATATCATCTGCGAACATCAAATGAGAGATCGCAAGGCCATTCTTAGTTAGGAAAACTGGTTTCCACTTATTACTAGCCACTGCATCTATGTGACAATTTGTCCATACACAAGACAAAGAGAAAGGGAGAGAGTGGATCTCCCTGATTGAGTCCTCTACTAGGGTTGAAAAACCCCATTGTAGCACCATTCCAAAGGATGTTCAATGAGGAACTTGAGATGCAACTCATTATATAATACCAGAGATTTTATTATTGAATTTTATTTCAGTTTTGAGAACGAAACTTGTTTTAAGGAGGGTAGAATATAATACCCCAGATTTTATTATTGATTATTAATAATAATGTAATACCCCATATTATTACTATTGGTTATTAATAATGATGATGATAATAATAATAATAATATATTAGAATAATAATAAGAATAAAATAATAGTAACAAAAAAATCTAAAAATTAATAATGTTGTATTGTTTCTGTGGTAATCATATTATTTTGT
The DNA here is from genome assembly GCA_034222035.1 of Acacia crassicarpa. Taxonomy (NCBI): domain Eukaryota; kingdom Viridiplantae; phylum Streptophyta; class Magnoliopsida; order Fabales; family Fabaceae; genus Acacia; species Acacia crassicarpa. The sequence goes on from JAWXYG010000004.1 coordinate 23,528,967, forward strand.
AAATAGTATTATTAGACTAGTCAAGAATAGATCTAAGAATCTAGGAGTAGTTAGATCAAATTATATTTTCAATTTTTGGATTCATCATCGGACTCAAAATATATCTAATAATAAAACTCTACAATTTGTTTTAATTCATTTATCGGGAAGAATTAAAGGGCCCAGCCTATAGCTAAAACCCTAGATTTTAATTATAAACTTAGGTCTGACCACTTAAACCTAGAAAACATTCGATACTTTTCTTTGCCACTATTTTCTTTTTCTCTCCGCTACTACATCCTCGTTCCGTGCTCTTGTCAAATATTTTTCTAGGAGGCTAGCAAATACGGAGACCAGATAATTCTAATTCTCATGAGTCTTAGGTTAGTTTTGTGTAAATTTTGATAGGTAATTCTAATCCCTAGAAGGTAATTCTAATCCTCATGAGTCTTAGGTTAGTTTTATGTAAATCTTGATAGGTAATTCTAATCTCCATGAGTCTTAGGTTAGTTTTAAGTAAATTTGATAGGTAATCCTAACCCTTAAAACAAACTTGCGTCTCGTGCTGATTCTTTTCTTTGCATCCTGTGTTGTCGTTGAGTATATGCATATGTGCATCTTACTGCTTTTGATGGATATAGTGTAAGACTTTTGCATATTGCTACGGATCCCAAGCCCTTTTGTTTTCCTTTAATTGGACCTTTTGACCAAGGCATTTATTCCATTAGATTACATGTGATTCCAAAATCCTCCTTTTTGAATTACGTGATGAGTTTTGGTTGAAAATCTTGTATAGATAAATATATATCATGATTGTACATGTGTTCCCTAGGTTTTAGTTTACGGTACTTCTTCTCGTTTTACTATTTGTTTCTTTTACAAAGTCATTTAACATTAAATATGCTTGTAGCCTTGTGGGTTGTTGTTGCTCTAGGTTCTCTGGATATTATCAGCTACAATATATTATGATAATATAATATACTATATTATGTTAGTTGCGCATGTTGTATTATTTGATATTTCTTTTATTTATTTATTTATTTTCTTCATATAATATCTCCTCATAATAAAATAGATATGAATAGATTATATGTAAAATATCCTTATATCCTATATTTAATTAAGATAATGGAAAAATATATAAAAGATAAGTAAATAATAGAAATAATTTAGGAGTTTATTTTGTGTGTATTTTAAATAACTTAACCGTGGGAGGATAGCTTTTGGATAGTACCTCCCAAAGTGATGAATACAACTTTTGGGCTTTATGCCACCGATGTGAAAAGATAGTATCCGTTCTTCTCAAAGTGGTGTCTGGTAGGTTTTCCGGGACACTGGTAGCAACTTTGGGAAGAAGTGTGCACACTAGGAAAAAAATGTTTTATGGCCAACTTGATGATTTGTGATTGGCAGATTTCCGGGCCACAGGGTAGACTGGCAGGTGTCCGGGTCTACCATGGTTCTCTTCCCAATAAACTAAATGGACTGGTAGGTTTCTGGGTCCAAATAAAATTAATAAAAATTAATGAATGATATTTGATCCGATGAGAATAGATGAGTAGTGAAATTGATATTTTAGATTATATATATGTATATGATATATATATATATATATTTATCATCATGTAAATATTTTATTTATTATTATTATTATATATTATTTTTGTTTATTGGAATTACCAGCAATCACTGATGTTTGTTTTCATGGGCTGCGATGATCCTTCGGGGGAGCAGATTTCAGTGAAACAGGTGCCAAAGGTTGGGGCTAGCAGTGAAAAGTGAGGAAGCACAATCAACTGATTCTGTTTATTTCGTTCTAATTAAAATAAATATATTTTTGCTTAAGTTTGATTTATTATTATTATTATTGTAATAAGTAGCCTTGCATTTGTCCCAGTACGAGTGCGGCGGTAACACTCCCTAAGATTGTTTGTTTCGAATTTCAGTAATTCATTTATGAAAATCATTTAAATTTTAGGTTATTATAACTGTTAGAAATTGGGGGTGTTACACATTACCAGAGAACAAAACTTTGCATCAAAACCAGCTTCCTTCAATATCGAATGAACAAACTCCCATTTAATTCTGTCGTATGCTTTGTCCAGATCTATCTTCATTGCCATTAGACCTCTTTTCCCTCTTGTCCTCTTCATCTTATGGAGAACCTCTTGCCCAATGATGATATTATCCTGAATATGACGCCCAGGAATAAAACTTGCTTGGAAAGGTGATATAAGTTTATCCATAAGGCCTCTTAGTCTTCTAGAGATTATCTTTGTAATGCACTTGTACTGAACAGTACATAAGGAAATAGGCCTGAAATGCTCCACCTTCGTCGGTTCGTCTCTTTTAGGGATTAGCGACAAAAGGGTCCTATTAGCACTGGAAATATCAACACTACCTAGAAAGCCCCCATTGACAAATTGATATAAGGTCGGGCCCACTACCTCCCAATTTTGCTTGAAAAAGATTGGTTGAAAGCCATCGATTCCGGGACCCTTATAAGACCCCATAGATTTTAGGATCTCATGAATTTCATTGACAGAAGGCGTAAAGGTCAGACCTTCCATCAATGAGTTGTCTATGACAGGGAATTTGCTAGTAGTGTCAAGAGCCGCCTCCACCTGGTTCCCTTCATAAGCCTGAAAGAGTTGCTTGTAAAACCTCACAACCAGACTGCGAATCTCAGCTGTATCCGTAAGCCACGCCAGACTCATCTTGCAGAGTTAAAACTCTATTCCTTCTCCTTCATATACTAGTTTTAAGATGGTAATACCTAGTGTTCCTGTCCCCCATCGATATCCATTCAGATCTTGACTTCTGAAACCATTTTATTTCTTCCATCTTCAAAATCTCCTCTAATAGTATATGAAGCTGCTCCTCAAGCTCCGCTAAAAATCTGGAGAAAGGATAGGCAGGAGAATTCTGAAAGTTCTTTTTTCTTTCACTCCACTCTGCCAAAAGAATTTTTATTCCAATCTGGCACATCCTGTTTAAATTTCTCCAAATTATAATCCAATGCCTCATTGGATTGCCAGCAATTCCTCAGAAAATTCTTGAAATCTTCGTGCTCCATCCAACCACATCGCCTCAAATTTAAAAGGCCGTTGACTTCTAACCTCTGGAAAGATTCCAAGCTTCAACATCAGCGGATTATGATCTGAAAATCTAACTCTGGGTAGAACTCTTACTGCACAATTTGAAAAATTAGAAAGGAAACCTTGGTTAACCAAAACTCTATCTAGTCTTTCAAACAATCTTGGACAGCCCACTAACTTGGGACCCTTCCATGTGAATTTGGGCCCAAATCATTCAATCTACACTCCCTTACTTTATTCTGAAACCAGCTGCATCTAGCGAGATTCCCCTGATTCCGGAATTTTACTTTAATGCAACTTATGATGTTTGTAACTTTAACCATTTTCAAATGTTGCTCCTGCTTTTTGAAAATAAATTTAAGAAAAGTTTTAAATAACTAAAATTATAGGAATTAAGTTGCTATGTAGTACCTCCGGTCTTAATTATAAGACCTAGTTGACTTTTTTTTTAGAGATTAAAGAAGCTAAATAAGTGCCTTAATCATTTTATATATTATTTATTCTTAGATTATATATTAGTTTATCAATCAAACTAATTAGTTTGAAGAAAAAAATAAAAATAAAAATATTCTAAAATAATTTAAGGGCTAAATATCAATTTTGTCAAAAAAGTATTGGATAGGGAGCATCCAGCACCCATAAGTATTTTTAGTATCATTTTTGTCCTGGAAGTTTACAAATATAATGATTTTGCCCATTGGTTGATATTGACCATTGGATTTGTATCATTTTTATTCAAAAAGTTTACAAAAATTTGCTTCTGAAAAACTTTGAGGCAAATTTGCTCCTAAAAAAAATTTCGGGGCATAGTTGCTTCTTTTTATAAATTTTGGAAGTAAAAATGATACCAAAAAAATTTTCGGGTGTTGGATGTTCCTTAACTAATACTTTCATAACAAAATTGGTATTTATCTTATAATTTAATTAGCTTTTTTAATCTCTTCAAAAAAGTCAACTAGGGCTTATAATTAGGACGATGAAGTATTAAAGTTTAGAGTTTAGGAATTGAATTTTAATCTCTCTCCTATTGAGATTTTGATCTAACGGTGAAAAAGTAGTAATGACTTTGGTAGTGACAATATCCTATCCCAAAATGAAAATAGTATTCAATCTTATTTTAAAAAAAAATTACCCAATAATGTTGCAAACGTTATGTTGGGGTTCGAATGTGTAATTTGTGCAATAATGTTCCAAACGTTAGGTTAGGGCCTCCAAATTCGAGGGCTTCAAAATTTGAGAGATTTCAGAATTGGATGGGGAAAATTGAAGGATCAAAGCCAATCGGGTGAGTTCATCCTCTTCTTCATGCTGAACTTTGTCATTGCGCGATTATCGTCCTCACAAACATGCCAGAAGAGGACTCAACTAGGATTTCTCCTCTTCAATGCTTCCCACATTTTCCATTCTTTTTCTTCCGTAGTGAAATCACCTAAACCGAACCAAAAACTGAAAGGAAATGGATCGCTTACAGTTTCTTACCTCATTAACTCTTGTGGCATGTCTGCCAAAGTAGCTATTGAAGTTTCCAAAAAGGTTCGTTTAAAATCCCCTCGTAATCCCGATTCTGTTCTTAATCTTTTCCGGAGCTACGGATTCTCTGATAAACAGATCTCCAAAATTGTAAAACATATTCCAATTCTGCTTTTGGCTAAACCCGAGAAGACTATTTCACCTAAGCTTAGGTATTTCCAGTCTTTAGGGTTTTCATGTTCTGAGCTCCAAGCACTTCTCATGTCTCACTCTTCAATCTTGGACTGGAGCTTAAAGAACCGTTTGATTCCCTTTGGTGAGGCCCTTAAGAGTGTTCTTAATGACGGTGTGAAAGTAAAAATAGCTTTTAAACGGTCAAGACGGTTTCTGATCTGCTGGGATGTGAACAATTTAGCTCCAAACTTAAAAGTTTTGAGAGACTTTGGAGTTCCTGAATCTTCTGTTTGTGCGTTGTTAACTAGATTGCCAAATGCAGCATTTATGAATCCTGCCAAATTTGTTGAATGTGTCAAGTTTGCTAAGGAAGCAGGAATTGATTCTTCTAAGGTCGTGTTCATTCAAGCTGTTGCTGTTTTGGCACAGGTAAATAAACCAAACTGGGAGTCAAAAGTTGATCTGTTAGAGAGGTATGGCTGGACTAGGAATCTCACTATAAAAGCATTCAGAAAGTTTCCAAATTGCATGCTTCTGTCAAAAGAAAATATCACAGAAAAAATGAAGTTTCTTGTGAATGAAATGGGTTGCTCAATGGAAGATATAGCGGAATGCCCAATAATTCTTTGCTATAGCTTGAAGCGGGTTATTCCAAGATGGTCAGTAGTTAAAGCTTTGAAAATCAATGGTTTGGCTGCAGATAACAAGTGGTCGTTACCTTACATTATCATTCTAAGTGAGAAGTTGTTTAGGGAAAAGTTTGTGATCAGATTTCAGGAAGTTGTTCCTGAGCTACCGAAAATCTATGAAGATGAACTCAGAGCTTTATCTCAGGTCGGGGGTAAAAAAAAATCTGAGCTTTATCTGAATGTCAATCCCAGGTAGTCACTTGCAGGGTATGATTGTAAATTTTGACTTTGTGACTTATTATGATAAATTTTCTGCTTTAATTTTTATTCTATCATTAGTCTATTTATTTTGTTCTTGTTCTATGGTAGCTTAATTTGATATTTTAATGTGTCTACATTGTTTTCTGTTCTGTTAACCATATGAATTATTCTTTTTATCATAAATCATTAGCAAATATTCTTGTTAAATATCAATATAGCAATAACTTTTACGGGCATCTCTGTTCTAGTGCTTACGTTGAGGCTAAAGCGTGCCTTATGCGCTAAGAAAATTTGCTTTCAAATTAACCTGTTGAAGTTGGATATAATATTTTTAATGAATTTTTTAGAACTTTTCATTCTCTTAAATAAGAAAAAGAAGTAAAAGTAAAACAGTGACTGTTGAGAAGATAGCATTGTAGTAGTTCTATTACCTTTCCCAGGAATTTGGCTGGCTTCAATACGTCTGTGATTTTGTTTTGTCTGCTAATCCTCATTTAAGAATATGATGAAATTTTGGAGCCTCCATCTGTCGATGTTGAAGGTTCCTGTCTCAATATTAAGTGAAAGGAAAAGAAGGACCGACAAAATCTGTTTCAAGTAAATATCCATAATGATTTTTGGATAACTAGATGTGACTCCGGTGCATTGTATTTGTAGGAAATAATGAGGTTAGCTACATTGTTCAATGCAGCTACTTTCTACAAATTTGGAATATATAGACACAAACATACATATAAAGCCACGAAATCCCAAACTGAATAATGAATAATGGATGATAATATAAAAAACATACATATATATTGATTTTTCATTCTCATAACAGGTATTTGTGAAGAAGAAAAAGGATATTGTAAAGCAATGAACATTGAGAAGATAATATTGTAGTAGTATCTCAGTAAGATCCTTTTTGTCTGCTTTTCTCTCTGTAAACGTAGTTAATTTTAGAGCCGCCATCAATTGATTATAAATTATCTAGCTTTTAATACAGAGTTTTGAGTGGATGTTGCAGAATGACTGTTTTATGTCTAGTTCATGTAGAACTTAAGCGACTTGTTCCCATTTTTAGTGAATGAGGAGGTGCTGTTATAACTGCAGTAGATAGGATGATGGTTATCATTGTTCCTCTATATCCTTTTGTTTTGGGATTTCTCTGAGGTGTCTGACACTATTAGCAACTGACTAGTTCATTTTGCGGAAGTGTATACCACAATGGGGTAAACTTGGCTGCCCCCAGGTAATTATTGCGGTTACATACTCTAGACTCTAATACAAGACCACTAGTTTTTAATCCCAATCAGTTGATCTAAGTGCGTGGTGGTTGCCTTTAACACAAGACCACTAGTTGTTAAGCTGGGGTTAGTTGATCTAGGCCCTGAGTGGTTACCTTTACAAATATCTTGCTATAATTTTTGTCTTACTTTTCATGAAAATCTTAAAGACAACTTCATATAAAAGGATTTTAGCCCAATTACTGTATTGAGATTTATTACTCTGACATGAATCAGTAATATTTGTATTTTCTTCTCTACTAGATTTCTTCTTTTGGACTGAGTTAACCTATTAATTATTTTGACTTATTTGACCTCAAAGTTGTTTTGTGTTTCTTGTTGGAAATTTGTAGCCTAGCATTGAATCACAATCCAATTATAATTTATACCACTCTGGACCTATTTATTAGTCCCCTTTGACCAAATCACACATACCAAGGAGAGGTAGGTAGCACAATGATTATAGGGTAAATTTTCAACTTTACCCTCATTTATGATTGAATACCTTTTAACTTTTTCTTCCATCTCTATTTTTATTGGTACAAATATGATCAAAATTGTCATAAGTTCATTTATTTGGTCAAAAGGGACTTATAAATAAGATAAAAAAAGGAACTTATAAATAGGACCAGAGTGGTAAGCTAATTAGGCTTTTATTTTTTTAACAGTAAGAGAAGACCAAGTTAACCATAGAGGGAAAACAAATTAGATCCAACAGAATCATCACAAATTAGCCTAATTCTCTTTCACTTTCTCTTTACATATTTTTTTTTCCCGGTATATGAGAAAATTCAATTTTCATATGCTTTTTTTCTTATACTAAAACCCATACTCATATATTATTATTTTAAAATGATATATTTGTTGTATTTCAATTAGGAAGTTAAAAAGGCGATAAGGATATAAAGAATGCAAGACATGTTTGTAAATTTTAGAGATACGTATGATTTATAAATTAATATGGAAAGCTTCTTACAAATCTAAATTTGAGCACAATTATTTTGCTTTCAAGGTGTTGAACCTTTTCCATCAAAAGTGGCATCGCCGTATAAATTAAAGAAATCAATATATCCAAATATGATCCATTGAGCATCTCCATCAAATTGATTCGAATGTCATGGTGATATGATATTCATATTGCCTTCAACGTGAAGCTCAATACAAGCCATGCAAGAACCCTTTTTTTTTTTTTTATACAAGACGATAGGGGAGGGGGATCGAACCCAGGACCGGGAGGGGGGAAATTAATCTCAATACCACTACACTACTAATAATAATGGTTGCAAGAACCATTTAGTTCTATTTGCCTCAAACTATATGTACTTGTATAGTAATACCATATTTACTCTTGTCGATGCACATACTTTTTTCCATGATCTTTTCAAGCTCTTATAAACCATAAGTACTACCTCGTCTTTAATATAGGACATAGTTTATAGTGTTGTACTACAAACTATGTCCTATATTTAAGACCGAATGAGTAAGATTTATTTAAATAAAATAAAATTTAAATAAAGGAGTAATATTCAGGAAAAATCTCAAAAACACCATGTGGAATTTCAAATCCCAAAATATTTATCCAAAATTCCAAATCATCACCAAAACGGAATTTTGAAATATGTTTTTACGTATTGTCTTAAAATAAACTTAGCCACCATTACCAGTGACCCTATCATCAATAGAGCCCCCCGGAGATTCGGTGGCTGGCTACCAGAGCTTTGCTGCCAATGACTATGATTTTTTGAACTAAGGTGATCAATGTGTGATTTCACCCTAACACCACTTTGTTTACAAAAGGTTTCACGATCATTGAGCCAAGCCACCAAACCTATTTATAAAGGACTAATATGAAATGGTGAAACTTGCTTCAAATGTAGTGAATGGCATCTCCAGTGTGGTAAACCCCTACTACTCATTTACATAGAAGCTCTGAGGTTACGTAATGTGGATGGCGATTTTTTTTTTTTAAGGGCGAATATCGTAAAAACATACACTTCATAATTTCATTTTAGTGGTGAGGATTAATTTAAAATTTTGGAAATTGGAATAATCATTTTTGGATTTGGAATTAACTATGCAAAAGAAGCTGCCAATCACACAAAAGGGTGCAAATTTAGCCTTACATTCATATATTATTTCTTAACAGTTCTTTTTTCACTATTTGTATCACACACAGATATATATTACCTTGTGTTTTATTTTTTTGAATATGACTATGACAATAATATTTTCTGGTTTTTAGAATTTTGAATAGAAATTTACTTGTCATGTTCTGATCCTGTATCTATGCTATTTTTTTCAGGTTATTTTTTTATAACACTCTGCGGTTGAATATGAGCGTGATTATGACAGTAGTTTGTTTATGTTTCTTCAGAGGTTTATCAAAATTTAGTTCCCAAGTGTCATTAAAAAAAAAAAAAAATTGTTCCCAAGTTTCTGATACTGCTTTTACGTCAGTTTCTGATCTTATATTTATGCTCCTTTCTGATTGTGTTTTTCCTGTTTATGTTTTCATGACACTGACTGTATGGTTAAATTTGAATGTGTTTCTACCACCAAATGTTTTAGGGTTGTTCCAGTTTAATAAGAGGTTTCGAGTTCAAGCTTTTGGAATATAGTAGTGTTTGGTGGTAAAGCTTTTCGTCCTTGTGGTCCTATCCGGTTCGATCTGGATTAGTCTGGATCCCGATAAATTCTCTTGAGTTAAGAGAAGGTAGGTCTAGGATACTAAATTCTCATGGAAAAAAAAAAAAATTGAATGTGTTTATGACAGTAGAGTGCTTCTATTTCTCTAGAAGAGCCTGTTTTTACAGTGAAGATCCATGTGGCTGGTTTTTAAAGGCAGATAAACCCTTCAAACTCTGTGGTGATGACGATGAAGATAAAAAGTATTAAAATTAATCTACTGTCAGTCCTCATCTCCAGGCTTGAATTGAACTTGGAATCTTTGAAAATACAATTTTAACAGTTTGTTTACAAGTTAATATGGAAATAAATACACCCTTACAGCAAAAATCATAGAAACAAAACAAGATTTTGCCTAATATCTGCATATAAGGTAGTTGCTTGGGATCTGAAGAAGTTTATAGCCACAAAATTATTGGCATCTTGGAGCTCCTCCTTTCGAATGCTTCAGTGCATATTTCTTCTGTCTGATATTATACTGCTGTTTGTTAATGTTTTTAGTACACCACCTGTATGTTTAAATTTGAATACAATTATGCCAATAGTACTTTTTTGGTTCATACAGAAATTTTCTTGTCAATAATTTTTCCTTTTTTAACGTATTTCCTCTATTTATTATGTGTCAGTAAAATATTAAAATTAATCATTGTCACTAAGGTTACTGAGTTATTGGGATAGGAATTCAAAAAGCCTATATGTAAGATTCATGATCAATTTTAAGGATGATATTAATGTAATTTTCGTATAAAAAAACATTAAAGATTTATACATATTAGCATTTTAGAGGAAAATAACACTTAAAAAAAGGGGTTTTGATTGGATAAGTGAGGGGATCAAGATAATCAAAGAAGTAAAAGAAAATATTTAAATAAATCATAGAAGAGAGGACAACCTGATTTTAAATCGTCCAAGTAACATATTCCTATGGGTCCATAATATAAGTTATTTTTTAAAAAATAATTTAGTACACAATATAAATCATTTAAAAAGCAATTACGATATATTTGTCAATTTTGCTGATACAATTAATGCTTTAATATATATAACTTCTTATATTTTACTCTCTCCTTCAAAGCCATATTTAATATGGGTAAAATTAAAAAAAAATTAAAAAAAATTTAATGAGTTAATTACTATTTTTTTTTAATTGAGGAATTGTTAAAAACTTAAAATGACTTATGTTATGGATCATTATATCAACATATTTATATATTTCCCACCTAATCATAAAATCTTTGAAAATACAATTTTAAAATTTTGTTTACTACTGTAATTAATTTCATTGAGTGTTCATTTGAAATGGTTTAAGAATCCATTTGTCACAAATTTAGATAAAACATGCAAGAAAAAAGTTTCGGCTTCAGTGCATATTTCTTAGGATCTGAAAAAGTTTAAAACTTGAAAAATTGTTGGCATTTTTGGGCTCCTCCTTTCAATCGCGTAGAAGAGGGTGAGATCGGAGATGCTTCAGTGCATATTTCTTCTCTCCGATTCCGGGTGAGTTATTTTGTTGATTATATTTTACCTAAGAATAGTGTTTTTTCAGCTCTACCCAGTAGTTAATTCCCAATTAGATATTTTACCTGCAACTTAATTTCTGGAATTCAAAGCTTTTACTAACCGGTGATTCAATGTTGTCAATTTAATCAATTTCTTCTTATTTTCCGATGTTTGATGACTGCCTTGGGTATTTTATTTATCGACTCTGAAACTTCGATCTCTTAGAGAGGTCATGCTTGAGAAACAACTTACTGGGCATCGCGTAGATCGATCTATATGTGACTGGTTCTGGGAGCAGGCCGTTTCACAAGGTGATTCCTTTAAGGTACTGGAAGACCTAGTTCACTAATTTGATTAGATAAGGAAGGTAGTTAAATTAATTAATATGAGATGTTTTTTTTTCTAAATCATCCTAAATTCCTAATCATCTTCCATAATTCCCTCGTTCCCTCTGCTAATTGATTATTGTATTAACTCCCTTGGTATTACATTAAGGACCACATGAGTATTTTCTTTAGTCTGACAAAGTTGTATCTGTTTGTTCATCAGTTATATTGAGTACCCCCCAGATTTGAAAGTTATATGGAGCTTACTGAGCATTATTTAGCCATTCTGATCAGAAATTCATTTTTTTTTTCATTTATGTTTTATTTAATTGCTGTCTTGCTAATTCTTGTGGTTTTATTGAGATTGTTCAGAGTCTTGCTGTAAGCTTCTAACCTCTGGTAATAACTGTGCTTGTATATAGCAACTACCAGTGGTTGCATCCCCAACACATTATCTTTTTCAAGTGTTTCGGGAGGGAATTACTTTTTTGGCATGCACCCAAGTTGAAATGCCACCATTGATGGGAATTGAGGTAAATGTGCGCTGCAGCAACTCATGATGTGGTGCTACGTAAATCGTAGTAATTTTGCTTTCTAACTATCTGATTTTTAGTTCCTTTGTAGGGTAGCTGATGTCCTCAATGATTATCTTGGAGGGTTGAACGAAGACTTGATAAAAGACAACTTTGTTATTGTGTACGAGGTACCTCTGATGTTTTGATGTTGGGAATTGAAATTCTTGAACCAGTGCTTTGAATAACTTCAGATAGGTTCTAGTTATGTTATTTATGCACAGGTGCATGATTTTAATATACCAATTTAATAGTTGGTCAGTAACTCATTCGTTTATGTAAACTCATGGATATGAATTGTGAAGTTTAATCACTGTAAAAGGAAGAAATATACTTATGATTTAAATATGATTTAACCCTCGAATGTCATGTCATGCTTAAATGCGATTGGTTGGTTGATCATCATCAAGTCAACAGAAAGAAGAACTCTAAAGCTGATATGCTAGCCCAGTGCGCTTCAACAATGCGCTTGGATTACACTCGGTTGTTTTAGATGATTTCTGTTTGTTTATTTCTTGTAATGTAGAGTAATCTTTACTGCTTTCTTCTTTATCATAAAAAGGAAAAAAATATATGCTTATGATTTACTTACGCCAAAAAAATCCTTTCCTTTCCCCTTTTATTACATTTTTATCTGTTTTTGTCAATTGTTGTAGACTTTTAGTTTTGTCCATTGCCTTGTGTTGCATTGATGAAAAGTGTCATTTTGTTTTTATTCTGGCAGCTGCTAGATGAGATGATAGACAATGGCTTCCCGCTAACTACTGAACCTAATATCCTTCAAGAAATGATAGCTCCCCCAAATATTGTTAGCAAAATGTTGAGCGTTGTGACTGGCAACAGTTCAAATGTGAGCGATGTCCTTCCTGGTGCAACAGCATCTCGTGTTCCCTGGAGAACAGCCGACGCAAAGTATGCAAATAATGAAGTTTATGTCGATCTTGTTGAGGAAATGGATGCTATAATAAGCAGGTCTCTATGCTCAAATGTTTCCATGCTCATTTTTCAGTTCCAAACGTTGATAATTTTGTTTTTGGATAGAAAAAGATCCTAATGTTAATATTTCTCAGAGTAGCAAGAAAACCTGAAGGGTTAACATAATGATAGGTTCCTCGAATTTGCCCTCATTTTGGTTTCGTCCCTCAAATTTCATTTTGTTAAAGATATTGATCTCTACAATTAAATAAAAACCTGGACTATTTTATCCTATGAGGGACCAAAACCAAAATAAGGGCAAATTTGTGGGACCAAAAATTGTATTAACCCAAACCTAAAATATTAGAGACTAAGCAACTGATTATTTTGCCAATAACCCTGAAAAACATTGTGGGGATGTGCCTCTGTAAGCTGTAAAGTGTGGAATTCTTCTATACTCATTAAAATTTCCACCTGAATTTGTTAATTCGTCAAGGTGTATCTAGAAGAAATAGCTTGATATCCAATGCATAGGGTGATCTGTTCTCTAGAATCTTAGAGAGTGGCATGTTTTTTGTTACTGAGTTCCGTTCTTGCCTTGTGCTTCATGTCTTTCAGCTGCATGTTTTGTGTTTGTTACAAAGTTCTGTTCTTTCAGGGATGGTGTTCTGGTAAAATGTGAGATAAATGGCGAAGTTCAAGTAAATTCCCATATCACTGGTATCCCTGACTTGACTCTTTCATTTGCAAATCCTTCTATTCTGGATGACGTGAGGTTCCATCGTTGTGTTCGATTTCGGCCTTGGGAATCTCATCAAGTTCTCTCATTTGTGCCTCCTGACGGACAGTTTAAGCTAATGAGTTACAGGTAAATTACTCTGCTTGACATCATTTTTTTTTTTTTGGGATGCTCTGTTGTATAATCTATCAGATTTTGTTTTTAATAGAGTACAATGACGTTGTGTAATTCATGTACCTAACTTCATCTAGTGAGATAAGGCATTGTTGTTGTTGTGTTGTATTCCAAATGGCTTGCACTCTCAGATTATGCTTTTAACATTTTCAGGGTAAGAAAATTGAAGAGCACCCCGATATATGTGAAGCCACAGTTAACATCAGATGGGGGAACATGTCGTGTTAATGTAATGGTTGGAATACGAAATGATCCTGGAAAGACTATTGATTCAGTTACCGTTCAGTTCATTCTTCCTCCTTGCGTTTTATCTGCTGATCTCACTTCAAATCACGGAACAGTGAATATCTTTTCTGACAAGGTATCATCTACTTTGCATGAATATCATATTTCTAGCTTCTGCATATAGTTTGTCTAATGTTGGATACCAAGAAGAATCACGGATAATTTGTGAACTTCGGGGCTCTATCATTTCAATCTATATTACCTTCGGTTTTTAATACAAGAGCTAGATAACTTATTTACAAATATTAAGGAACTTAGGTAGGTTAGTTATTTATGACAAATGTGTATTGATTTTCCTAAGATATTCCCGTTGATTACGTGCATACCCCCTTCATGTGTGCAATTAAGAGAGATGCTTTTGGAAAAAAAAATTGACCACAGTTCTTAATATGAAAGCTAAGTAACTAATTTGATGACATTAATGAAAAAATAGTAAAGTTAGTTATTTGTAATAAATGATTGTTGACTTTCCTAAAATACCCTTATTAATCATGTGCATTAGAACTACCCCTTGATGGAACCCCTTAACATGGGAAATTATAGGGATGCTTTGGGGAGAAAATCATATATTTGGGAGACAAAGTGTACTGATATCTTATATCTAAGACCAAAATGGACCCCTTGTCTAGTTTTTATATCAAGCACCGGAGGTAGTATAAATTTGTGAGACAACGTGGATTGAAGTATTATATTTAGTAATACCAATAAAAGTAGATAAACAAGAACTAATTCTAATTCCCACATGCTGAAAAAAAGTAAAATGTCTTGGAAGAAAATGATCCTATTTGACCACTATACATTGCTAACATCAGGAAACGGAATAATTGGGATTTCTGAGTAACCAGTTCCCCTTGTTTAGCTCTTATATTTTGGGTTAGAGGCTGTATCTTCATAGTTTATCTTGTTTGCTCAGACATGCACTTGGTCAATTGGACGGATCCCGAAAGATAAAGCCCCATCAATGACAGGAACACTTGTGCTTGAGAATGGATTGGAGCGTCTTCATGTATTCCCAACATTTCGCGTTGGTTTTAGGATTATGGGCGTGGCCCTGTCTGGTTTACAAATAGAAAAACTTGATCTGTTGAAGAGCGTACCATACCGTTTCTATAAAGGCTTCCGAGCTCTAACACAGGCAGGTGAATTTGAGGTCAGGTCATAATTTTGTAGTATTTGATATTTGAGGCATCTTCTGAGAAGTGATAATTCAGTAAACGAAATTTTGTTGCAAGTGTAACAACAACCGTAATGCAGGTGGAATTTCAGTTGGTTGGTTTTACTTTTCATTGTGAAATAGGTTAAATATGAATGTCTGTAAATGTTTATCATGTTTCTGTCTGCCTTTTAAATATGAGATTCGCTCACTTTCCCTTCCCATCTTTTTTTCTAATCAAATATCAACATTTGGAGGGTTCGGATTCAATTTCATACAAGTTATTTTTTTTTCTTTCATTGTTGCAATATTAAACTTAGCAACTTGAATTTAGTTATTTTCCTTTTTATAATTTAACATTTTGATAATAATTTTATAAAAGTAAATATGAATTATTCAAGTGTTAATCTAATGTTTATATAAGCTCAAATTTGAGAAAAGGGCATATGTTTCTGGAGTGAATGACATATGCAGAACTCAAGCTTGGTTGTCTGATTTTATGAGTATAGGCCTGTTTAAGGTAAAGGTATTGTTATATATTAAACGTGGGCAAGTGGGGATTCAAACTTTGATTTATCAAATTAAATTAAGAGAGACTTGTCCCACCCCTACTCAGAGTCAACTCCCATTGGATGGTACAATATTCTTAATTTGTGCAAAGTTCATAATAAACCTTGATACTTTTAATAAAAAATAATTATATTATATAGTAAAAATAAAATATTTAAAATGAGAGTTTCATGAAGAGAACCTTGAAAAGCAAATGAAAATTCGTGAAAAGTAGAAAAGAAACATAATTTTAAAAAAAAAATAAAGAAGGAAATAGACCTTTTATGAAGTGACTTTTTCTTTTTTAAAAAATTCATCACATAACAGTAAAAAACAAAAAAAAATTGGAAAAAAATGAATTGAGTTTTAATTTTTTTTAAAAAATGTTAATATAATATTTAGTTCCTCAAATTCGCCATTGTTTTGGTTTTTGTTCTTTAAGTTTCAACGATATGTTTTAGTTCTTCAAGTCTCATTTTAATAATTCCTCCCCATAATTTAGGGGTGGAATAGTCTAGGTCATATTAGACGTTATTTAAATAGTTTTGAGCCTGAAATAATTATTTATAAGCTAAGCCTTGACATGAGCTTGTATATAGAATTTTTTTAGGCCTAAGCATAAGCCATCAAAATGACTAACTAGGCATGAAGCTTTTTTAAATACATATTTAAAATATAAGCTTTTAAATAGACTTAAAAGAATATTTCCACAAATTTATATATAATTATTCAATCTTATTTACAATAATATGTTATAAGCTTGTATATAGGTTTTTTTAGGCCTGAGCATGGGCTATCGAAATGACTGACTAGGCTTGAAGCTTTTTTGAAGGCATATTTAAAATATAAGCTTTTAAATAGGTTTAAAAGAACCGACACTACTAGTAGTGCAGAGGTACTGGGAGTAGTCTCCCCACCCCTTTACTGGGTTCGATCTCCCTCTCCTATCGTCTATGTATCAAAAGAAAAAAAAGGCTTAAAAGAATATTCCTCTAAATTTATATATAATCGTTCAATCTTACTATTTACAATCATATGTTATGTCTTAAAAGTATAGGATCCATTCTCATCGTAATGTAAGGGTTTAGTAAGGAAATTTTTTTTTTTAAAAAAATGCACACTGACAGCAATTATCCAAGTAAGTAGGAATAAGAAAAAATAATTTGTTTGTTGACTAATAGTACTATATATTTTTTAATGTCAACCAAGTATAACAAGTGATATGTAAAACTGGATTTTATCTCTTCATTTCCCAACATAAACTAAGACAAACTTCTCATATTAATATTATAATATTTCATTTACACTAAAATAAACTGACAGTAATTAATATATTTTAGTGGATGACATAAATTAAGAAAGAGGGAGTGAGTTAGCGTTGTCATCTGAAGCTGTCAAAGAGAAGAGTGTAACGCCTCATTTTCAATACCAAAATCTTGGCCAAAATAATAGTAGCACCTCCAAATATAGGATATTCAATACTCAAACACATATTTACAATATGGCCAAAGGTAGAAATCCATTTATACAGGGCCAAAATAAATCCAATAAATAAGAGTTATTTTAAAATGCGGAAGTCTTTTAGGTTCATGGCAAATAAAATAACACAACATAAACTAAAGGAGTACAGAAGAGCCTACAAAGCTCACTCCATGGGTGCATTCCCTTGATCTCTACTAAGTTATTCACCTGAAAAATGTTAATATGGGGTGAGATTACACATCTCAGTAACTACTAAATATTTCTACCGTACACGAGCAAATAATATATGACAAAAAGATATGGGCTGATTTCAAATATATATATAGATTCCATAATTTATCATACAAAATAATTTATACTAATAGTCATCAATATAGAAGGTATTAAAACATATATATCTCAAAAGTTCTCATCTCATGTCTTTACAGAATATTCATCATCATATCAAATTCTTGAACTGTTCAGAAATGCACTATGCAGTATGTAGCCTCCCTTATATCACCACCTCCCTTATACCGCAGACTGGAGCCATAGGCTAACACATAGTCCAATAGAAACTCATTCATTTAACTGAATTGTTCCAAGCTCACCAAAACTTAAGATACACCCGGCCAAAGGTATATAGCTTAAATCTGGACTATGGCTCCCCTCCTTTAAAATAACTAAGGAGGTGTCACATGTCCCACAACTCCAATGAAATCCCGGCCAGAGGAAAACATGGAAGATGGGGCCCTGAAACAAGTACCATCCACTGTGCACCGAGTGGTGGCATAAATCATTCTTATCATTCAAATCCCTCCTTACTCCACCCATCATAATACAACCGCCATGATGAATATGTTCACTCAAAATAATGCATTATTATACCATAAAGTTTTATACATCAATATGCGTATTTATGAATAGTGAATACTATGCGTATATGTGAATAGTAAAATACGATATATATACATGAATAGTAAAAATGAAGAGTACATACGGTATGTATACGTGAATAGTAAATACGGTATGTATACGTGAATAGTATTATGAATAGTAAATACGATATACGTGAATAGTAAAATGAATAGTAAATACGGTGTGAATAGTAAATATGGTATACGTGAATAGTAAATACAGTATACGTGAATAGTAACATGAATAGTAAAAATGAATAGTAAATACGGTATACGTGAATAGTAACGTACGTATAAATAGTACCTCTGCAGATTTGCAAATCAAAGTTCCCACACCAGATCTTAAAACCATAAATATTTTCTAAATATTCTTGCCAAAATAGTAAACAAACAAATTTATAATCATACATAATTCACAAGTATAAGGAAGAATATTCAGAGTTACCTGTTACTTGCTAATACCCGAATCACCAACCAGCTATTATAACTCTCAAGCAAACATCTCTCTACTCTCTCTCTCTCTCTACCTCTCTCTATGGCTCTTAGAAGTTGTGAAGAATGAAATGAAATGGAAGGTCTATTTATAGTTGGAAAATGGGTCTTTAAGTGTAATTTTCGTCTCTGGGTCGTTTTACGTAATTTTCCCAAAATTTAAAAAGAAGTTGCCCGTGACTACTCCCGTGATGTTTCTTTTAAAATTTTTTAATAATATTTTAATAATATAATATATATTATTATTTAAATAATAAATTATTATTGAGTGGGTCCCGCGGCCAAAATTTTCAAAACTCACGAGAGTTTCTGTCGGCAGAGGAGAAATAATTTGACGTGGGTCCCACATGAATAGTAAATACGTATTTTGGAATAGTAAATACCGTATTTTTAAATAGTAAATACGTATTTGTGAATAGTGAACACTATTCATATTTCACAAATTTCAAGTATTAAATACGTATTTGCGAATAACATATATATATATATATATATATATATTTTAAAATACGTATTTGTATATAGTAAAAACGTATACGTGAATAGTAAATACTATTCACGGGGCCCACAAAATACTGATTTCAAATTTATTACTTTCCAAAAATAGAGCCTACTAGTCTTCCCAAGATAGGTTTATGTTCAAGATATTAGATTCAAAATTCAGGATGTTACATTTCTCCCCTCCTAAAAGAAAATTTTGTCCTCAAAATTTCGCTATAATAAGAATTCTAACCTATTTAAATAAATGAGGATAGGTTTGTCGCATGCTCTCCTCCGTTTCCCAAGTAGCATCTCCGGGAGCCATTCCTTTACACACAACCTTTACAAGCTAATAGCCTTGTTCCTCAATTACTTATCCCCCGCATCAACAATCCGCTCCGACTCAGCTTTATATATCATATTATCCCTAAGTCCTATCTCTTTCCCAAACATGCTCACCAAGCACACAACACAATTTTCGTTCATCCTGTACCCAAAGTAATATTCAGACACAGTATCCACTAGTTCCTTATTTGAGCGCTTGGTTACACTGGCCTCACAGGCCAGTTCATTCTTCCTTTCTGCTTTTTTTCATTGTATTACCACGACACTGGATATTCAGATCTTACAGCTTAAGAAGCTACCCTCAGGCCATAATAACCACAACATGATATAATCTGATTATTCTGCCAACCTTAAGATAAACTTTAGACATACAGGTCTAATGTTACCATGATAGGCAACAAACACAATACTAGGCACATAAGTCTTATAGCCTAGAGATACCACCATATGCAAACTAGCTCAACGGGTCTTACCGCTTCAAGCCTCTGCTCGTCTATCCTATACCCGTGCTTCCTCAATTCAAGTTTAAGAAAACACTTACTTACTAAATCTAGCTTTCACCAATGGCAAGTAATTCAAAAACAAGTACATTTGGCAAGATTCTGCAAACTAAGTATATCCACAACAGTTTCCAACCTCTTCTAACTTGTACACCTTCCACCACAATCATAATGTAAAAGTCAATTCTTGTTCGAATTTCGCAAGGATTCATTCCATGAGACATCATAGTTTATAAATGTCGATTACAAACTGGTCTTAAATCCTGTTGTAAATATTGCGTAAAAATTTCCAAACACAGCAAGTGCATTGGTAAGTTCAAAATTCAAATACTCAGGGACCTAGCAACTTATTTTAAATAGTCACCAACTCCGAATACATTCCAGGTTCCAACTTATTCTACTCAACTCATCCATGAAACACTCAATTCATTATTTCTAAAGAAAGATTCTATTATCAAGATCATTTCCTATGCTAGATAAACAGTTGGCAATTCTCTGAACACCTTACACATGTTGGTATCACATTTTGTTCCCTATTTCTCTCCAATCAATTAGTACCATATTCTAATATCTCAATTTATTCAATCAATTCAGTCTCCTAAAGAATCAATACAACTGTTAAGTTGAACTGTTATATTACATTTCTACTAGTAGCAACCCTCTAGATCCCCTACCAACTTTCAGATTCATCATCCTATTTCTAAAACCCCGATTATTCATACTAGATTCATCATACTCCATAGCTTATATCATTTAAGAACTATCCTCAAACTTTCCCCAAAAATGATAATTGTCAAATTACAAATCAACTCTTAGAACTTTAATATCAGCAAGACAGAGATATCATGTGTCCTCAATAATATCCATAGAACATTCATGTTTCACAATTCCTAGACTAAGATTTAAAACATTCAAATATTATTCTCACAATCTCAGCATTGTTCACATGATTCGAATTCAATCCTTAGTATCTCAAAGACATATACTAAATATCATCTGTTCCTCTCATAGTTATCTATTAATCACACCCAAATAATATACTAATATTGTAACATAAATCACCGGATTTCATACTTTCTTAATTAGACATACTATCTTAACTCAGATTGAATTCAAGTCTATTTTCAAATATTCCCAGACATTAATAGTCAAGTTTACAATTTGATTCTTATAACCTCAACATCAACTGATAATTTGTGTTGCCCCAAAAATACCCATTATACATACTAAGATCATGATTCACAATTCCTAATCTAATTCTTGGATTATATGAAGACTATCTACAACCTCAGCAGTATTCACAAGGTTCTAATTCTACCTCAAACTGCAATATCACAAAGGCTCATTTCGTTCTTAAGTTCTATTTCAGCTTAGATTAAATTAAAGCCTATCCTCAATATTTACTATATTCATTCTAACATCTTTCTGGCATTCCTAAGGATCACCATTTCATACCTTTCCATCGATCTTCCAACATGTTTATCCAAAAACCTTAGTCTTTGAATTATCTGTGACAAATTCATAGAGTTCTTCGGATACTCAGAGAGTGAAGAATGCTCTCGGGTTAATTGGCACAACTCATCATCATTTCAAATCTTCGGATTCTCTCCGGTTCATCTAATATTATTAGGAAGTCACCCTTCCCAAGATTACTATCACCTTAGCACGCTTACGCTTAAAATCCTATTTTTAAATGTCAATTCCGACATCTTGAGTCAGCTGCACATCCAAGACAGATTTCTTAGATAAATGCGCGTATAAACGTCCAAACTTAATTTCTTGAAAACACAGCTAGCAATAAATGCCATAGCGATTTCTGTCTGCAAAGGTCTAGGAAACTGCGACCCCTAACGGTGGCTAGGGTGCACTAGGGTGCGGTGCCATAAAATTTCCGCATAACAACAAAGTCTGCATAATTATGAGCCAGCAACAGATGAGAATCCAATGCTGCTTAACAAAATCTAGACGTTACTAGCCCAGCTATAAACCGAGTAAAGAAAGAGTAAATGTTTCATGTTCTCTCAAACTTCACAAAACCTCCACATATTCATTTCCTCTCCGATCGTAACCTTCACTATAACCTTCCACATTATCCTTAAACATGGCCGGTTCAAGTAACTCTATTCCAGTCTCCGATTCATTCAACCCTTTCTTTCTTGAAGCCTTACTTCATGACTATCAGACTAACGTGTTGTCTGATTTATCAAACAATGCATCATACCCTTATTCTTCTTTACTTCCCCAAAATCCCGTAAGTATGAATGTTCATTCATCTGCCTCAACGATTAACATTCCTACTCCTCCTCCAAGGATACAAGATTCTATTTTTACAACTACTAACAGAAAGGAATCTGAAGCAGGTCCATCAAGGCGACCTGTCCAAAGGTGTCGTAATGTGGCAGAACTTATGGAGTCTACGGTACCTTCTCAACCAAGGAATCCTGCTTCTACCTTGACTGAGACTACTAATCCATTTTCATGTGGTTGCTGCCATGTTCTACGAGAGATCATTCATACCAATGGACTTCAATACCATAAACTTGAAGTTCATGGGAGGATTGGTATGATATGCCACGCTGTCTTTCACCAGGACGTACAAGGAGGTTCTTTCAGTCCTCAAGTATTTGACTTTGGTAAGAAGAATTTAGATGATGTCAAACATTTTCTAGAAAATTATTGTTTGAATCAAAAATCTTTAGGGTATGTCCTGGTGTCGGATCCCCTATCAGCCTACTATGAGGCCCTCTGTGTTGGTTTGGAATGGACTAAAAATCAAAATGAACTCCCTAATAGTTCATTTCCAACCAATACAGAAAATATATCCAATAAAGGAAAAGAGCTCATGGTTGTAAATAATAATCCTTCAGTCCCCATACCTAGTAATCCATACCGATCAAGAGCTGAACAAAATATTAGAGCTGCATCAATGTCAATAGATGATCTTAGAGACTTCTTCCATTTACCTCAACAAGAAGCGGCTCAACAAGTTCGTCTATGCAAAAATGTTCTAATGAAAATATGCCATAGGGGAGGAATAAAGCATTGGCCGTATGTAAAAATTCGAAGCACTATGAAGCAAATAGCTAGATTGAGAAGAACAATGTCTTCTGATGGTCCTCTCTCAAGTGCAGCCGCTCAGGAAGAAATTAATAGACTTAAACTTGAGATAGTCGAAGCTTGCGGTGGGATTGTACCAACTGTTGTTCTTGATGCTTGAATTAATATAGTCTACTCTTCTTAGCCTTCTTGCTAATGTTTGTAATCTCTATTCTAGGATTCATAAGGATTTTCGAGTTTTCCTGCCAAACTCAACTTTATCTTATTAAATTCAAACTTAAGCCAGTTATTCTGTCTAATCAAGACTATGCCCGTATTCTGTTATGGTATTGTCATCTGTTACTCATATAAATTAGCTAGGTAAGTGAAAATCTAGCGAAAATCTCTTCATACTTTTTACAACGGCAACTAATTGAATAAACATCAAATAGGGGCTTAGTCTTTCAATCACTTTCCTAGACACCAATAAAAATATTCATCCTAGAAAGTAATTTTGGGCCTACAGAATCCAATATTCAATAAATTTTCTACTTACCAACTTCCGCTACGCAGCTCTGAAATTTAATCTCAATCACATCCTCAAATCATAAATCCTCATTATCAATCACTTGAATATTTTGATTAACTCATTCTTCCCCTATCATGAATGTCACAAGAAAATTGGTAAAAAGAATCCAAAGCTATAAAGGAAAATGCACATGTTATGATATTTAATTTGCCATGACCTCAAAATTTTTTATTTAGAAAACTGATAGGAAATTTACAGATTGGCCAGAACCTTGGCTCTGATACCAAAAATGTAACGCCTCATTTTCAATACCAAAATCTTGGCCAAAATAATAGTAGCACCTCCAAATATAGGATATTCAATACTCAAACACATATTTACAATATGGCCAAAGGTAGAAATCCATTTATACAGGGCCAAAATAAATCCAATAAATAAGAGTTATTTTAAAATGCGGAAGTCTTTTAGGTTCATGGCAAATAAAATAACACAACATAAACTAAAGGAGTACAGAAGAGCCTACAAAGCTCACTCCATGGGTGCATTCCCTTGATCTCTACTAAGTTATTCACCTGAAAAATGTTAATATGGGGTGAGATTACACATCTCAGTAACTACTAAATATTTCTACCGTACACGAGCAAATAATATATGACAAAAAGATATGGGCTGATTTCAAATATATATATAGATTCCATAATTTATCATACAAAATAATTTATACTAATAGTCATCAATATAGAAGGTATTAAAACATATATATCTCAAAAGTTCTCATCTCATGTCTTTACAGAATATTCATCATCATATCAAATTCTTGAACTGTTCAGAAATGCACTATGCAGTATGTAGCCTCCCTTATATCACCACCTCCCTTATACCGCAGACTGGAGCCATAGGCTAACACATAGTCCAATAGAAACTCATTCATTTAACTGAATTGTTCCAAGCTCACCAAAACTTAAGATACACCCGGCCAAAGGTATATAGCTTAAATCTGGACTATGGCTCCCCTCCTTTAAAATAACTAAGGAGGTGTCACATGTCCCACAACTCCAATGAAATCCCGGCCAGAGGAAAACATGGAAGATGGGGCCCTGAAACAAGTACCATCCACTGTGCACCGAGTGGTGGCATAAATCATTCTTATCATTCAAATCCCTCCTTACTCCACCCATCATAATACAACCGCCATGATGAATATGTTCACTCAAAATAATGCATTATTATACCATAAAGTTTTATACATCAATATGCGTATTTATGAATAGTGAATACTATGCGTATATGTGAATAGTAAAATACGATATATATACATGAATAGTAAAAATGAAGAGTACATACGGTATGTATACGTGAATAGTAAATACGGTATGTATACGTGAATAGTATTATGAATAGTAAATACGATATACGTGAATAGTAAAATGAATAGTAAATACGGTGTGAATAGTAAATATGGTATACGTGAATAGTAAATACAGTATACGTGAATAGTAACATGAATAGTAAAAATGAATAGTAAATACGGTATACGTGAATAGTAACGTACGTATAAATAGTACCTCTGCAGATTTGCAAATCAAAGTTCCCACACCAGATCTTAAAACCATAAATATTTTCTAAATATTCTTGCCAAAATAGTAAACAAACAAATTTATAATCATACATAATTCACAAGTATAAGGAAGAATATTCAGAGTTACCTGTTACTTGCTAATACCCGAATCACCAACCAGCTATTATAACTCTCAAGCAAACATCTCTCTACTCTCTCTCTCTCTCTACCTCTCTCTATGGCTCTTAGAAGTTGTGAAGAATGAAATGAAATGGAAGGTCTATTTATAGTTGGAAAATGGGTCTTTAAGTGTAATTTTCGTCTCTGGGTCGTTTTACGTAATTTTCCCAAAATTTAAAAAGAAGTTGCCCGTGACTACTCCCGTGATGTTTCTTTTAAAATTTTTTAATAATATTTTAATAATATAATATATATTATTATTTAAATAATAAATTATTATTGAGTGGGTCCCGCGGCCAAAATTTTCAAAACTCACGAGAGTTTCTGTCGGCAGAGGAGAAATAATTTGACGTGGGTCCCACATGAATAGTAAATACGTATTTTGGAATAGTAAATACCGTATTTTTAAATAGTAAATACGTATTTGTGAATAGTGAACACTATTCATATTTCACAAATTTCAAGTATTAAATACGTATTTGCGAATAACATATATATATATATATATATATATATTTTAAAATACGTATTTGTATATAGTAAAAACGTATACGTGAATAGTAAATACTATTCACGGGGCCCACAAAATACTGATTTCAAATTTATTACTTTCCAAAAATAGAGCCTACTAGTCTTCCCAAGATAGGTTTATGTTCAAGATATTAGATTCAAAATTCAGGATGTTACAAAGAGAGGTAGTGTAATTTACACTATAAACTTTATTATATATTTAGAACTTGAGGTAATATTAAGTATTAGATACTTAGCTCAGTTTATTGAGATTATTATCTTAACTAACAGTCTTAATTTACCTGGACATCACCATTGGGTATTCCATATTTCGCCACTTGCAAATTTAACATTCTTATTTTTGTAAGATATAAATGTAAAAAGTTCAAGGAGGTTTATCAGAAATATTTCAAACGTTATGACAGTCAATTTGTTATTTACACATGACATTAAATTATTATTATTTTTTTTTAGAGAAATCATCAGAAAGAAATAAGTTAATGGGTAATTTTGTCTCAAAAGTTATCACCTAGGAGCCATTTTACTTATAAAGTTTTTTGAAGGGCAAATTGTTTTAAATATAACTGCGAAAAAAAAAAGAAATATATGACATATAGATTCCTTGATAACTTTGCACATTACAGAAAAAAAACAAAAAAATAAAAAAACAAAAACAACATGATGACATCTATATTGTCAGTTTAGTATATTTGATTAACTAATAATTGAAATTAACTGAGATAACAACCATAATAAAATTACCCTCTTTTTAACAATTCCGGCATAAAATTATCCCTTAACCTAAAATTAAAAAGGATAAGATATTGTTACTACCAATTAGTGTTACTACCAGTTTGTTTCACCGCCATATTAGAATCTCAAAAAAGAGAGAAATGATAGAAGCGGATGAGATTCTGATCTGACGGTAAAACAAAGTGGTAATAACATTGGTAGTAATAACATCTTGGGATAGGATATGGTTACAACTTTTTTTTATTACAACCAATGTTACTACCACTTTTCCACCGTTAGATCAGAATCTCATTTACCTATATAATTTCTCTCTCCTATTAAGATTCTGATCTAACGGTGGAAAAGTGGTAGTAACATTGGTTGTAACAAAAAAAAGTTGTAACAATATCCTATCCCTAATATCTTATCCCAAATTAAAATCCGGGATTCTAAATTTTGAGCATCTGTTTCATAAAACGTCGTCGTTTGCTTCGCTTTTATACTGGTTGGGGCTTTGCATTCTCTCTTTGAATGATTTCGCGCAACCGCGCAAGGAGAGGAGACTGTGGAAGACTGAGAGGAGACTGTGGAAGACTGAAAGTCGAATCTTTGTGATCCATTATTACTGCGTAAGCCTCTAGTTGCAGCTGAGGAAGCAATTTGGGTGAGTTCATTGTTATTATTCATGCTTAATTTCCTGTTTGCAAGATTATCTTTGTTACCAACATGCAAGAGGAGGCACCATTTAGGGTTTCTCCTTAGCAACGCCTCCCACATTTTCAATTCGTTTTCTTCAGTAGTGGACTCATCTGAATCTGCTTTGTCCAAGCGAAATCAAGAGGAGCAAGAAGCATCCAAAGGGATTAAATTGAAAGACTTAGACCTAGATAAAGCCGATTCCATATGTAACATTTTCAGGAGTTATGGATTTTCAGAGACCCAGATTTCCAAAGCTGTAAGAACTTGCCCTCAACTGCTTCGTATGAGTCCAGAGATACTTCTGCCCAAACTGAGGTTTCTCGACTCTTTTGGTTTTTCTAGGTCCGAACTCCCGGAAATCCTCTCTTCTAGTTCTATGATCTTAAGATGGAACCTAGAGAAATGTTTGATCCCACGTGTTGAGGCCCTTAAGAGTGTTGTTGGCAATGATTATGAGAGACTCTCACTAGCTTTAAGACGCAGCGGGTGGATTTTTCTTCAACAGGATGTAACTAATGTAGCTCCAAACATGAAGGTTTTGAGAGAACATGGAGTTCCCCAATCTTCTATTACTCAACTTATAACTAATCATGCAGGACTTGCCTTTATAGAGCCTGCAAAGTTTGCTGAACATGTCAAGTTTTCTATGGAAATAGGAATTGAACCAGTTAAGCTAACGTTAATCAAGGCACTTTATGTGTTAGCAGCAACAAGGAAATCAACTTGGAAGTCAAAGCTTGATGCATTTGAGAGGTGGGGCTGGTCCAAGGATATGACTCATTCTGTTTTTAGAAAGTTTCCATATTGTATGACACTGTCAGAGAACAAAATTGCAAACTCGATGAAGTTTCTTGTGGATGAAATGAGTTTGACATTTGAAGACATAGAAACATGCCCAGTGCTTCTTGGCTATAGCTTGAAGCAAAGGGTTGCTCCTAGATGGTCAGTAGTTAAAACTTTGAAAATGAAGGGTTTGTTCACGAAAAAAGTGGCACCAAGGAGCATTTTTGGATTGAGTGAGAAAGAGTTTCTAGAGAAATATGTGAGCAGATTCCAGGAAAGCTGTCCCCAGCTTTTGAGCATTTATAAAGATTCAAAAGCATCAGTGCCTGAAGTTCATTGATAAGTAGATTCTTCATTAAGTGTATGCATATACATTTTAGACCTCCAGCTTAATTTGAAGATCTAGTTGCACTTTAATTGATTTGTTAACCTTTCTGTATTAGCTCAACTTGAACTTTTAGTTTGTAGAATGTGCTGTATGTGGAGGCTATCAATCATTTTACTTCCTATCATAATTCAACTGAAGTCTTCTAGTTAAATGC
This sequence comes from Acacia crassicarpa, assembly GCA_034222035.1. Classification (NCBI taxonomy): domain Eukaryota; kingdom Viridiplantae; phylum Streptophyta; class Magnoliopsida; order Fabales; family Fabaceae; genus Acacia; species Acacia crassicarpa. The sequence continues at coordinate 23,557,508 of JAWXYG010000004.1, forward strand.
CTAAGATGTTGATAAATTTTACCAGTATGTCTCTACTACTTTTGTATTAGGGGTTCTAATGTGTTCTGAAGAATAGTTGTATATGCAGAGAAATTGAAGCAGAAGATGCCTACTGCCGCTGAATTTTGTTTCAGGGGAATATGATTCATGCACATAGTAAATTCACGATATTAACATGCTCAATTGAGTTTCATCCTTTCAAGGGCTTTGACCCGTCCAAATTTTTGAACGTGTTTTTATAGAAGATAAAGATGCTTTGAAAACGAATGGTGAATTTCTTATCAATTAAATCTTTATGATCTGTAGTGTCTTTACGGCCTTTACGGCCTATATATCTATGTATAGTTTGAAACATATTGGTGATTTTTGGGTGTTTCATTTTCAGTAGTTTAGATCTTTGTGGTTCATGGCCTTGCAAAGGTGGATGCTAGGTTAGGTTGCTAACCTAGCATATTGGCAGTGGGATTGAATGATTATCGTTGATGTTGTATTGTGTGTTGGGAAAACCAATTTGCATGTATCCAAAATGCATGACACAATCAGGAGAAAATTTCAAACTCAATAGCTTCTTGTAGATGAAATGAGTTTGCCATTTGAATATGTAGCTTGAAGGAATGAGGATGTTCAGTAAGGTTTCTTGAGGGATTTCTGATAAGATTATTGGATGGTGTTCCCCTGTTAACTAAATGAATGAAATATAAAGTAAATTTGGAAAAAAATAATTAACCGGAAATTATTGGACAAAAATTTGTTAAATATATTTATAAAGGTATGGTAATATATTACCTATGGTCTTAATTATAAGACTGAGTTGATTTTTTTGGAGAGATTAATGAAGATAAATAAGTTACTTAATCATATCATATGTTGTGTATTCTTAGATTGTATATTATTTTATTAGTCAAATTAATTAGTTTGGAGAAAAAATAAAAATATTCTAAAATAATTTAATTGATTTCCTTAATTTCGCTAAAAAAATTAACTTCATCTTATAATTAAGACGGGAGGGAATATATTATAAACTAGGGATAGGATATTGTCACTACCAATTTTATGTCACTACCAAGTCACTACTATTTTTTCACCGTTAGATCAGAATCTATTCTATTTTTATCATTTCTCTCTCCTATTGAGATTCTGATCTAACGGTAAAAAAGTGGTAGTGACTTAGTAGTGACATAAAATTGGTAGTGACAATATCCTATCTCTATAAACTATAAAGAGACAGTGGAGAAAGGAATATTTTTCTCCTCTTTTCTTGGGAAATAATTACTACGAGTATAAGAAAATAAATAGTACTATAAACCTTATATGAACTGATGAACATATTTATTTTCTTAAGCATTGCTTTATATAATTACATAAATATAATTTAATTTGGATTATATTTTAATTGAAATTCTAAATTTACTCTGATACCCCTCGTTTTTACTTCAGACCCTTCCCGTTCCTTCCTCGGGCGGCCCGATTCACTTCGTCGTCTCCGCTCAACCACTCAGACTCAGCGCCGTTCTCAGCCTCCCACGGTCTCATCTCTGTCTCTCCTCCCTCCGCCGCCTATAAGCTTATCGCCTCAGTACGTGACAGCCTCTCGTCTGTCTCAGCCGCCACCTCTCACTCTGCCTCCACTTTTTGAACCAGCAGCGGTACGGGCGCCACCCTCCCCGTCTCTTCTTGTTTTCTTTTATTTTTTAGATCTTGTTTCATTTTAGATCCCGTTTTACCATCCAGTGAGTGTTCTATCTCTGAATTGATATGGGGATTTGGGTCTTTCTTTTGTTCATTTTCGCAATTTAGATATGGTTTAAAATTTTGATTAGACCTAAATTAGACTATGCTCATGACTTGACCAGAAAAATGGGCTATAGCAATGTCGGACAGTCTGACTATTGTTCAAATTAGATTCACTTTGATCTCACCTTTGATTATTGAAGATTACTAAGCAGCCAATATCTACTTAGATTGATTTTAACCATGTCTTTTTCCCCCCTGCTCAAAGGATTTTATCCATGTCTGACGGTCTGAGTATTGTACATTTATATTTATATTGATTTTCATGTATTAGCTTCTTCTTTTCATGTTTTTTCTTTTATTTTTTCAGTTGAGGACTATTTTAATCATGAAAAAATGGTCTGATTTTTATGCAAATACTAATTAGTTTTCAGCCAATACATTCCTAGATTGATTTTACTAATGTTTGGCAGTTCTAATATATGTCATTTTCCCTTTGTTAAATCCTCTGTTGGATTGATGGTTCAGTTATTCTGATTAAACTTTGTGGATTTGTTATCGTATGGTGAATTTGTTATGGATCAGTATATACAACACTGCCATTTGTAGGTTATGAAAACAAAACACAATTATACGAAGGATTTACAAATAGTCAAGTTACTTATAAATTAAGTTGGTATTAGTAGTTTCTCTTGATCCTATCTCTATCCTCATTTTTCTTTTGGTTGGATTAATGATGATCCTTACTCTTTTCTCATGTCTGGATTTATTAATTTTATTATATATTTTCACTGTACATTCACAAGTAGTAATATATTTAGTGTTGCATTGCTGGTTGTGTTTTCGAGTATGACAAGATTTTCTGTTTAAAAGAAATGAAAGTTGGACAGTGACTGAAGTTTCATATATAAAAAGCTTACTAGCCTACTGTAAAAGTCTATATGTGTTCGCGTTGACTGCTTAGGTCTGAGTCTATATATTCCTTAATGATTTCATTCATGTTGTTGGAGTCATTAGGATCTAGGGCATATTGGGCATATTCGAGCTCATGGTTTGATACTTTGGTACTTTCAATCTGTGTTAAGCTCGTACTGTATTGTTTTAACTGTTAGAGTGTTGTGGATTTATGTGTTGAACTTGAACTGCAAAATTTATGAATTGTGTATTTTGAATGTTTCTTTCTCAATCTGCGATGCATATTCATGAAACAGCAAGTTGTCTTCTTTGGAAAGCACCAAACCCCATGTCTACCTTGAAAGAGATCCTTACTCGGCGACCTGTGGCAGCCACCATCAGGCTGACTGTGCCAGCTGGAGGGGCACGACCTGCACCACCTGTAGGTCCAGCGTTGGGTCAGTACAGGCTCAATCTAATGGCCTTTTGCAAGGACTTCAATGCACGAACCCAGAAGTACAAGCCAGACACACCCATGGCAGTGACAATCACGGCCTTCAAGGATAACACCTTTGAATTCACTGTCAAATCTCCTTCTGTTACTTGGTATCTCAAGAAAGCTGCCGGCATTGAATCTGGCAGTGGCCGTCCAGGCCATGTGGTGGCTTCTACGCTCTCTCTGAAGCACATCTACGAGATATCCAAGATTAAACAATCTGATCCTTATTGCCAATACATGTCTCTTGAATCTATTTCGAAGTCCATCATTGGTACTGCTAATACAATGGGAATTAAGATTGTGAAGGAACTAGAATGATTCATTAATGGTTGCTTTCCCTCTATTCCTAGGTCTGAAGCATTGCCTTTCTTTCATGGTGTCCTATTTGGGCTATGATGGCCGTGGTTGTGTTCCCTCCTTTATTGGAACTTGAGAGAAATGAGAATGGAATTTTTCACTGGAATATTGTTCTAGCCATGGTTTTACTTGTATGCATAGCATATGTGTTAGGACTAAAATGTTCCTTTGATTGCTGACTGCTGAATTTTTCATCTTTTTTTTTTTTTAAAAAATTATTAATTGAGTAACCCCAATTACAAATAGAACGCAAGCTTTTTCAAGCTGTTTTTTTGTCCTTGCTTGTGTGTGTTGGCCATGAGGTGTAGGGTGTTGAAACATTGAGGTGGGGATTTTGCAGGGAAAAATTGATCCCTATGTGATGGTGTTGCAGTGGTTTAAGAAAAGATTGATCCAGAGAAATAAGAAAAATGAGTAATTGTTTTCTCTCTCCTTAGCAAAGTAAAGGATAACACTTGTGGATGACATTCTGGACCACTTGTGGATAACACTTATGTGATGGTGTTACCAATGTTTCAAGAACAACACCATCAGCTGACACTTGTGTGATTCAGCTAGTGTAGTCATTCTTTTGGTCAAGTTTGAGCTCAGCAAGTTGCCACCTACGTACTTTCAATGTTCTTACCATTGAGGCGTTACCAATGTTTCAAGAAAAGATATACGCATCACAGTTTACAATTTCACAACTATGGTTATGTGTGGATTACACTTTTACAGACCAAAAGTATAATAAGAAAGGCAACTTTTGCCTCAACTTATCAATTTTTTTTTATTACTTTTCAAGCACAGTATGCAAAAAAAAAAAAAAAAAGATTTACAAACGCAAGATATAGTTTAACAAACTTTAAACTAAAGAGATAAGACAATACTTCTTGCTTTAATCATGTCTGTTCGAACCTGAAACATATGACAAAGAAACTGTTCTCTCAATTAACCAACATTACACCTGAACATTGACGATAAACACACAATATTACATATTAAAATTTGCAAAAGTCCAATTTATTGATGTCTCTTTCTCTACATCGCAAATTTAGTACTTTATAAACATAAACACAAGACAGGACCAACATTATTGAATCCAAAGTGTTTTTATGCTTTATGAGACCAAACTCATTTTATATATCTATCTCATAAGCACAAAATCACTCAAATTAAGTTGATCCAAACAATCACTAAGCATGTTTTAATGCTAGTTGAAGGAGAGCGTCGCAAAGTTCCTGGGGCGTAGAAAGCATGGCCATATGGTCAGCATCTTTGATTTCAAGAACCTCATTAACCCCAGAATTTTGGATCATCCATTGCTGAAATTCCAGTGGTACCACCAGGTCCTGGTTACAAGTAATGAAGACTCGTGGAACTGATCCAAATCCCTCTTTAGAGAAGTTTTCTTCTCTAGACAAGTTATCCACAAAAAAGGACGACGGCCTCATCAATGCCTTTGCCAATTCCACAACCTGCAAGTATATTCATTTGATAACATTTGATGAAACAATCATTAATAATTCTAAGCCTCGACTTATATTTTGGACCAAAATTTTTTGACTAAATGGACTTATAATAAGGACAATAGTAATAGTAGTGCATGTATATATGTGTGTATATTTACTAGAGTAGGCATAACATCCCCTCCTACTAATACCATGATGAGGTTACAAGTGAATCAAACTTAATTACAACCTTAGTTATAAAGAAGCGTTCATGGTGGCTTGGTCATACTTACATGGAGGGTAGTCAACTATTCAATCCTTCTGTATGTGTATGTCATAAGAGAAAGAAGGAGGAAGCCATGACGAGTTACCTCTTTGGAGCAGAGTTGATAGAGACGGGACGATAAGAACTTTGGACCAAACAACTGAGTTTTTAAGCTTCCACGATCACATATCTCCGTGTCTAACCATGCCCCACTTGCGATCTTCTCTTGAAACTGTTTATACATTAAAAACCATTTTGGATAATGGCCTCACACCATAGATCAAGCTCTATTCCCTTAATATAGAATATATTTACTTAATTTAATTAAATTAATGAAATTAGTTAATATGATATGTACTTTTTAAAACATTATAGTTATATTTCTTAATTCCTGCATTTTCTCTATTCCTTGATTATTGTTGAAAAGCATAGGATGAATTATGAAAAGATTGACAAATATAAAAACGATGAAGATCAACCCTAAAGACGGAGGGTACTTTTATATCTAAAGCATCATTTATGATAATCCAAACACTAAAAGGAAAATTAAAATCAGACATGGGTACCTGTTCTATGACATAGGATGGTCTATGGTTGGTGTCAGGAAGAAAAGCGGCTAAGAAGACGGTGAGGGCTATCTTGTGGGGGAAGAGGTCGGCCGCGAGGGCAATGTTCATGCCGCCGTAACTGTGTCCGACGAGAACCAACTTCTCATCTGCGGCAGGGAGGGCGGCCAACATCTTCATAAGAGGCTCAGAGTAATCCGACAAGGAGTGAAGGTCTTCAATTTTGGCTGGGTGGATGCCAGAAGCTGCCAGGTCCAACACTGAGACGTGGTGGCCGATGGATTCGAGCAGTGGCTTGAGCTTGTACCAGCACCAAGCTCCGTGGCAAGCACCGTGAACCAGAACATAATGCTTTTTGCTCTCTGTTTCTGATGCCATTTTGTTTGTTTATCGTCTTTTGGCTGATGATGGGAATAAGTAGGAAGGACGAGAAGAAGACAAGTCTGAAATTACTTCAATTTCTACTCTCCAAGTCTGAGCTCGGTCTATTTAATGTGATGGTATTGAAACATTGTTGAAGCAATTAGGTTGTTGAAACATTGTGAGGTGGGGATTTTGCAGGGAAAAATTGATGCCTATGTGATGGTGTTGCAGTGCTTTAAGAAAAAAAGATTGAGCCAGAGAAATAAGAAAAATGAGTTATTGTTTTCCCTCTCCTTAGCAAAGTAAGGATAACACTTGTGGATAACACTTGTGCGATGGTGTTGCAGTGCTTTAAGAAATAAGAAAAATAATTGTTTTCTCTCTCCTTAGCAAAGTAAAGGGTAGCACTCGTGGATGACATTCTGGACGGTTTGTTTTGTTGAAATTTTTATATTTATTTTCTGTTATAAAAGTATGGAATAAAAGAATAAGAAATCAAAGAAGAGAACGGGGAGTATTTCTCATTCATATTCTTGTATCACTGCTATGATTCTTTCTCAGACTGTTCCTTATCATCTATCTCACACTTTCTCTCTTTCATATTCACTTCTTCGCTTCTTCTTCTCTGCCGACGGTGTGTGTATAATATAATGATAGAGAATGGGTGTTTTGGTGTAATTTCCACTTTTGGGTCATTAGATGTAATTTTCTCCTTCAGGTGACTGAAGGAGAAAATATAATGGCCATGGCTCCCACACCTTTATATATTATAGTATTACATAATATAATATTCCAAGAATAAAATATAGGAGATTAAGAGTCAATGGACATCACATAATTAATATATTCATAACTTTTTCATAGTTTTAGTCCCGATGAATCAACACTGTTTTAAGATTCTTTTTTAACTGGGGTATTCCCCTACAAAATGTCATCCACATTTCTATAATATGAAAAAAACATTTAAAAAAAAAAAAGAGTTCAGGCTTTCAGAATTCAGATCCTACCTTGAGCTTGATCTTTTTTTGTTGGGCATATATATTCTCCTATTAGAGATAATCTTATTTGAGGTATTATTAGACATTAAATGCACGTATCTCTTCTAGTAAGACTTTGAGATTTAGTTTGCCACATTATAAGTGGCTGGCTTCTTTCGTTAGAACTAACCCCTATTGGTTGAATTTAAGCTTGCCCATTTAGTGGAAGTAGCAGTGGAGAGGCCGTGAAGCCATATGTAGATTCAGCTAGTGTAGTCATTCTTTTGGTCAAGTTTGAGCTAAGCAAGTTGTCACCTACGTATTTTCAATGTTCTTACCATTAAAGCGTTGCCAATATTTCAAGAAAAGAGCTAGCATCACAGTTTACAATTTTACAACTATGGCTATGTTTGGATTACAATTTTCCAGACTAAAAGGATAATAAGAAAACCAACTTTTGCCTCAACTTATCAATTTCTTTTTATTACTTTTCAAGCACAGTATGCCAAAAAAGGAAAAAGAAAAAAGAAAAAAAAGTTTTATAAACGCAAGATATAGTTTTACAATCTTTAAACTAAAGATACAAAACAATACTTCTTGCTTTAATCATGTTTGCTCGAACCTGTAACATATGACAAAGAAACTGCTCTCTCAATTAACCAACATTATACCCGAACATTTGACACTTAACATACAATATTACATGTGTACACTTTCAAAAGTCCAATTTATTGATGTCTCTTTCTCTTGATAACAAATTTAGTACTTTGTAAATATAAACACGAGATAGGAGCAACATTATTGAATCCAAACACATGATTTGAGAACACTTAAAATAAGTGTTTTTATGTTTTATGAGACTAAACTTTCACATGCCTATCTCATAAGCGTGAAATCACTCAAATTAAGCTGATCCAAACAATCACTAAGCACATTTTGGCGCTAGTTGGAGGAGGGCGTCACAAAGTTCTTGGGGCGTAGAAAGCATGGCCATATGATCAGCATCTTTGATTTCAAGAACCTCATTAACCCCAGAATTTTGGATCATCCATTGCTGAAATTCCAGTGACATACCCAGGTCCTGGTTGCAAGTAATGAAGGCCCGTGGAACTGATCCAAATCCCTCTTTAGAAAAGTTGTTTATTTTAGACAAGTTATCAACAAAATAGGAAGATGGCCTCATCAATGCGTTTGCCAATTCCACATCCTGCAAGTATATTCATTTCATAACATTTGATAAAGCAGTTATTAATAACTTTAAGGGTCAACTTACATTTTGGACCAAAATTTTTGACTAACTGTACTTATAATAAGGATTATGTATATATTTGTGTATATTTAATAACGAGGCGAATCAAACTTAATTACAACCTCTTATCTCTAAAGAAACTTTCATGCTGGCTTTGTTATACTTACATCAACTATTCAATCCTTCTGTATATGTATGTCATAAGAGAAAGAAGAAGGAAGCCATTATGAGTTAGGTACCTCTTTGGAGCAGAGTTGATAGAGACGGGTTGATAAGAACTTTGGACCTAACAGCAAAGTTTTTAAGCTTCCACGATCACAGATCTCTGTGTCTAACCATCCACCACCTCCGATCTTCTCTTGAAACTGTTTATACACTAAAAACCATTTTAGATAATGGCCTCATACCATAGATCAGGTTATATTCCCTGGCTTCTTATGATATGTATTATAAGAAATATAACAATGATCAAGATCAACCCTTTAAAGACGGGGGGAGTACTTTTATATCTAAAGCATCATTTACGATAATCCAAATCCTAAAGGAAAAATTAAGATTTGAAATCAGACAAGGGTACCTGTTCTAGGACATAGGATGGTCTGTGGTTGGTGTCAGGAAGGAAGGCGGTTAAGAAGACGGTGAGGGCAATCTTGTGGGGGAAGAGGTCGGCGGCGAGGGCAATGTTCATGCCGCCATAACTGTGCCCAACGAGAACCACCTTCTCATCTCCGGCAGGGAGGGCGGCCAACAGCTTCATAAGAGGCTCAGAGTAATCAGACAAGGAGTGAAGGTCTTCAATTTTGGCCGGGTGGATGCCGGAAGCTGCCAGGTCCACCACCGAGACGCGGTGGCCGACGGATTCGAGCAGTGGCTTGAGCTTGAACCAGCACCAAGCTCCATGGCAAGAACCGTGAACTAGAACATAATGCTTTTTGCTCTCTCTTTCTGATGCCATTTTGTTTTTCTAGGCTTTTCAATGTTTATCGTCTTTTCGCCAAGGGTGGGAATAAATAGGAAGGAGGAGAAGAAGACAAGTCTATGATTACTTTAATTTCTACTCTCCATAAAATATTCACAGAATTGATATTGGTCCTAAAAAACATAATTTTATACTTATCAATATTTTTTTAATTTATTTTGTTGATATTCTTTAAACAATAATTAAGAAAATGAGAGAATTGTAGAAGATAACTAGAATATATTAAAAAAAAATTTATATTAACTAACCCAGCTATTGTTTTACTTTAATTAAATTAGATAAATATATCTTATATATGAGATGAAGTATAATTCAAATTTTTTGTAAACATTATACAGTCACGATTGCATCTGGTCAAAGGTCAACTTTGACGCCTGCAAGGACAAGCAAAACATATATTTATCCACCTCATGATAAAATATTTTAATAGTTGCGCGATGCGTGCATGGATATTCAATTCCTCAATATTTTAGTGTTTTGACAGCGCGGAATGCATGGCAAAGGGGTGTTGACTTTAACATCATAATGTTTATTTGGGTGTTAAAATTACAAAAAAGTCTGTTATTTTTATATTCTATGGGTCCCACCTGCTTTCTTGTCTCTCCTTCCCCTCATCGTCATCTATAGGCAGATCCGAATTTTCTCATTGTTCTGAACAAGCCTCATAATTCTGTCATAAACATTTATGGGTGTTGGTTAATGCTTACAGTTCTCGAGATGAGGATTCCTATGCAATCGGTGTTCGTGGCCTTTTGGAACTTGAGAGAAATGATAATGGACTTTTTATCCAAACATTTAGAAAGAGCCACATTACCTATTTTAAAATACCGCATACAAAAGGACAAGCAAAAGATATATTTGTCCACCTCATGATAGAATATTTTAATAGTCGCGTGCTTAAAAATACTCCCTGATCCTAATTATATGACATATTGATATAATTTTAGAGAGATTAAAAATAATAGTGAAATTAATTAGTTATAAGTATTTCTTCAAAATACTCTCATTTAAAATTTAAACAAGGAAGGTGGTTTGTCCATTTCGATAAGGATAAACCCAGTTGTTTTATTGTAACTCCATTTAAGTTTTTCAGACTCTCAATGCATTGACTCTGCATGTGAAATTTACCTAATCTATTAAATATGATAAAAATTGTTTAAGATTATTTTATTTAAAAAACTAAAAAAATAATAGAATTAAGGTATATGTAATATTAATGAGTTGTAAGCATTACTCACTTTATAGAATATATAGGTGTATTATTAATTATTATTGACAAAGTATTAACAGGGATATTTTTGAAAGAAATTAATAAAATTTTAAAATTTGTCTTATAATTAGTATTAAGATCAATTCTTAAATGTTATTCTATAATTAGGATTGGATCAGGTATAATGTTTTGACAAAGGGGAATGCATGGCAAAGGGTTGTTGACTTTAACATCATAATATTTAGGGTGAATCTACCTCAGGCCCAAATAATCAAAAAATTGAAAAAAAAAAACCTAAGAAAAAGTCACATGTCAAAAAAGGTCAAATGACATTTTCTGGTATTATTTTATAAAACGTTAGTTGTTAACTTATATTGTTATAGTTATTAACATGTACTGATTTAGTTGTTAACAGGTACTAATTTAGTTATTAGGATATTATTGTTAACGTCTACTGATTTAGTTGTTAATGTTCTACTGATATAATTGTTAACGTTTATGAAATAATATCATAAAAGGCTTTAGGGTTTTTTTGATATGTGACTTTTTCTTTGATATTTTTTTTAACAATTTTTTACTAATTTGAGCCCCTAATATTTATTTGGGTGTGAAAATTACAAAAATGTTCGTTACTTTTCTTTTCTGGGGGGTCCCACCTGCTTTAACCCCCATCTTGTCTCTCCTTCCCCCTCATCATCATCCATAGGTATATCTGAATTTTCTCATGTTCTAAACAAGCCTCATAATTCTGTCATAAACAGTTACGGGTATTTGTTAATGTTTACAGTTCTGAAGATGAGGATTCCCATGCAATCGGTATTCGTCGCCTGTGACATTTGGAGGGAGTTCGAAAATGCAGGACATGACCTAAAGTTTGTTCTAATTTTATGGAAGAATGAGATTCAATTTGTTTTTTTTTAAGACACATGTACTTTTTTAATTAAAGACGATTATATTTGAGACATTGTCGAGTGTTAAATGTAGGCGTCTCTTTTAACGAGAATTCAAACATTACTTTGTCACATTATGGATGATTAACCTCTTTCCACTAGACCTAACCCTGTTGGTTGAATCTGACCAATTAAGGCTGTGTTTGATTGTCAAAATTTGGGATATCCAAACTTTTGGATTTGAGTTCGGTCTATTTAGTTGAAGTAATAGCGGACAAGTCTTGAAGCCATGCCTGAATTCAGCTAGTATAGTGATTCTTTTGGTCATGTTTGAGCTGAGCAAGTTGTGGCCTACATACTTTCAATGTTTTTTTTTTTTGGCCAACGTACTTTTAATGTTCTTACCATCACCAATGGTTCAAGAAAAGTGCCACGGATCACGGTTTACAATTTTACAACTATGTTTGTGTGACACTTTTATAGACCAAAAGGATAATTAGAAAACCAACTTTTGCCTTAACGTATCAATTTTTTATTACTTTTAAATCATACTTTGCAGAAACAAAAAAATACAAAAATAAATAAATAAATAAATCCAGTTTTATAAACGCAAGATAAAGTAGCTTTACAAACGTAAACAAAACACAAAATAATACACGTGCACGGACAATTGCAAAAATCCAATTTACTGATGTTCCCTTCTCTTGATCACCAACTTGGTACGCTATAAACACAATACAAGAGCAACATTATTATTGAATCCAGGTGCCTGATTTGGTACGCTAAAAACACAATCCGGCCAGTTTTATGCTTTATTAGACCAAACTCTTTTCACAATCTGAACTACCTAAATTAGACCTGACCGATCTGCCGTGGTGATGAGCCAGTTGGTTCCTTCAAGATATGTATCTCATAAACGTAAAATTACTCAAATTAAACTGATCTAAATAAACACTAAGCATATTTTGATGCTAGTTGGAGGAGGGCGTTGCGAAGTTCTTGAGGTATAGAAAGCATGGCCATACCATCAGCGTCTTTGATTTCAAAGACCTCGTGTACCCCAGAATTTTGGATCATCCATTGCTGAAATTCAAGTGGCATCCCCAGGTCCTCAGGTCTTGGTTGCAAGTAATTAATGAAGGCTCGTGGAACTGATCCAAATCCCTCTTGAGAGAAGTTGTTTTCTTTAGACAAGTTATCCACAAAATAGGACAATGGCCTCATCAATGCCTTTGCCATTTCCACATTCTGCAAGTATATTCATTTTCTTCTAAAAAATATATTACGAGATAATTGAAAGGTTACATGTAAAATTGTGAATATGTTACTTTCTCTTGTTTTAATATAAGACTTAGTTGATTTTTCTGGGGAGATTAATGAACATAAATAAATTACATTAAAAAATTTATATTTATTATTTTTTCTACGTTAATTTGCTTGACTTGTAAACTAATACTCCCTCCACCCCTAAATATAGGATTCAAATTTGTGACAATGTTTATCCTAAAATATAAGCTTTATTTTAGTTTTGTCATAGTATTTCTTACTTTATTTTTTTTAACCTTACCCCTTGATCGTATTTGTTGCATTTTATTGTCTATCTCTCACTTATCCTCTTTACAAATAAGGGTAGTATATACATTTACAGCAACAATTACTCTAATAAGTAATAACATGAGGTTACAAACAAATCAAACTTAATTTCAACCTCATATTTAGTCATACATACATAGAGAGTAACTCAACTATTCAATTCTTCTGTATAAGTCTAAAGAGAAAGGAGGAGGAAGCCATTACGAGTTACCTCTTTGGAGCATAGTTGATAGAGATGGGAGATGAGACCTTTGGACCTAACAACGTACAAGCTAAGTCTTTAAGCTTCCACGATCACAGAACTCTGTGTCTATATTAGATTTAGCAAGAAGAGAAATGAAAATTTGTAAATTGTATTTCATAACCCGTATGCAGTAGTACATGTGTACTTAATTAATGACAACTGTACAAAACTAATTCTGTTCTAGCAACTTCTCTAACTAAAATAGTTGATCTAATTAATTTATGCCCTAATACCCCCCTCAAACTTTGGGATAAATATTTGGGGAGATCAAATGTATACTCATTGACTAATAAAAAAAATTGTATGATTAGATAACATTTTTAAAATATTCAGATTTATAATATTATAATAAATTTTACATTATATTAATTTTTTAAAATAATTTCTAAACAATTTTTTTTTTTGGGGGGTGGCCTCTACTTATATTAACTAAGGTCTATCCCTTCCCCCTCAAGCTGAAGAATATATGTCGATAATTCCCAACTTGACAAGAAGTGTACACAAGGTAGAAGGTGACAATGACTTCGTAAAAATCTCGGCCAATCGGTCATCATATTTGATAGGAAGGGGATGAATTGAAGCAATCCTTGTTGAAGCTTCTCATGCACGATATAAGAATCAATATCCAAACATTTTGTGTGTTCATAAAATGTAGGATCAGCAGCAACATGCTTATCCGATTGATTATAACAATACAAAGATGCAAGGCTAGAAAAAGGAAGACCAAAATCTCATAACAAATAACAAAGCCATTGTAATTTATATGTTGTGGTAGTCAAGGCACAATATTTAACCTCGGAAGAAGAGGTAGAAATAGTTTGTTACTTCTTAGAGGGATGTAATCAAAACTTGATCAAGAAAACCACAAATTTGGGATTAATCAAACATAATGTGGGATTTAGCTGATGAAAATCGATCACTTAACCCTTTCAGAAAACGAATGACATAATCATAATCCATATGCTTCTTATATGTGTCAATCACACCACAAGAGCATTTCGGATTGCAAGAACATGAAATTGTCGATCTTAATGTCAGAAATTCATCCCAGAGTATTTTGAGTTTTGTGAAATAATCATTTACATTGAGTTCACCCTGCTTTAAACTCTGTGTTTCCTCTTGTAAATCCGCAAGTCCAAAAAAATATCATTTTGAGAAAACCTAGCATGAGATCCTCCTAAACATCGCACGCACGATCGATCCATAAAATGCTTTGTGCGAGAGAGGTGAAATCAATCGAGTTAGCCATGATAAGACTATCATATTGTATCGTCCCCAAGCTGGATATAGTGGATCTGTTGTGCTTGGTGCCGGAATCGATTGATCAATGAAATAGAGTTTGTTCTTTGACATTAGGGCCATTTTCTTTGCTCTTGCCCACCAATGGTAATTACGGCCTGAGAGAATCAAAGAAATAAGAATCAACGGAGGATTCTCATTAGGATGCAGATAGTATGGATTTGCAATATTATGAAGAGAATCAAACTGAGATGCCAATTGAATTTTCGGCGAAAGAAGAAGGCGGATTCGTCGCCATAGTTCACTGGGGAAGAAAAGCCAGAGATGCAAAAAGGAAGAGCGAGGAAAAATGGGTCACACACGCCCCGGTTTGGGTTTTAGAAGACAATCTCAGAAAAGAGAGATAAAGAACAAAAAAAAAAGAAAAAAAGAAAAAAGAAAACAAGAAGTCAATGACTTTCTTGCTCTAATACCATATTAGATTTAGCAAGAAGAGAAATGGAAATTTGTGAATTGTATTTCATCAACCATATGCAGTAATACATTTGTCCTATTGTAGACTTAATTAATGACAACTGTACAAAACTAATTCCAGTTCAGGGAAAAATTGATCTGATCTTATGTAATGGTGTTGTAGTGCTTTAAGAAAAAAGATTGACCTAGAAAAATAAGAAAAATAGTTGTTTTCTCTCCCCTTAGCAAAGTAAAGGATAACACTTGTGGATGACATTCTGGACCATTTGTTTTGTTGAAATTTTTCTATTTATTTTCATAATTTTAGTCCCAATGAATTAGAATTGTTTTAATATTTTTTTAACTGGGGAGTTCTCAAAAAAATGTCATCCACATTTCTATAATATGGAAAAAACATTAAAAACAAATAGAAGAGTTCAGGCTTTCAGAATTTAGATCCTATCTTGAGCCTGGTCAATTTTATTATGTTAGGCAATATATTCTCCTATTGTTGATAATTTTGTTTGAGGCATCATCGGGCATTAAGTGCGGGCTTCTCGTCTAGTAAGAATTCGAACTTTAGTTTGCCACATTATGAGTGGCTAGCTTCTTCCATTTGATCCAACACCTGTTGGTTGAATCTGATCAATTAGGGTTGAGTATAGGATATCTAAATTTTTTGAATTCAAGCTCGGCCTATTTACTTGAAGTAGCAGTGGAGAGGCCGTCTAGCCATGCCAAGATTCAGCTAGCTAGTGTAATTTCTTTTGGTCAAGTTTGAGCTGAGCAAGTTGTCGCCTACGTACGTTCAATGTTCTTACCATTAAGGCGTTACCAATGTTTCAAGAAAAGAGCTACGCATCACAGTTTACAATTTTACAACTGGCTATGTTTGGATGACGCTTTTACAGACCAAAAGGATAATAAGAAAACCAACTTTTGCCTCAATTTATCAAAAGTCCAATATATTGATGTCTCTTTCTCTTGAACACAAATTTAGTACTGTCTAAGAATAAACACAAGACAGGAGCAATATTATTGAATTCAAACCCATGATTTAAAAACATTTAAAATAAATGTTTTTATGCTTTATGAGACCAAACTCCTTTCATATGTCTATCTCATAAGTGTAAAAGCACCGTTGATCCAAACAATTACTAAGCATATTTTAATGCTAGTTGGAGGAGGGCGTCGCAAAGTTCTTGGGGCTTAGAAAGCATGGCCATATGATCAGCGTCTTTGATTTCAAGAACCTCATTAACCCCAGAATTTTGGATCATCCATCGCTGAAATTCCAGTGGTGACACCAGGTCCTGGTTGCAAGTAATGAAGGCTCGTGGAACTGATCCAAATCCCTCTTGAGAGAAGTTGTTTTCTTTAGACAAGTTATCCGTAAAATCGGGTGATGGCCTAATCAATGCCTTTGCCAATTCCACATCCTGCAAGTATATTCATTCTATAACATTTGATAAAGAAAAAAGAACTTCTTGTATTAGACTATAATGATAAGCTGAGATTAATTTGCTTATGCGGCACCTTTATGTGATATCCCCTCCCACTTATTTTATATCATGATGATTTTTATTATAAGTACAATTTGACCAAATCTCATCTACCAAACAATGGAAATTAAGATATTTAATATATCTTAAATTGATTTAATTTTCCAAAGTTACCCTTATTTAATTAGTGTTGAAAAAAGAAACTATACATTTTCTATCACATATTCATTTCATTTATTAAGAGTAAAATTGGAAAACTGTAAGTAATAACTATAAGGATGGACTTATATTTTTGACCAAATTTTTTTGGCTACTTGTAATAAGCACCATAGTAATGTACGTATATATGTGTGTATTTACTACAACAGGCATAACATCCCCTCCTACTAATACCATGAGGTTACAGCAAAACAAACTTAATTATACAACCTCTTATAAAGAAACTTTGACTTGGTCATACTTACATAGAGGGTATACTCAACTATTTAATCCTTGTGTATATGTATGTCATAAGAGAAAGAAAGAGGAAGCCATGATGAGTTACCTCTTTGGAGCAGAGGTAATAGACACGGGACGATAAGAACTTTGGACCAAACAAATAAGTTTTTAAGCCTCCACGATCACAGATCTCTGTGTCTAACCATGCACCACTTCCGATCTTCTCTTGAAACTGTTTATACATTAAAAACCATTTTAGATAATGGCTTAATAGCATTGAAAGGATATGTATTTTCTAAAATATTTTAATTATATTTCATTGAAAGGATATGTATTTTCTAAAACATTCTGATCATATTTCTTATTAAGGGGCATTAATATAGGTAAATTATGAAAATATTGACAAATATAACATTAACATGCTAGATATGTCTTATATTAAAGACTATTTTATATCTAAAGCATCATTTACAATATCCAAATGCTAAAAGAAAAATTAAAATCTGAAATCTAATAAGGGTACTTGTTCTGGGATATAGGATGGTCTATGGCTGGTGTCAGGAAGAGAAGCGGTTACGAAGACGTTGAGGGCTATCTTGTGGGCGAAGAGGTCCGCAGCGAGGGCAATGCTTATGCCGCCGTAACTGTGTCCGACCAGAATCACCTTCTCATCTCCGGCAGGGAGGGCGGCCAACAGGTTTAGAAGAGGCTCAGAGTAATCCGAGAAGGAGTGAAGGTCTTCAATTTTGGCCGGGTGGATACCGGAAGCTGCCAGGTCCACCACCGAGACGCGGTGGCCGACGGATTCAAGCCGTGGCTTGAGCTTGTACCAGCACCAAGCTCCGTGGCAAGCACCGTGAACCAGAACATAATGCTTTTTGCTCTTTGTTTCTGATGCCATTTTGTTTGTTTATGGTCTTTTGGCTGATGAAGGGAATAAGTAGGAAGGACGAGAAGAAGACAAGTATCAAATTTTTTATAAACACTAGCATGGAAGAGGGAGAAAGGTCAGCCTTGAAGTCTTCAAAGACAAGCAAAAAATATATTTGTCGAGCTCATGGAAGAATATTTTAATAGTAGGGTGCATGGATATTCTATTCAATTTATTAACCATTATAAATATATGTTTTGACTAAGGGGAATGCATACAACCATGTTTTGGCATAGGGGTCTTCAATATCATAATATTTATTTGGGGTGAAAAAATTGTACATTTTTTAGTAGGGAAAAAAATAACGGAAATGGATTTTCTCATAAGCATTTGTCTCGGTATCCCTCAGAAACGAATTTGAGCCGTCCAAAACTGAATCTAACGGTCAGAGAAAGATTTTTAAAATTTTTATAACAATCGCGCGCAGTAGTTTTTACCGTGCGCGGTTTTTGATATAATGATTTTGGACCCTTAGATTAACTTTTGGATAACCCAAATGAAACGATATTGAGGGATCTGATACTGAGACAATCCGGATCCAAAAATAACCCTGTAAAGATCCGTTACTTCTCTTTTCTTTGGGTCCCACCCACCTGCTTCAGTTTTGTACGTCTCTCCTTCATCTCATCGTCATACCATACATAGGCATATTCGAAATTTGTCATGTTCTAAACAAGCCTCATAATTTTTTGACGAACAACTTACTACTCTAATTTTAAGGTTAGCCGCTTCCCCTATTAATTTTAAAAATCTTGTTTACAATTGTCTAATTAAACAATGAAGAAGAAAAACTAAATTGACAATTAAATTAATAATGAAAACTCAAGTTAATAATTTAATTAACAATCCAAAAGTTTAAAAACAAAAATTCCAACAAGTAGTGTTTCAGCACAAGTCAATCTAAAATATCAATTTAATCCAAAACAAGTATCTTTTGTAGGACTCGAGACATGTGGGGCTTTACACTGTTAGACAAACTCTATATTATTACAGTGTTATTAGGGACGGACCCAGCAATTGAAATTAGGAAGGGCGAAAATTACAGAAATGAACCCATAGTTTTAGAAAATCATATTTATGCCTCATAAAAATTTTCAATTTTTAGTTTAGTCCCTCAATGAAACTACTAAAGTGAAAATACTAAAACTTTATGAAGCTAAAATGTTATTTCATAAATTTTTGGGTTATTTTCTGTAATTTTCTCCCCTCCTAATTTCAATTTTAAATTTTTTAATATAATTTTTTTTTTGAGGGGGGGGGGGGGGATGTAACACCTTAATTTTAATACCCGAAAACTTGGCCAAAATATTTGGAATACCTCAGATGTAGGATATTTAACATCCAAATACATATTTTCAATATGGCCAAAGGTAAAGATCCATTTATACAGGGCCAATTTAAATCCAAAATAGTATATCAGAGTTTTTAAAATGCGGAAGTCTTATGGTCATGACAAATAAAAATAACATAACATGAGCTTTCCATATGTGCCTTCCCTGATTTCCCTACTAAATTATTCACCTGAAAAAAATAAACATAATAACCGTAAGATCCAAAGATCCCCGTAACCATTGGTTATTCAGAAATATACATGCAAACCAAGATCGAGAACATATTTATAAATTCACAGTAATTAAAATATATGCCTTTATATAAAAACCTTTCACAAAAGTTCTCGACTCGGTTACCAAAACTCCCTCCCAAAAAGGGTTCCAAAACATCATAATTTACTTTCCAATATTTCACAAGAGATCTCACATATGCAATCTGCCAAACAAATATTGATGCATGGATCATCCTTATCACCCTGATCACCTCTTATAACCGTTGACTGGAGCCATCTAACACATGACACATCCTCAAACAAAACATATCCATTACTCATAACTATCCAACGAAACATATCCATTACTCATAACTTCAACATGGCTCCCCTCCTTGTAATCACAATTAAGGAGGTGTCAAACTGAACCCGGTTAAAAGAAAAGTGATACCAAGGGATCCAAGAATATCCACTCTCATCAAAACAACTTTATTAGATTTCAAATCAAGCCTTCCATAGGCACAACAAATCCCAAAACAGTTAATAAATATGAATACATATATACATTTGACAAGTATATAAAAGAATAACCAAGGTTACCTCAATTCCAAGCTTATTTTTACCATACTCCAATGCTCTTAATACCAAATAATTTCTATCATCATTCTCCGACTCTCCTTCCTCGTCTCTCTCTCTCTCTCTATGTGTTTTGAGTGCTTGTATTGTGAAAGAAATGAGAAGGGGTGAGGTATTTATAGAGTTTGGGTCTCAACTACTTTTCAAAAATCACATGTCCATCTACTACACATCTACCATTTATCTACCATTCATTTGTCCATCTACTACTCATCTACCATTTATCTACCATTCATATGTCCATCTACCATGTAACTACACATCTCCATCTACCATCTAACTACCATTCATATGTAGCTACCATACATATCTCCATCTACCATCTAACTACCGAATACTCATCTTCCGATCAAATATCACATGCTTATCTACTTCATAACCATCTACCATTCAAGTTAATATCTGATTTCTTTACCCTGATTGCATCGAGAAATACTGATTATCAAGAACCTAGTAGCTTTCTTATTTCAAACTTATTCCTAAAATTAATTAGTTACTATTAGAAAAATTGGGATGTTACAATTCTCCCCTCCTAAAAAGGAATTTTGTCCTCAAAATTCATCATCTTCCGCTGCGCCACTCTGATAAAATATCAAACCTTATTCACAATCTAACCTTAATCACAACCTCAAACCATCAATCCTCATTAACAATGATAGATACCACAAGAACGCTAGACATGTTAAACAATTAACCGAATAAATTTTCAAATCTAAATGTAGGGAAGTGCACATGTTATGAAATTTATTTTGCCACGACCTCAATTTTTTAGAAAACTGTTAGAAAATCAACAAATTGGCCAGAACCTTTTAGCTCTGATACCAAAAATGTAACACCTTAATTTTAATACCCGAAAACTTGGCCAAAATATTTGGAATACCTCAGATGTAGGATATTTAACATCCAAATACATATTTTCAATATGGCCAAAGGTAAAGATCCATTTATACAGGGCCAATTTAAATCCAAAATAGTATATCAGAGTTTTTAAAATGCGGAAGTCTTATGGTCATGACAAATAAAAATAACATAACATGAGCTTTCCATATGTGCCTTCCCTGATTTCCCTACTAAATTATTCACCTGAAAAAAATAAACATAATAACCGTAAGATCCAAAGATCCCCGTAACCATTGGTTATTCAGAAATATACATGCAAACCAAGATCGAGAACATATTTATAAATTCACAGTAATTAAAATATATGCCTTTATATAAAAACCTTTCACAAAAGTTCTCGACTCGGTTACCAAAACTCCCTCCCAAAAAGGGTTCCAAAACATCATAATTTACTTTCCAATATTTCACAAGAGATCTCACATATGCAATCTGCCAAACAAATATTGATGCATGGATCATCCTTATCACCCTGATCACCTCTTATAACCGTTGACTGGAGCCATCTAACACATGACACATCCTCAAACAAAACATATCCATTACTCATAACTATCCAACGAAACATATCCATTACTCATAACTTCAACATGGCTCCCCTCCTTGTAATCACAATTAAGGAGGTGTCAAACTGAACCCGGTTAAAAGAAAAGTGATACCAAGGGATCCAAGAATATCCACTCTCATCAAAACAACTTTATTAGATTTCAAATCAAGCCTTCCATAGGCACAACAAATCCCAAAACAGTTAATAAATATGAATACATATATACATTTGACAAGTATATAAAAGAATAACCAAGGTTACCTCAATTCCAAGCTTATTTTTACCATACTCCAATGCTCTTAATACCAAATAATTTCTATCATCATTCTCCGACTCTCCTTCCTCGTCTCTCTCTCTCTCTCTATGTGTTTTGAGTGCTTGTATTGTGAAAGAAATGAGAAGGGGTGAGGTATTTATAGAGTTTGGGTCTCAACTACTTTTCAAAAATCACATGTCCATCTACTACACATCTACCATTTATCTACCATTCATTTGTCCATCTACTACTCATCTACCATTTATCTACCATTCATATGTCCATCTACCATGTAACTACACATCTCCATCTACCATCTAACTACCATTCATATGTAGCTACCATACATATCTCCATCTACCATCTAACTACCGAATACTCATCTTCCGATCAAATATCACATGCTTATCTACTTCATAACCATCTACCATTCAAGTTAATATCTGATTTCTTTACCCTGATTGCATCGAGAAATACTGATTATCAAGAACCTAGTAGCTTTCTTATTTCAAACTTATTCCTAAAATTAATTAGTTACTATTAGAAAAATTGGGATGTTACAGGGGAAGCCCCTAATTTCGTCCTTGAGTGTTATCACAAGCATCAAAGCAAAATTTACAGATAGAAAATAGAGATAACATAATTAGATAGGAAGAAAATAGGATAAAATAAGAGTTAAAGATTTTCTTGATCTACATTATCAGAAGATGAAACTGAGTTATGCACAAATTTGTGGTCTTGAGAATGACCCTTTTGGAGTCAACTCAAGTTTACTCTTTAAGCGTTCAATGATATTTTTCATATTTTTTTTCTGGAATGGAATTTTTTTAATTTGAAAATTATATTTTACTTGTCAGTGGTCACATTGTGTTTAGAAAACTAAGATAACCTTTTTGGCGTGTACTGCGTGAGAAAAACGCCAAAAGATGCTTGAATAAAATATCTTATTTTTGAAAATTCCTAGAAGTAATTAATAACATTTCCTTATTAAAAAAATAATTAATAAGATTTCCTGTGATTTTATTATTATATTTTAATATTCAGATTTTTAAAATTTGGGCAATTGATGGAACTCATGGATAAGGCTCTGAAATTAGTTATCAAGTTTATCTGGGTTTGGATTCTCTCAGAATTTCTATTCTCTTTTTTTTCTCAGTATCTGATATCTACTCTTAGATTTTAAAAAATAGATGGTTCAGATTTAATATTTTATAAAACTATTATTTTGAACATAAATAAATAAACTTAAACTATTAAATCATGATCAACACAATTTATATCGGTAAGACAAACATAATTAATAAAAAACTAATTTATAAAACACTATCATAATTGTTTTAGAAATACTAAATTTGAACTGTACATTTTTTCATCTAAATGTGGAAATAGGATTCTAAAAAAAAAAGGAGAGAAAAAATTATGAGAAAATATACTTCCTCAAGTATATAGGGTCGATTCAGCTCATATCTCAAAAGTTGGAGCCAATAAATTTTATTCGAATTTAATATTTATTGTGCAAAGAAGAATAAGGGGATTAAAAGAGTTATAATTTTGCGTAAGAGTGAGGGCAATAAAGAGTAAGGTAGGAAACAATAAAAAGATAAGTGATAGAATGACTAACAAAGTGTGAACATGTAACTTCCGTTAATTATTGTCGGTACTTATTAGCTATTCTTACTTATTTTTATTATAAGGCATCAATTACCATTTTTCACGGACCAATGAATGAAAGTTAAGTCATTAAATTGATCCAAAAAATTATATATGTTTTCAACTTTATCACTACTTTAATGATGTAGATTTAAATGAGCTAGTTAAAAATCACTACAAGAAAAATCAAAAATTGCTACGGAATTTTGCTACGGAAAAAAATCCGTAGCAATTTGCTACAGAATTTAAAATCCGTAGCAAAAATTTGCTACGGAATTGAAGATCCGTAGCAAGATTTTGCTACGGAATTTCAATTCCATAGCAAATTGCGACGGATTTGAAAATTCAATTCCGTAGCAAAACTAAAAAAAAAAAAAATTCTCATAGACTTACTCCCACCAAAAATTTCGCAACTCCCTCCATTTAACTTAAAAACATTTTCCCTTTTGTTCGATAGCCTCTTTCTTTCTGAAGCTTCAAACTGCCTTCTTCTTCCACTTCTCTTCTCCACTTCCTCTTTCATTTTACACGCACCGTCTCTTCCTCTCCTCCCTCTGCGCTCGCCGTCGCCGTGGTCGCTCCGTCCGTTCCCCACTTCCGCCACCGAGCCAGTCTCCGCCGCTGACCCTTTCAGTCTTTGCTTCCGCCGTCGCCAGTTTTCCAGGTAAGTGCAAATAATTTTTCTTCCAGCTTGTGGCTGCCCTAGTTGAGACCAAAAGGGTTAGGTCTTCATCCTCGTCGCCCCGAAGCTCAGCGGCCGGCGCCTCACCATCTCGCCATCTCTCAATCTCGGCCACAAACTCTCATCATTTCTCCGTCTCTCGTCTCTCCGGATTTGAGAATCTCGGCCTCTCGCAATCTCACCCTTGAACTTGCCCTCAGCCTCGTTTCAAACGCCTTACAGGTTCGTTTCAAACGATTATTCTCTCTATCTTTGTCTCTGTTTCTATTTCTGAAATTATTCACTGCCTATATCACTTGCAGTCTTATCCAAGCAAGTATGCTTTTTCTGCATCATTAATTTGATTTTTTGTTTTATCAAGATCATTCTTCTTGATATTAAGTGGCCTTTGAACTTTCACGAGAATGCCCTAGCTGTCTCACGCGGTGGTTCCATTTATAATTTTAAAAAATTTAATTCATTGCAATGCAAACTCTTGGGAATGTCGTGTATAAAACATACGATTCTAGAGGAAATTTATAGGTGCCTTTAGTGGTCCAAATTGAAAGGAACATGATGTTTTATTTTATTTGTAAATGTTTGACATTTAGTAATTTTCTTCTTATTGCCCGAACAAGGGTGGGGATGACAGTGATTTTTAATTTCCTTCTACAAGTGGGTCAGTTGTAGTATATAAACTGAACAATCTGTAAGAACTTGATAGATAGCATTTCCATTTAATTCAAATGCTAGAAAGTTATTAGATGCTTGTTGCATTGTTGTTATCCTCTGATGCAGATAATTTTGGGTGACAGAAGTGAGCAAAAAGCATTCAAATACACAGGAATCACTTGTTTTAATACTGGTTCCTTCTCTACAGAAGTGAGCAAAAAGCATTCAAAATTTTCCTTTAGTTCATATGCCTCTAACCTCAGCTTGTCAGAGACAAATTGATTTAACTGTTCTTCAGCAAGTGAAGCACGGTAGTGTATGGAACTGGAAATTGTACTGTACACTCTTATTTTTCTGTTATAGCTCCCTTATTTCTGCACAACTTTATGACCAGTTTGCTAATCAGTGGAAATTGTTGTATAGTAGGAACAGTTTAGGGAGGATACGTTAATGTTTGTGTCTTCATTGAATTGTAATGAGGCTCCAATAAATACATTATGGGGAAACAAAGGTTATTTACATGGTAGTAAACATATTTTATGCATCCAAACAGCTTGTATCAAATGGATGGAGGATGTTGGTTTGAGAATGTCAGCTTTTTGGCTTCTTCAGCTCTGAACATTTGATTTTGTGGAAGTTGGACTAATGATTCATGCTTTATTTCCAGGTGGGTGGACGAAACGGGGAATGTACATGGTTGAGCAGAGGGTGCAAATGCATCTGCTGAGGCTTTGTTGATTGGTTCTCACATGGTGATGCATTTTATGTCCTCAAAACTTAGTTTACATGCCTTAACCATTAATGATGAGAATTTTATCCCCCTATCAATATTAATGGTTTCTTATTCTTTTGACTAGGATACTGTGGTTGAAGTAATTAGAATTTGAAGTTATTTATTGGCACTTTTTTTATTTGTAGAAAATGCAAGTTTCATATCTTATTGCGGATGGAGGATTTGGATTTTGAAAAATAATTGGTGGGATGTTTTTTTCCTGGTAAGTTTGCTTTGGTGGTCCATTGTGTTCTTTTCTATTTTTTTACTTCTTTTTTGTTTGAATGTCATAATTGATAAATTGATCTGTGGTATTTGTTCTGGTAAATTTTGCCAATCGTATTAGTGTTTTAATTGTTAAGGCTATGTTTTCATGTGTATTGTCTGCTTTTCTCCTGTCCAGGTGGAAGATCCACTAGTAGGAGCCACAAAATATCTGAAGTTGCTGTTGAAGAATTCTCCTGATTCATTGGAGACACATCTGCTCTCTTTTGAATTGTATACTAGAAAACAGAAGATTTTGCTTGCCTTTCAGGTTTGTCTCTGTTAAAATTTGGGTTTGGGAATCTTGTTGCAACTAGCATCTGATTGTTGCTATATAATATTATCAGAGTGGTGACTTAACGGGATTAATAGTTGAGTTTGTCTTCCTTGCTATTCTAAGGTCATTGGGGAGCACTTAGTTCTCAATTATTAATTTAATGAAATGTGGATTGTAGTTGATTAATAGAGTGACTTTTGTTATGAATCTTATGATATGGACTATATCTTTTTCATTTATGAATCTGATTTTTCTTACATGTGTTTTTCTCTATCTTGTGACTTCTAGGCTGTAAAGCAGTTATTGAGATGGATGCTGAGCACCTGGATTCTCATCGTTGCTTGGTATGATATTTCTTCTGAGAATACATAAATATACGAGAAAGAGTGAGATCAGTAATCAAATGAAAATCCCTTGAATTGCACATTTTGCTTTAAAGTCTTTCACATTTTGGTATGTCATTTCTGCCTAAGTTCTGCCCAAGTTCTTTTAGGGATGATGAGAGAAAAATATACCACATCTTTTTTGTAGCCTTTAACCTTGAATAATTGAAGGGTTTAGGCTATGCATAAAATGCTTCTCACCACTCTGTGTATGCAGAATTATATACTTCCGTGCCCTTCTGTCCTTTTACTTAAGTTATTTTTTCTACCTTTTCTGACTTGTCTATTGTCTGGAAATAGATAATTTACTGCAACATTGGTAATCCTCAATCTCTTGGCCAGCAGCCAATAACTTTCTTCCGAGAGGTTGGTTTGTGGTTATTTTTATGGTGAAATGCTGTGGTGTTCATACTATTAAAGAAATCCTTCTTATGACAATCCAAGATCAATTATAGGATCTTGCATTATGCGACCATCTAGCCATTTTGGATAAAAGTGAAACGCAGGGTTTGTTCAGGTAATTAACAAGCTAGTAGATTTAATATTTTTAATGTAATAATTTATTAATTTGTCACTTAGCCTTTTTATTCTTTCAGTTCTATTTTACATATGTAAATTTTATCCTATTAGTTGTTATTTTATCCTTATGTAAATGAAACTAGATTATAAATCCAGGCAACCCAACTAGGCAGGTGAATTGCAGTGAAATTAGTAATATTAATGCAATAGAGTATTTAAGGTTTGAAGCTGAGCATGCTAAATACTAGAACATGGATTTTCTGTCATGCCTCTAGGTTCTTTCTAAGGAAAACCAGTGGGATATTGTCAAATTTTGCAAGCAAGGAGGTTTGGTTCTCTTGGCCGATGAGGTAACTTGATTTTTGTTTTGATATAGCCATGCAACTTAATATATATACTCTTTTTATTAACTATTTTATTGCTCAGGTAATGTTTATTAATTTTGGCTTGGTGAAAGATAGAGGTGGAGGGTGCTATCTAAGGTAATTATGTTCGCTATTGATTTCCTTTTACTCTCTCACACGTATGATTATATTTATATTTTCTGTACATGTATGATTCATTGATTCAATATTTTTTTGTTCACCACAGAACAGTTTCATTAGCATTTGTTATTGTAATAACAAGTTTATTTCCTTCAAATCCTCCTTGTTAGTTATGATTAGTTTTGATGATGTCTTATATTGATGCCATTGTCATAAGCAAAAAGATTGAATAATATAGTTATCTCCTATATTGACTAATTATTGTATTTAATGTAGATCAATCCAAGTTGAATTGTAGAGATTAATCAAGAAGGAGATAAGAGTTGAAAGAAAGAAGTATCTGCAGAGAACAATCCAAGTTGAATTGTAGAGATTGATCAAGAAGGAGATAAGAGTTGAAAGAAAGAAGTATCTGCAGAGGTTATCAAGAAAGTAAGATGTTATCAATGGATTTTGAAGGATAACCAAGAAGAAAAGAAGAAAGAAAGATTCGAATTGTGGAAAATGATCAAGAGAAGAAGAAAGAAAAGAAGAACTTGTTGAATGGAATGAAGATATCATTATTCAAGTTATTATATTGATGCTAGAAGTCTCCAAGGTCATATGGAAGTTGGAATGACCCAATTCAGAGTTAAATCAAGTAAATATGAGGTCCAGGACGAGAAAACTCGAGGTTTGAGTATAAACCTCGAGGTTTGAGTGTCTTCAGCATCTTTGGTGTCTCTGGACTAGCAAACCTCGAGGTTGCAAGTGAAAACTCGAGGTTGCAAGTGAAACCTCGAGGTTGCAGTCAAAACCTCAAGGTTTCAGCACTATCAGCAACTTTGGTGCACTCTGTTCCACGTTCAACTTCTGGTGACCTTCGGTAATTTGATGATATCTCTCAAACCAGGATTCGGATTGACATGAAACCAACGGCATATGAAACTAGACATCAAACACGTACTTGTGACAAAGATTCAAGTCCAAAGGAGTTAAGATCAAGGAGATATGAATTTTACAAGTTGACACAAACATCACCGTCACAGTCAGAACCAAGCTTCAATGTTTTGAGTGTATCTCATAAACCAAAAATCCAATTGAGCTCAAATCAGTGCCATTGGAAAGTAGACACACAGAGCTTTCCAACAAGAGTTGAACGGACCAAAACGGAGTTCAGACCAGCGAGATATGGCTTTTGAAAGTTGACAGTCAGTTCAGGACATCAGCAAAAATGCTGATCAAGAACAGCCTTCATTCATTGGATCATAACAGACATAATACAATGGGTTTGGAGCTGATTCTTCTTGCATTGGATTCTTACCTCGAGCTTGGACATGTAAACTTGAGTTTGAGGTTTGGTATTCTGTCTTAAAACTTGAGATTTCATGAAAATACTTCAAACCTCGAGTATCACTTTTGAACCTCGAGTATTATGGCTTACAGAGAGCAAATTGGTTTTCAAAATATTGAAAATGTAACACCCCAATTTCCATACCACTTATTGTGTTCATAAACACATAATACTGAGGAATACGGTATTGTCAAATCAGAGTAATGCGGATGATAGAGCATACATTATCATTTGGATAATGAGTATCCGATACAATGCCCAAACTTAAGCTGGCATATTAAAAATCTCGAACGAATATTCTTTCCAGAACTAGTCTTTCTTCCGAACTTCGTTCTGTCTGGTGACATTTCACGTACTTCCTTGAATAGTTCCTTCTTCCATCTAGCTTCTCTTCTTGAAGCTTTTGCCAAATCTAAGATTCAATACACATTGAATCTCAGGTAATAGATAACCTTATTTGCAAATATGAAATGTAAATGCAGTATAACACATGTAAAAGCATAGAATAATTTACAGTAAACAAGTCGCACCGTAACCGCAGTTAACGGCCAAGGACCTCAGCCCTTTAGGACACGCAGCCCTATGAGACCGCAGCCTCAAATCCATAGCTAGGAAATAAACATGCAAATTATCTAGCAAATATGATCAGTCATACATAATTACATACATACATGCTAATAAGAGTTAACGTTACTGTACGCGAACGTACCTTCCTTCCACGTGAATAGTAGTTTACTATTCATGTATACGTCACTATTCATGAATAGTAATATGCCCGTCCTTTGAATCCGACTCCAAACTTCCCGGACATCCTAACATATCACCGTATCACTTAGAATAATGCTCTAAGGGTTATTTATATCAGCATTGACCATTTTACCCTTACATTTCTCCAAAAACGGAATTTCCAGCATTTTGCCCAGATTTTTCTCTAACTTTGAAAAATCATAATTAATTCTACAAAACTCCAAATGAGGTGCTGTAAAATTCCACATAACCCTTGATATGTCTATTCTCAAGGAAAAATAACGGTACAAACTCAAAATCTCTGTATCATTCCCAGATTTTCCGTTTCCAAACACTACTCAGATTTAAATCCAGTAAACAAAGCTTAACTTCAAAAATTATGATCTCCTTGTCCAGAGCTCAAAACGTTACAAATTATATATCAACGGAAAGCCCTGGATGTTTACTTTATATCTGGAAAATTTCATAATTTTATCACATGCTGTTTATTCCCAGATTTTAAAAATGTGAATATTGTCCAGAAAAACATCTCAAAATAACACTGTCTTATAAGGTGACAGAAAATTCTTATGAAAACTCTTATTTTCCAGTAAGCTTTTGATCCTCAAAAATAACATTAAACAACTGAAATAAATATGGGAGAGGTATTAAAATCCTTACCTAAGCCCAAAAGTCAATTGCATTTAACCTTCTTGTCTTCACCGAATACTTTCTCAATTTCCATTGTCCTCTCTCTCTCTTTTGGTTTCTCCACTATTTTTCTCTCTTTCGGCTTTCCAATATTTTCTTTCTTTGTTGGACGACATGCATACAACAATGGGAAAGTGTGTCCTCTATTTATAATTGCCAAAAATGAGAAGGTGTGGTATACGTATCATTTGGTGGAGTGTTGGTATGTTTGGTGGAAGGTTGGAGAATAAATATAAAAGTGGGTGAAGAATTTGTGTGTGTGTATGCTGTGCGTTTGGCAAGAAGGTAGGGAGTATATGTGTACATCATGTACCAATTTGCTTCCTCTTTAATTGAGGTGTAAAGATGGAAAAATGACTAATTAAAATAATACCCATCCTACACTAATTCTTGAATTCCTACGGGCACACATTCTCCAATTTTCCATACACATTCTCCAATTTTCCATATGTTGGCCAAAGGTCATTGTAAGAGGGTGGTAGATGTTGTGTATGAGGAAATCAAATACCATTTCATACTTCAACCACTTTATACTTATTTACCAATATCCAACTACCATTTAATATTTATTTGCAAATATTAAATAAGTATTGGAAATTAAATCCTTAATTCCAATAATTACTCATATAGTCCTTCAGACCAAATTTCATAATGTATACGTGAATAGTAAAAACGTACATGTGAATAGTAAATTACTATTCATAGTCCCAAAATATACTGATCCCAAATTTGTCACATTTAAATACTGGGTCTAGTAGTCTTCCAAATATAGACTAATTTCCAAATCTTTAGACCCAAAATTCGGGATATTACAGAAAACCTCGAGGTTAAGTTTACAACCTCGAGGTTGAGCCTTGTTTTTAAAAAACTGAACTGTGTAATTTCAGAGGCAACCTCGAGTATGGAATTTCAACCTCGAGGTTATCGGGCTCTAGTGAAAAATGAAATTTTGAATCAAGTTTCTAACCTCAAGGTTACCTTTGGAACCTCAAGGTTGGTGAGCCTCTGTGATTTTCAAAAGGTTTCTTTTTAAAGGGAAACCTCGAGGTTCACATCCCAACCTCGAGGTTACATGTTTTAAAACCCGTGTTTGCCTGAAACCTTCAAGCAAACCTTGAGGTTGGATGAACCAACCTCAAGGTTTGTGAAACAAACCTCAAGGTTTGTAGCCGTTACTGCAGATTCAAATTTGGCAAATCTGTAATACCTTCTTGTTTGATCTCAATGCTTTACATGATTATTCTATATTGATTCTAGATATGTTTAACCATCTTTCTAGTGAGTTTCAGACAGATTAACGAAGGTTTATTGAAGGATTAGAGCAAAAGCAAAAAGTGTGTCAGAACATTAAATGCTCAAGACCAGAAACTTGCTTTCTTTGGTTAATCCACCTGTACACGTCTGCAAAAGGCTAAAAGGAAGATTACTACAGCAAGCAAAGTCTTCTCCAACGGGCAAATCTACAGAAAGCCACCTCAGATCAATTATACAACTGGATTAGTTGGAGATTAGAGAGAGAAGCTGACCACACTTAAAGATAATCAGCTACAACGGTCTGATTGACTCTTCAACGGTCAAAAACAGTCACAGACTCTTCTCTACCTATAAAAGACATGGATTGAAGCAGAAAAACGAGGAGACATGATTACCATGCCAAAATGCTGATGCTCTGCTTCTACATCATTCTCACTCTGTTTTTCATATCTAAATAGCTTAAGAGTGTGAAATGAATTGTGTCTGTACTTCAGTGTTTATTTATCCATTCCTTTGAGAGGAAACTTATTGTAAACACATTATCTTTCTGAGAGTTACTCAAGATTGGGTAATCTTGAGTGGGATATACATTGTGTTGATTACAACTTGTAAGGGGGAGTGAATCCTAGTGAGAGGATTACTTCGAGTACAGAGTGTGTAATCAAGCAGTGTATTGATTACAGATTGTAAGGGGGAGTGAATCCTAGAGAGAGGATTGCTTCAGTTACAGATCGTGTAATCAAGCTTATTGAAGATAGTGGATTGAAAATCCCAAGTGTGGCTTGGGGACTGGACGTAGGTCAAGGAGGGCCGAACCAGTATAAATCTGTTTGCAAGCTCTTCTTCCTTATCTTTTACATTTCCAGCATTTACATTTGAGCAATTATCAATTGTTTGAAAACTTACTTTTGTTACTCAAGATGAAAACACTGAATTGCGAAAATGTTTTAAAGAGAGGAAATTTTTATATATCACCCAATTCACCCCCCCTCTTGGGTGATAGCCGGAACTTACATTTGGTAGCAGAGCAGGTCTCTTGTTTAAAGGACTTAACCGTCTCAAGAGTCTCAACGACTGATTTTGGGTGTTTTTCATTTTCAGAAGGCTTTGATTATACAATTCCACCGGTTCTCAAAGATATTGATTTTTGGTTTTGGAAAGCTAGAATGACTACTTTTATCAAAGCAACTGATTTTGATATGTGGAATGTTTGTAAATGTCTTTGATTTCAAACCAAGAAAGGATTGGACAGAAAAAGGAAAGAAATGGTTTTCGTTGAACATTAGAGCAATGAAAATTTTGTATAGTGCTTTAACTGAAAATGATTTTGTGAAAATCAAATATTGCTCTAGTGCTAAAGAAATATGGGATACTCTTGATTCTCTTTATGCTTCTAACAATTGTGTTGAAGTTTGTAGTGTTGATAGTTCATCTGAAATGACAAGCGATGTATCCTTGATGAACAATTGGAAGTGGAGAATGAAGAAGGAGAAATCATCGAATACTTCCAAAATCCAGTCAACACAAAAGAACAAGAGAAAGATGATTCCCAAGGAGAGCTCATGGAAGATCATGATGAACCATTATCTAAAGCTCAAGATGCACAAGTGGTAAACAACTCCAATTCTTCTTGTGTAGTTAAGAAAAGTGTTTTTGAACGTTTTTATAGAATTGTTTTTCAACCAATTACTGATTCTATTTTGAAAAATGAAAGTGTTTTCAATCATGCTGGAGAATCATATGGGAAGAAAGAATACACAAACATGAATCACTCGAAATTGAATCCACTAGAATCACATAATTCTTGCAAAGTTGTTCATAACATACATTATTCTATTATTTGCAACTATTGTGGAAAATCTGGACATATTTCTCATACATGCTATATTAGGAGAAATTCTAATGTGAGAAATAAATTTGTTTGGGTCCCTAAAGGACAATCAAGGTCCAATACTAACAGTCAAGGACCTAAGTATAAGTGGGTACCGAAATGTCCATCTAGAACTCCATGTGTGCAGGATAATTTGAATATCAATGGACATCAAGGTACAAAGAAGAGGAAGAAGAAGTCAAGAGTTCCTCATGCACCAAAGAAGGAGATCATAGAATCCATATCAAGCAAGAGAACTCCCATGGCACCCATTGCTGAAACTACAAAGCTGAATCATAAGAAGCAATGGATACAAGCAAGAAGAGTATCATCTACCCCAAGAACAAATCTCCATAGAGTACCATTCAATTATCTTGAGGAGAACAAGAAAAGGAGATTCTCTCAACTATCAAATAGAAGACTCTTGAAGTCAAAATCCTTTGAGATAGCTTTGAAGACACCCATTGAAAGACATATGACGAGTCAATGTGATGAGAAGAGGCAATGGGTGAGCAAAGTCAATCCTCCTAGCACCTAAGGCAGAGGTATACAATGGTAAAACCTCTTATGCTTTCATCTGAAACTTTCTTTGAGGTTTTATATCTTGTAGCCTTAGGAATGAGCATTGCAACTATTTTCCTTAAAATCCGGGTTCTCACATCCTGATCTATTTCTGAAAGAGATTGCAATGTTCAATAGGTATAACTCCTTATGCATATATGATGATCTGAAAAGAAAGTATTTATTTTATGCATAAGGTCATGATTAATTCATTTTGCTCAATCATTCTAAATTAATTATATTCATAAGAGCATGTGAATTTTGGTTCCTACAAGCTAACGTTGATTGGATCCAAGGTTGGATACCAAGAAAGACAAAGATTTATAAAGTTTTGTAGGATGAAAGAAAGCTTCTTAAGAAAGCAACATAGAGAAATGATTCAAGTCTTGAGAAAGCTTAACAAACTATGCTTGATGTTGATGGTGAACAACCGAAAAAGGAGTTATCAACACCAATCCATCTCAACCAAGCAAGCTTCTATGAGGACAAAGGGAATTTCGGTGATATCTAATCCTTACCCCATATCGTGTTTATATGAAATTCATTTTTGGGTAATGAATACTTGTCTATAATTGCATTCCATTAAGCAATCAATCAGTTATACTCTTTTCAAAATGTTTTCAGATTGCTAAATGGACCATAAATGAATTTGTTAGTGAATAATCAAACAAGTGAACTTGTGCATAACTTTGTTGGCTTTATATTTTTGAAATGCACAAGTGCAAAATCTGTTTGGATTTCAATCCACGTTGTTTTTAATAAAATGCATATAAATGCTTTGAGAACATATTCATACTTAGATTGCATTCAAATAAGGTTGCAAATTGGAAGTTAATATTGTATATTGAATGTTAGATATGCTTCAAATGTGTCCAATTGAGTTTTCTCTGTCATTCACATATTGATCTTTGTTATTGAATGTAATGCTTGAACTCCTCATTCTTTATTCTTTATTAAGTTAGATCTTATATCTAACAAATTGATTATCTATATGAGTCTCAAGCTTATTTCCATAAAAGAATCCAATTTGTGAAAATCTCATGCTTATTGGATAAATTCTTATTGGTCAAGTTACTCCAAGCATTATGAATGTTCACTAATGCATTAACCATTATATGGAATAACTTACTAGGATAATATTTTGGAACTCTAATCATTTGGATTAATGAGTTTGTACTTCATTGTCTATGAATCCTAGTACTTCTTGTGTTACTCAAATACATCAGCATTCGTGTTCATCTATATTCTGAGTAACTATCTCTGCATATTCATACTCTTGCCTTGAATGTTCTTATATTTTTAAGACTCTACTCTCTAAGGCAAGATTATCTCTTGGTCAATAGCAAAGTTATTAAGCTTATATATGTTGAGCTAAGCATGTCTTGACAATGCTTTACTTTCATGACTTTGGCTTTTCAGAAAATTCTTCCACATGTTAACTTCAATGTTCAACATGCTCTTCAAATCTGAAGCATATTGATATATTCATTAAACCTGTTGACTTCCATCATATTTATAATGAGCATTGTTTAAAAAAAAAAATCTTTCATGTATGAAAAGTATTGATTTCATAATGTGTAATTACATTTTTGAAAGATCATTCAAGATTTGAAATACTTTGCATATTTGATTATATTTCTTGAAAAATCTGAAATTCAAATTGATAAATGCTTATCGTTATAGATAAGGTTTTCTATACTCATTTTTATCAATGACATCTTTTCTGCTTAAAGTGTATTCACAAATTGTCATTGAGAAATAACATTTTTGGTATCATTTAGTTGTTACCCTATTCAATTCATTGGCTTGACCTTATTTGTTTGGGTAAGACTATGTATTGATCTTTGATTGTTATACTCTTTGCTCAAACATCATATGATTTAATTCTATAAGAGTATAAGAGTTTTTCATGTCTAATCAGTTGTATGAACTCAAGAATCATTGAGTACCAAAGAACATATATTTTTGCAGGAGTAGACCAAAATGTTTTGTGTCAGACACAAAGAACATAGGCCAACAAAATAGATCATTTCAGTGGCTATGTTTGCAAATTCTGTGGCATCACTTGAGTGACATTCCATCACTAGCAAGAGGCTTAAACCAAGATGATAAGGAGTATGCTAGCTTGATGAAGAGCTATGAGCAGAAACTACCGTGAAGTCTTACACAAAGCTTATTTGGGATTTCTTCTTCTAAGATGCATTCAGAACAATTGATAATAGCTAGCCAATGATGCATCTATGGACTACAAATGATTATGACTCAAGTAATTACAATATTACTTGAGTGAGGTATTGTATTTTTCAATAATATTCATATATCATAATCATTTCTCTGTTTTCAGGCTAACTTGATTTTATTCACTCAAATTTTTCATGAAGTTTAGCCTAATCAAATTATTTTTAAAATGATCGTTATGCTTTAAAACTCTTTTATCATCATAAAAAGCATAAGTGATTTGATTATACCAATTTCAAGTCCACCCAAGTGAACTTGAAAGTCTTTCAATTCTGAGGTACTATGTTGTGAGCAAAGATATTTTCAAACCTCATAACATTTAGTGCATCATTATTATTTGGTATCATAAAAGGGAACTTCACATTTTAGTCATGCATTCATTAAGGGGGAGCTTCACATTCATATATGCTTTATACTTTAAAAGCTCACCTTCTATATTTGAAGAAAAACCATTTTAAGTATACTCATCTGCATTCATTATCTTTTATTAGTTTTGATGATGAGTTAATATCATGTTTTCCTTTCATTATCTTTATTTAAAAAATATCACATAGAAATGGGTACTTTGATATTTAACTTGCACTAACAAATCTTTTGGAAAGAATGTTTTCAATTTGTAGCAGGAGATTATGTTATGTGCTAGGACTTTCCTTAATGCCCTATAAAAATAGCTACATGAAGAAAAGGAAAGGATGGAAGCTGAAGTACTGATGATCATATTCATTCATATGAGATACAACTAAAGAAGCCAGTACTTTAGAGTCATCTCAGAGGTTATTCAGAGCACATCACAGATCTCAAAGCTAGCAAATGGACTTCACAGATCGTTCATCAATTTGCAAAACCAACATGAGCATTTCTAATCCCTATCTTTTTATTTTAAGTAGAAATTTTGCACATGTTTGGTATCTATATGTTTTAAATGTGAAAGATGTCTTGAAAACCTCTCCAAATTTTCTCAAATTTGTTTTCATAAAAACATTCTAAGCTGCTTCATATTTAGAATGAAAGCATTTTCAATCGGGGAGAGAAAATAAGTTTCTTTGACTCTTTTCATCTGGTTTCATATATGTTTTTCTTTAAGCATGCATAAGGTGCATAGGTTCTAGGTGTTGTGTCTCATTGCATTTCATTGTATCTTGCTGATCTTGTAGTAATTGGTTCTGATATCAGTGATTATCAGAGTGCTTATCCTTTCTGGTATCAGTTCTGCTTGTATGAAGTTTGCTCGATGAATACATTTCTAGTTGTTTATGATGCTAATCTGTTTATCTGCTCCCATCCTCTAATTAACTTGTGTTGAAATGCAAAATTGGTCGTTTTCTGATAACTTAACATTCAACTTTTTGCTAATGACAAATAAGGGGGAGAGAAATGGCAAGAAAAATATGTTGGGCCTTATACTTATATATTTTCATATTCATACATATTTTTCTTAAGGTATTTGCCATCATCAAAAAGGGGGAGAATGTTAGTTATGATTAGTTTTGATGATGTCTTATATTGATGCCATTGTCATAAGCAAAAAGATTGAATAATATAGTTATCTCCTATATTGACTAATTATTGTATTTAATGTAGATCAATCCAAGTTGAATTGTAGAGATTAATCAAGAAGGAGATAAGAGTTGAAAGAAAGAAGTATCTGCAGAGAACAATCCAAGTTGAATTGTAGAGATTGATCAAGAAGGAGATAAGAGTTGAAAGAAAGAAGTATCTGCGGAGGTTATCAAGAAAGTAAGATGTTATCAATGGATTTTGAAGGATAACCAAGAAGAACAGAAGAAAGAAAGATTCGAATTGTGGAAAATGATCAAGAGAAGAAGAAAGAAAAGAAGAACTTGTTGAATGGAATAAAGATATCATTATTCAAGTTATTATATTGATGCTAGAAGTCTCCAAGGTCATATGGAAGTTGGAATGACCCAATTCAGAGTTAAATCAAGTAAATATGAGGTCCAGGACGAGAAAACTCGAGGTTTGAGTATAAACCTCGAGGTTTGAGTGTCTTTAGCATCTTTGGTGTCTCTGGACTAGCAAACCTCGAGGTTACAAGTGAAAACTCGAGGTTGCAAGTGAAACCTCGAGGTTTAGTTGCAGTCAAAACCTCAAGGTTTCAGCACTATCAGCAACTTTGGTGCACTCTGTTCCACGTTCAGCTTCTGGCGACCTTCGGTAATTTGATGATATCTCTCAAACCAGGATTCGGATTGACATGAAACCAACGGCATATGAAACTAGACATCAAACACGTACTTGTGACAAAGATTCAAGTCCAAAGGAGTTAAGATCAAAGAGATATGAATTTTACAAGTTGACACAAACATCACCGTCACAGTCAGAACCAAGCTTCAATGTTTTGAGTGTATCTCATAAACAAAAAATCCAATTGAGCTCAAATCAGTGCCATTGGAAAGTAGACACACAGAGCTTTCCAACAAGAGTTGAACGGACCAAAACGGAGTTCAGACCAGCGAGATATGGCTTTTGAAAGTTGACAGTCAGTTCAGGACATCAGCAAAAATGCTGATCAAGAACAGCCTTCATTCATTGGATCATAACAGACATAATACAATGGGTTTGGAGCTGATTCTTCTTGCATTGGATTCTTACCTCGAGCTTGGACATGTAAACTTGAGTTTGAGGTTTGGTATTCTGTCTTAAAACTTGAGATTTCATGAAAATACTTCAAACCTCGAGTATCACTTTTGAACCTCGAGTATTATGGCTTACAGAGAGCAAATTGGTTTTCAAAATATTGAAAACCTCGAGGTTAAGTTTACAACCTCGAGGTTGAGCCTTGTTTTTAAAAAACTGAACTGTGTAATTTCAGAGGCAACCTCGAGTATGGAATTTCAACCTCGAGGTTATCGGGCTCTAGTGAAAAATGAAATTTTGAATCAAGTTTCTAACCTCAAGGTTACCTTTGGAACCTCAAGGTTGGTGAGCCTCTGTGATTTTCAAAAGGTTTCTTTTTAAAGGGAAACCTCGAGGTTCACATCCCAACCTCGAGGTTACATGTTTTAAAACCCGTGTTTGCCTGAAACCTTCAAGCAAACCTTGAGGTTGGATGAACCAACCTCAAGGTTTGTGAAACAAACCTCAAGGTTTGTAGCCGTTACTGCAGATTCAAATTTGGCAAATCTGTAATACCTTCTTGTTTGATCTCAATGCTTTACATGATTATTCTATATTGATTCTAGATATGTTTAACCATCTTTCTAGTGAGTTTCAGACAGATTAACGAAGGTTTATTGAAGGATTAGAGCAAAAGCAAAAAGTGTGTCAGAACATTAAATGCTCAAGACCAGAAACTTGCTTTCTTTGGTTAATCCACCTGTACACGTCTGCAAAAGGCTAAAAGGAAGATTACTACAGCAAGCAAAGTCTTCTCCAACGGGCAAATCTACAGAAAGCCACCTCAGATCAATTATACAACTGGATTAGTTGGAGATTAGAGAGAGAAGCTGACCACACTTAAAGATAATCAGCTACAACGGTCTGATTGACTCTTCAACGGTCAAAAACAGTCACAGACTCTTCTCTACCTATAAAAGACATGGATTGAAGCAGAAAAACGAGGAGACATGATTACCATGCCAAAATGCTGATGCTCTGCTTCTACATCATTCTCACTCTGTTTTTCATATCTAAATAGCTTAAGAGTGTGAAATGAATTGTGTCTGTACTTCAGTGTTTATTTATCCATTCCTTTGAGAGGAAACTTATTGTAAACACATTATCTTTCTGAGAGTTACTCAAGATTGGGTAATCTTGAGTGGGATATACATTGTGTTGATTACAACTTGTAAGGGGGAGTGAATCCTAGTGAGAGGATTACTTCGAGTACAGAGTGTGTAATCAAGCAGTGTATTGATTACAGATTGTAAGGGGGAGTGAATCCTAGAGAGAGGATTGCTTCAGTTACAGATCGTGTAATCAAGCTTATTGAAGATAGTGGATTGAAAATCCCAAGTGTGGCTTGGGGACTGGACGTAGGTCAAGGAGGGCCGAACCAGTATAAATCTGTTTGCAAGCTCTTCTTCCTTATCTTTTACATTTCTAGCATTTATATTTGAGCAATTATCAATTGTTTGAAAACTTACTTTTGTTACTCAAGATGAAAACACTGAATTGCGAAAATGTTTTAAAGAGAGGAAATTTTTATATATCACCCAATTCACCCCCCTTCTTGGGTGATAGCCGGAACTTACACTCCTCAGCTACCAGAGATGCATATGACAAAGTGGCCTTTAAATGGTCACATCAATGAATCAACTGATGAAGAAGAACCTAATGAAGATTCAAAAAGGGCTAGGACCAAAAGACTATCAGTTGTGAGTGATCTTGCAGATAAAATTAATAAAGTGCAAAATGAGGAGGATTTGAAATCGTGTCTGGAGATGAAGATGAAATCGCATATTGTTAATTCAAATAAAGGATTAGACTTATTTATGATTTTTGTGGTTTTTAGTTCATTTTATTGGCAACATTAGTTATATTTCGTTTTGTTTAAATATAATTTTTTAGGATTGCTATTGTATATATTTTTTCATATACATTTTTTTAATACAATATTCAGTATTATTTATATTTTTTTATGATTGTTATTATATCCATGGTACACTACTTTTTGTACTCACTTTTCTAAAATTAAAAAAAAATATTTTTTAAAAATATTTTTTAAAAAAATTTATTAGTTTTGCTACGGAAATATTTTCCGTAGCAAACTGGAGAATTTGCTACGGAATTTGTATCCGTAGCAAATTCTCGAATGTGGGAAAATTTGCTACGGAATAAGAATCCGTAGCAAAACTAAGTATTTGCTACGGAAACAAATTCCGTAGCAAATTTCGAATTTGCTACGGATACAATGTTCGTAGCAATTTGCTACGGAATCTTTTTCTGTAATACTCTAAAAATCTTATTTAGCATAACCACTAAATGATACCTATTAAAGTAGGTGAATATGTGGTCTCAAAGATATTATAGTTCATCTAGTTTAAAATTAGAGAATTTTCTCCTAAAGTTAAATAAACCAAAACAAACTCAAATACTCTAAGTTCATTTAGGGATCATAAAATACTCTATAATTTTCATATTGAAGCATAGTTCATATTTAAAATTTTAAAGGGGCATAAAATGTTATTGAAATATCAAACAAATTAGAGGAAAGTGTCAATAATTGATTGGACAAATAATTGTACATTAATTAAAGTAATTGCATTGATTTTTGCAATTAATTATTGAATCCTCTTAGGAACCATAAAATATCATAAAATGCAAGTAATTACCAAATTAAATTATGGTTCACATGGAATTAAAAGGATCAATAATTGTGTCAAATCTTTATTAATAATCAAGGAATTGATTAAGCATCATTAACTTATTAAGAGGTGAAATTTACTAAAATACCCTTAATTAACACACTAATGCATAAAATCATAATTGACTCATAGAAAGCCCTAAAGAGCTATCATCACACTGAGCCCAATTAAGGGGTGAATAATAACAATTAATGAGCAATTGAAATTACAACAATGAATACACTAAATGTAACTAAATTAAATTAGGCATAAATAAAGATGTATAATTCCAATTAAAAGTCAATGACTAATTAAGAGTTGTTTAAATGAATTTCTAAGGACTATAATTAAATTGGGGTTCCTAAAATAATATAAGATATCATGAAAATAGGAAAGTATGTTGTCTCCAAAATAGCAGTGTATTTATTCTACTTCTTGAATAAGTTGTCGGTAGGATTTAATAGAGCAAAATTCAACTCCCTAAATTTTATTAGGGGTCATAAAATATTGTAAAATGTCCTAAAAACCCCTAAACCAATTAAATGAAATTTCCAACAATTCAAGAACGATTAAATTCACACTTAGTGGGTATATTGTCATATAATTCACATATTGACAAAATTAAGCCGTAAAGGAGTAGGAAGGGATTCAAAACAATTAGAGAACACTAAAAATTAATCATTGGGCATCAAAAATACATCTTAATTGAATTGACATTCATAACTAACCTAATGGCAAATATTAACAAACAATTCGAATTATTTAGGCTAAATTCCATATTAAAGCTTAACAAGGAATCGATTAATTGAAACAATTAGAATTAGTAGGATCATAATTGGATTGGGGAACAATTAAAACATTTCAAACTAAACCTAATTAAGCTAAATCAAATAATAAACAAGAAGAAATTAAATTAGGGCTTTTACCACAACAATGCACATTGGACCAATTTTTGGAAATCCAAACTCTTGCCCAACAAAACAATAAAGCCCGAAAACAATCAAAAACCCCAAAAATCTGAAGGGGAGCACGGTTTTGGGTGAAGCTTCAAGGGGAAGAGTTGATTTTTCATCACATGTGCCAAATGGTAGCTTCTTGGATACAAACTACTATTGCATTCTTGCACCCCAAGGCCTTTAGCTTCTAGGAGAAGGAAAAAGAAAGAGAAGAAGGGAGAGAGAGAGAGAGGGCAGATGAGTGTGTGTGTGTGGTGAGGATTTAAAGTTTCAATGAAGCCCTAGATCCAATGGTGGAGTTTTATCAAGAGGAAAGTTGCATTTTATTACCAAATTGCCCAACCTTTTCACTATAAATAGGGGCCAAGCTCTTCACATTTTCCTCACACCAAGCAAAGCCACACTTGCTTATTTGAGAGAGAGTTGAGAGAGTTGGAGAAAAGCTTGAAGGAGTCCAAGCTTTAGGTAAGCAAAGTTCTTTAGTTGAGTTTTAAATTCATAGGTAGAAGTAGTTTGATCTTTAAAATTCTAGAATAATTTTAGTTTCATGTTTTTATAGTTAGAAATAGTCTTATTTCGAAAATTTATTGAAGAAAGTGGTCTTGCAAAATTTCCGGGTTAGAAACACAGTAGTAACGAAGTTCTGGTGAAAATTCGTCGGTTAGGCGATTTTTGAAACGAGTCACAGAAAAACACTGTTTTCATATTGAAAATGTTATTGGAAAATTCTGAGAAAATTCATGGTTGAAGTGGACATATAGAGATTTCCAAATCTGTAAATAACATGTTAAAATGAACTCTGTACAGTGAGAAAGAAATTCTCAAAGTTATGTTACGAAAATGCTGAAAATTCTGGGCAGAGGATGAACACGTGAAATCTGGGAGTGATTTTTGAATTCTGGGCAAAGTTTGATATTTTTCCTGGAAAATATACATCCTAATGAGTCCAAAACATTTTATGGATCTTTGTTTCGATTTTTCTAGAATTAGTTATGATTTTTTCAAAGATAGGCGAAATTCTGCCCAATAGTTTCAGCGTCCACCAACGAATTTTGAGGAAAGAAATTGATAATCTAGGGTACCAAGGGTAAAATAGTCAGTAGTGGCCAAAAATATCTTCTAGTATATTATCTTTAAATTAATGGGACGATATTGCTCTGATAGGCTGTCCGAAAGAACGCAGACCGATCAATTACGTATCGAGACTATCGACTCAGGTACGGACGCGTATTGTAACACTAACTCTGATGCTTATTGTATGCTTATATGTGATAGATAGTCTGAAACTCTGTTTTGAAAATTGATCGTACACATACAGCTTGATACG
Source organism: Acacia crassicarpa (assembly GCA_034222035.1). Classification (NCBI taxonomy): domain Eukaryota; kingdom Viridiplantae; phylum Streptophyta; class Magnoliopsida; order Fabales; family Fabaceae; genus Acacia; species Acacia crassicarpa. The sequence continues at coordinate 23,601,162 of JAWXYG010000004.1, forward strand.
GGTTATAGTCGTGATAACGCCGTTATGTTTTCCTAGCGCTGAGGACACGATAGGCCATCGTGGCACTGGAGATAGTGCAGACCATAATAACATGCATATTGCAGTGGCTGTGTTATGTTATTATCTGAATATGAGAATATTGTATGTGATTATTACTGTTTTGCCATGGATATCTGTCATACATATTTGATACATAAGCATGAGGTTAACTGTTACCTGAGGTTCAATGGTAATTGAACCTCAGTTCTTAACATAGCGTCAGGGTCCAGAGGAACCAGGGCTAAAGACGAGGATAAGGAGCCAGCGCGAGGACAAAGACGGAGAAATTTTTATTTCGACGTTATTTTGTTAAACTATTTACATACTACAGTACCGCTGTGTAAGCAGCCAGATACTACATCAATGTTTATCAGATACTCACACTTTTGAAATTATTCCGATGCTCTACTCTGATCAATTCTTTCAAAAACGGTTTAGAAAATTGGGATGTTACATTTTCCGTAGCAAATTGCGACGGAATTGGAAATCCGTCGCAAATTTGCAACGGATTTTCTGTTTCCGTAGCAATTTGCTACGCAAGATTTTGCTACGGAAAAAATCCATAGCAAAATCCGTAGCAAAACGATTTTGCTACGGAAAAACAGATTTTTTCTGTAGCAAAATGATTTTGCTACGGATTTTTTCCGTAGTAAAATTTGAATTTTTTTGTAGTGAATGAGGGCATAATGAGAAAATAGTAAAAAATTGTTATGAAACTAAGTAAAATAACAAGAGAGATTAAGATGAAGAAATGTAAGAGAGAAATGAAGAGTAAGGAGAGAGTGATTCTTCTTTCTATTGTACTCTTCAACTTTTGATACATGCCTACTATATATAGGCAATAAACCCTTCACTTCCATTACAAGAGTTACAAAAGAATAAATCTACATAATGGTATATTATGAGGTTTTGTAAATTATTTACATTAGTCATATAAAACTCCCATGCCATATTCATGCCATAGGTTACATGGCTTTAAAAACTTCAAAAAACTCTTCTTGAAAAGGTTGTGGACATTCACACCAATATTTGAATATTCATAACACTCCCCCTTGAATGTCCATTATGAATGTACCTCATTAAAAACTTTAAGTAGGAAAAACCCAGTGGGATAAAAACCTAGCCAAAGAAAAGAATACAACATCCATTGATGCACTGTCCAATGCTGCCTCATTAAAAACCTTTCTAGGAAAATCCAGTGTGATAAAACCTAGATCAGGGAAAAAGAGTACAGCGTGTATCGACTCCCCTTTTTTGACAACATCAGTATTACTCCCTTGAAGACTACATTACTTTCAATGTCTTTTGAGCATATCATTCTTTTTGTCATCAAACATTCTATTGTATATCTGCAAGAACTAAATATTTCCAGCGAAATCATAATAATACTAACATGATTTCAAGGCATTCTTATAAAATATATCTAGATGCATATCAACAGATATTCATTAAAACGATTATATCATACATGCTTTGATAGCTTTAAATCATACAAAACTTATTAAGTATTATTTTCGAGAACTTTGAATTAAATGCTTCTGGCATCTTGAGTCCTTTAGGGACATGTGCTACTAGCACTCTTGGATCCTTTGAAGATTCTTATGCAATCTTCATAATTTAATAAGCCATATGCATATGCTATATAACAATATCTAATAGACGCATAATTTATCATTCATAAACTGCCAGATTAATTTATTGTATCCACCACAAAATCATATATTTCAATTTGGACTTCATGTCCATGACTATCATAATATGATTATATTTGCGTCACTCTCAATTTTACTTATCCTCTTGGCCAATAATCTTTATATAATATCTTCATTTGATCACGTGATATCATCATCAAAATTGTTGTCGACAACTTTATCTTTTCGGTTCTATTTTTCCAATTCGACATAACAATATTAATATTACTCAGGTACCTGAACCTCTCTTGAGGTTTTCCAATAAGTTATGTCTCAGTACTCTTCTGGAGCACCTGCCTCCTTAATATGATCATCTTAATCATATGCTCCAATTTATCCATAATATTTATATTTGGAACCGAATACTTACTCATGCTTCAGACATGTTACTAATTGGAGCATTTTTAGCTGGAATATGAGATTTAATAAATCTCATTTATGTCAGTAATTCTATTTGGCAAATATATCATGAACACATAACTTGATGAACTTCTGATTCATACTTCTTTATTTGAGGATATATACTTTGCGATAATGCATTCCATGTATTCTCTTGTCCAGCTATTCAATTTCTCCCCCTCGTGTTAAGAAAATAATGTCAAATATCAATTGACTAATCATACAGTATAAGTCTCCTCAATCCATTTGTTTCCTTTAGAAACATCATTTTGTTTCATATAGAGACAAACAAGAAGAAGAAGGTCCTTATACAACATTTATCTCAACTTTCTTTCTATATCCATCTGTGTGCATTGTGGTGGATTTATAAGCATTGCATATTCAAACATTTTTAGATGGAATTTGTCTGGCCACTGACCAAAAGCCAATTTTACCGGGAGAATTTTGTTAGCTTATATAAGTGCTACAATATGTAAGATCAAATATACCAACATAAAAATTTTGTTATCATAAAATTGATTTAGCTATTTATGGAGGCTTTAAATCATGATTTCTAGATCGTATAATTTAGAAATTGTGCACTCAATTTATTCAAACATTATTGCAAGCTTCAAGTTGCAAATATTCTTATAAACTTCAGGTTGCAAGATAATAATTTCATATGTAACCATCTTATAGATGCATCTTTCAAATTTGTATGGTTTACATGTTATTTCAATGAGCCCATATAATTTTGTTTGACATATTTCCAGAAATCCATTACTAATCATGACCAATGATATTCTCATAGACAATTTGTTTGGAGAACAAACAGCACATAATTCATAAATAATATATTGGTTATTCTTGAAGAATCTTCTGACTTTTCAATGGATGTCAATACGTAATCTTATTTGCATTATATGACTCGAATGATCAAACAAGTTATGCCAACAATAAATTTCTTTGGATCAGTAAACTTCTAGTTTACTGTAACATGTCTCAATCAATCATAAACTTTTTTTTATCATAATCTGATATGCATTTTGGGAGATATATTAGGCTTTATGTGAGAAGTATATAACTCTTCAAAAATTAGCTCACACATGTATTCTAACAATCTCCCCCTTACGTGTGAGTCATATAAACATACTTTCTTTATATATGTATTTCAAAATCATTCTAAAACCCTTTAAAGCTCATTATAAAAATCTATGTTGATTCTTCAGGAATAAACATACAATATTATATCACTTGATAATCTCATTATTCATTAATAATATACTTCAATTTACTTCTATATGCAAAATATATATAATACACCACATATGAAGATATTCATGATCAAAATAACTTAGAATCACATAGATTTAGAATCACACATATGAAAATTCTCCAGCACAAGATTGTGATGGCAACAGATTTATAAAATGGGGTCACAATAAATGTAAATAATAACAACAAAAGGTAAGATTTACATTACCTTATGAGCTTATTTATTTCTCTTGAGTCTTGGCTTCAAAATAAAGATGAGCATATTTCTCTGCAGCTCATTGCTTCTTTAATATCTCATTGGCAGCATTAGCAAACATTTAATTTGCTATATTTGTAAACTTCCGGTTTACAATTATTATTTGTAAACTTCCATTTTACATCAAACTTCTAATTTGTATTATTATTTGTAAACTTCTAGTTTACAATAGCATGTGTTTATTATATGATATCTATTTCTACAGATATCTTTAAAACTCAATAAGTTTCTTAGAATAAAATGCATTATTAATGCATAATTTTGTTCCTTCAGGTAACAAAATATTAGCTCTTTCAAAGCCATCAATCAAATTTATACTATCATATATAATCTGAACATTAGCCTCTCTTATAACATTGGGCAAAATATGCTAATTGGTCTCCAGGACTATTAGCCTTTAGATTTGTATGACATAAATCTCTACAAGTTATTGTCTTCTGGACAATATTTTTCCAAGGCTACTAAAATCTTATTGTATCATTCATTTCCTTTAATTTGATCTAAAAAACAAGATGATCTTTTAATACCAAATATTCAATTTTGAGGCTTCATGAACCACAAATTTAAATTTCATTATACAATAAAAAGAAATTTATGAAATATAAAATACAATATAATAACATAATGAATTCATAAAGAAAATAATTCATAAATTATGATATTACAATGAAATTAAAACTTATGGCTTCAGGCCATTCAATTTTAATAGCTTTAGGCTATTTGATTCTCATGGCTTTAGGTTAATTAGTCTCATGACTTCAAGGCAGTGATGGAAATTTAGAATTTTCTGGCTTTGGATCATTTATCTTCAGGATAAATAAAAGTTGAACATGATGGCTTCTAGCCATACAATAAGATAGAAAATGAAAGCTATATAATATAGTAATAAAAATTAAAGGAATATGATTTCTAGCCATATTATATCAAAATAATAAAGCAAAATGCATATGACTTCTGGTCATGTATTTTCAAAGTAGGAACAAAAAGGCTATAGCTTCGGGCCATGTAATAGGAGATCAGAACAATATGATTTCTGGTCATATAATTTCAGAATATGAAATCAGAGTTGTATGGTTTCTGGTCATAATAATATTAATAACATAAAAGAGATCGCATTAAATATAAAATAACATAACATTAAATTAGCAATAATAACATAACAATAAAAGTAAAATGTTATATTAGCAACAATAACATAATAATAAAAGTAAAATGTTATGTTAGCAACAATAAAAGTAAAATGTTATGTTAGTAACATAAAAGTAAATGTTTAATTTAAATGTTATGTTAGTAACTGTAATACCCGGATAATCGTACATCTGGAAAATTAGGGTAAGATAAATAAATGGCTATTTCTAATAAGTAAAATATATGGTCTGAATTTCCTGTTTTATATTTATCAAGTTTCTTAAGGAAAAACTCTTAGAAATTAGGGAGAATAATATGCCAAAATTCCTAAAATACCCCTGTGGAACATAGAATAGCCTAAGAATATTATGATAAATCCTAAGAGGCAAGAAAATATTTATTAAAATTTAGAGAGTATATTGTCTCTAATTTTGGTAATTTATTAAGTTATAAACTTGGAAAAATTAAATGTGCAAAAATCAAAAGTATTTTTAGAACCAAAATGCTCCCATGATTTTTAATATAATGCATGGGACATAAAATACCAATGTCAGTGAAACAGTTGTGAGAAAATGAATAATCCTAATTAAGAAAATTATCAACAATTAGGAAGCGATCAGTTAGGTAATTAATGGCTAATTATTTAAGCTTGAACAAAAGAATCAATAAGGATAATTTTTGTGAATTTTGGAAGATAATTAAAATATAAAATAAATTAATAAGAAAAGGGAGGGGAGGAACGAAATTTTCAAAAGAGAGAGAAAAAAAGAGGAAAAAAAAAGAAAAGGAAAAAAATAATTATAATAAAAATAATAATTATAATTATAATTATAATAATTATAATAATAATAAAATAAATAATAAATATCATGATATTTGTATTATAATAATAATAATATAATTAAGATTTTTTGTGGAAGAACCAGTTGGATAAATGAGAACCGATAGAAGTTAAATCCTATCTAGAAAACCATAAACAAAGTTTCTTAGGTCAGGACATATTACAAACAAGTGAATTTTTTTCTAGAAGTTGGTGTTAGCAGAAGTCATTTCCGTAACCGGCAGGGCGAATAAGGGATCAAATGAAAAGATATTTTATAAACAAAGGGCAGATAAGAAAAGTGAGAACCAATGGAAAATAAATCATAACTCAAAATCCTTGAACTAAGTAGTAAACAACTGAACATATTATGAATCGATAAATTTTTGTCCCGAAGTTGGTGTCACCCGAAGTAATTTTTGTAACCGACAGTGTTCGGCTTAGAATCTTCGGCAGGTTACGAAATACCCTTAATGGGATCAAAAATTTAGTTGACCCAGACATTTCTAAAGAAAAAGACTAGACCTTCAAAACTACGTTGCCGGATTTTTTAGATTTTGCAAAATTACGCGATCAGAACACCGAACAGGGAACTTTATCGGTAAAGACTCATAAAGTGAATGAGTGACATCACCTTGATGACATCATGGTTTTGAAGAATGAGGTAAGGAGGTGGATTGGATGGTGGAGATGAAGCCTTGTGTACAAGCTTTGATCCAATGGCTAGAATTCAATATGATAAAGTCATGAATAGTGCACATTTTCCCCTATAAATAGGCCTTCATCCATTTGAAATTCTCACACCAAAACACAAGAGAGATTTCGAAAATACAGAGAAGGAAGAGAGAAGGAGGAGCCCGGAGAAAATTGTAGCGGAGCCCTAGGTAATTTCTTCGGTCTCTAGTCTTTAGTTTTCGTAGTTGTTGCGGTAGTTATAGTAGAAATGCTAGATAGTCTTTAATCTTCCAAGTAAGTTTAGATATCATGTTTTAGGGATAAATATGATATTTATTTCAAATATATATTGGGAAAAGAGATATGTCAAAATTTGGAAGATTAGAGTCAAAATAGCAAAGCTCTGGCGAAATTTCGTCGATTAGTCAAACTAGGGGCAAAATGATAATTTGTACCTGAAATGCCTGTTATGATGTTGATCATTGATAAATGTGATATTATCCCTATAGGATATCTGTGAACTCGTACCGCTGTTATACCGCTGTCAAATGTGCTGTTTTCCGTCAGAAGTACCGTTTCCGTCAAACGTACCAAAATATCATCAACGAAGGTACGGACGTGTACTGTAACACTAACTCTGATGCTTATTGTACACTTGTATGATTATATATGATTGATTGATTCATGAAGTGATGGACAAGACTAGGTCTTGGGTCATGTACTGTGACTAAGTTTATGAGGCTTAGATCACCTGTTTATACATTCAGCTTTATACAGGTTATAGTTTTGATAATGCCGTTGAGTTTTCCTAACACTGAGGACACGATAGGCCATCGTGGCACTGGTGAATAGTGCAGACTGGTTTGATGTGGATATGTGGTGACTGTGTTTATTGTTGAGCTGCGATTATGCTATATTATCATGAATATCTGTCATACATAACTGTTACGTAAACATGAGGTTAATTGTTACCTGAGGTTCAATGGTAATTGAACCTCAGCCCTTACTATAGCTTCAGGGTTTGGAGGACCGAGGACTGAAGATAAGAGACAAGGGTAAACAACACGCGTGTGGACCAGATAAAGTTTATCTTGAAGGTATACTTATATTGCTACGTAGTTAGGAATATGTTAGTAATTATTGATGGAAATTCTCTCTGTAAATTTACCAAAATATTACCGACATAGGGCTTGTTTGACTTTATCTTTTCAAATAAGTTTTTTTGTTTTTGGTTTTTTGTTTCAAGTAAAACAAATATATTGTTTTGTTTTTCTACTTCTTATTTTATGAGGCCACCACTTGTCCATTATCAACATTACACCACCGGCTCCTACCACTGCCACGTCACCATCGGTGACGGCTACCCCACTTCACTTTAAAAACTGATTTTTTAAGAACAATTATCTAAACAAACTCTTTTGTTTTTTTTAATTTTCAAAACTTGTTTTTAACAATATAAATTTTTTTTGGAAAAAAAAGGGAACACAAAATAGAAACAAATAGGCCCATTGTTATTCCACTCATGCTGAAAAGCATAACATGTGACTTGGCAATATGGAAAGAATGAATGTTGTGTCTTGTATTCATATACAAACGTTACATATATATGGAAGATAAGAGAGTCTCAATAGTAATGGCTCATAATGACTAATAATGATGATTATTCCTAATCCCTACAAATCAGGGATTCCTATAAATCTAATAATGACTATTAATGAAGATTATTCCTAATCCTTACAAATCAAATACAATTTGCTACGTAATTCCTGTCACCCCCCCCCACGAAAGCTGGAGCATGGATGTCTTGGATGCCCAGCTTGGACTTGAGTTCATGAAACCGAGTAGGATGAAGTGGCGTTGCGAATATGTCTGCAAGTTGATCAGCAAAACGAATAGGTAGAAGACAAATCAGCTTGGCTAGAAGCAGCTTGCACATGCAATAACTTATCTTCAAGAAAATAATGATCCGTAGCCTGGAACCCAAACAACAAAGGCTGAAGTAATAATTTACCAACTTCACTTCGAACGACAAAGAGTTCCAAATCAAAGTAGAAGCTGCAACAAACGAAACATAAACCGTCCTCATATTGGACTGAATCAAACCTCTCACTGAGCGGAAGCAAAAACGATTGTGATGGACTGAGAAATCGAGAGAATAAGTCTCGAGAGAATGAAGAAAAACTAGAGCAAACGAGAGAATAGGTCTTGAAGAAAAATGAGGAAAAGCAGGATCAATCGAGATAATAGGTCTCGAGAAAATAAGGAAAAACTGAAGTAAAATCGAGAGAATAGCTATCAAAAAAACAAGGGGAAAAACTAGAGCAATCGAGAGAATAGGTCTCGAGAGAATGAAGAAAAACTGGAGCAATTGAGAGAATAGGTCTTGAGAAAAAGAGGGAAAAAAGGATCAATTGAGATAATAGGTCTCGAGAAAACGAGGAAAAATTGGAGCAATGACGGGTGAAGAGAAAACTTAAAAAAAGTATATAGGGAAAAAAAAACATTTCAGAGAGGTCAAAACCTTAGCTCTGGCAGGAAGTGAAAACTTCACCGACACACACACTCTGTCTGGCCACTGTCACTGTTCACACAACAATACGATTCACGCTACAGTGACAGCGGCCACCGGAAAACTCAAATTGGCCAAGAACAATAACCTATTGCTCTGGTACCATGTGAGTTGGCAAAATGAAAAGAATGAATGTTGTGTCCCGTATTCATATGCAAACGTTACATATATATAGAAGATAAGAGAGCCTCAATAATAATGACTCATAATGATTAATAATGACGATTATTCCTAATCCCTACAAATCAAGGATTCCTATAAATCAAATACAATTTGTTATGTAATCCTTGTCATAACAATAACAAAAACAAAAACATTTACCAAAGAATGTTAAGTCTAGCAGAAAAGGCTAGTCATCACAATAAAAGTTTGAATCTCCGTTGTAAGAGGTGACCACATTTGGTACTTGAAAAAAAAATAAACACTTAAATACAAGAATAGATAAAGTGATTACCTTTAAACTTTATTAACTTTCTCTTGTTTTAATTTTTCTTCCAATATTTGAGGTTACTTGACCAAGCCTCCAATTCATCTTCCTTGACATCTCATGACCTTCAAGACCCAACATACATAATTTATGTTATTCATCAAAGCCATTAACCATGCAAAATCTCTGAACTTCTTAAAATTTCTCTTCTTCATCTTCGATTTTTATTTTGTTGTTATTGGCTTCTAAATTTATTTTCTCCATTTATTTCCCCATAATTTTTCATGCATAACCCACATATAAGCTTGCCTTTCTAAACAACTTTAGCCTTCCATGTTATAATTATAATATAAATAAATAAGCTTGGCTTTCAAACATTTTTTCCATGATTAGCCCCGGCTTTATAATCTCAAACAATCACATCAAAATAAAATCGTAACAATTCCAAGAAATTTTTTGAAATCAGCCCCTACTTTATTTTTATTTGGAACAGAGCATACATAGTATCATCCTAAAGTTCGGAACAAAAAAGTATTGTCATTCCAAACAAACACAAGAAATCAAAGAAACTCTCTTTTTAAAAAAACTACAATAACATGCTTCAATCACAAGAACCAACTCAAATAATCTTACAGTACAGTGACAAAGACACACCACTACGGAAATTGAAAAATTTTGTGCTTAAAACAATTGATAGTTAAATGAAAAAACGTGGAAGAATGTAATGACCTATAAATTTGCATAAGAAAATTATGTTATTAATATGAAAAATATGTTATCAATTACAGATAAATATATCTCTTACCGTATTATGCTAATTATAAAATTGTTAGTGGTAAGGTACCAAAGGGAACTTATTGGCAAGCGGAAAATGGAGATTATGTGGATTGTTAAATATGAGGGCAAAGGATATTTGCTTAATAATCTGTCTTTATATTTAAATTACCAAAACACTTTTCTTACATTTGGATTAAGCATGGTTTTTGATTTTCCCCTTCTCTTTCAATGTCAAATTACGTCAATGAGGTAGCGGGGTTTTTTTGAATATTGCATAATGACAATTTTCTTTTGCAGTGCACGTAAGGTGTTTGCTTTAAGAGATTAATCATACTTCTTTCTTTTGGCATTAAGTCACTTGTCACTATTAGGAAGAACACTCGAAGAGAAAAGGAGGAGGACTCTAAATCTGAGGGAGGATTGATGATGGTGAAGACGATGATGGGGTTAGACCCAGAAAATAAAAATGACGAGCATCAGAAATGGTCTCTACTAAATGTTCAGACTCACTCCATGAATTGGTCTTTTAATTGCTAAACTAACCTGGAAACTTATATCTATCTATACATTTATATTTATATATGTACATGCATATGTGTGTGTGTATAACTCCTTCGGCTCCCACTCCCACTCATTACTCAAAATTTTCTCATAACAAATTCTCACAGAAAAATCGTTGTTGAAAGAGAACCTAGAATTTAGGGGAGCTGGATGTAACTAGTGAGTACCATCGTAGAACATAAACATCTAGTTAATCATTTGTAAGATTAAAATAAAATAATATTAAATATCTTGTGTTTCTATGCGGGATTTTTCAGCCCTTTCTTGATAATTTGGCGAGGATGATTGGGCTTGCCCACTGTATCCACTAAAAGATAGTAATTTTAAATTTTTTAAATGAAGTATTGATGAAGAATCTTCATTAATAGCAGTTCCACTAGCATCAAGTTCCTCTCAAGCTACATTTTCATTCTGATTCTCTGATTGATGTAGTTTTGTGATGCTAGTCTCCCCTACATCAAATTTGGATAGACATTTCATGCTTTTCCCAAATTTTGGAAGTCATTTAATTTGTAAGCAACCTAAGAGTATAAGAGTCTCTAGGCATTACATCTCAAACTCACTTGGAAGAGTTTTTATACTCTCACAACCCTTTCAATTGACCATGACAAGGTTCTGATGGTGTCCAAGAGATGGATGTACTTCAACAAGGTTTATGCAGCCTTTAAGAATGAGATTTTGAAAATCAGGAATTTCGTTAAAATTTGGTGTCTTGATTAGATATCTTGAATAGCTTAAATTCATAAATTAGAAAACCAACTTTTGCCTTAACATATCAAGTTTTTTTATTACTTTCAAAGCATAGTTTGCAAAAACAAAAAATACAAAAAAAAATAATAATTCAGTTTTATAAACGCAAGATAAATTAGCTGTGCAAACTTTAAACAAAACACACAATGATACATGTGCACCGACACTTGCAAAAATCCAATTTATTTATGTCCCTTTCTCTTGATCACCATCTTGGTACGCTATAAACACAAGAGAAGAGCAACAACATTATTGAATCCAAACACATGATTGGGGAACACTTAAAATAAGTGTTTTAAAGCTTTTTAGACCAAACTCAGCTCCTTTCACAATCCAAACGAAATGAAGGCTCGTGGAACTAGCCAGATCCCTCTTGAGAGAAGTTGTTTTTTAGACAAGTTATCTACAAAATAGGACGATGGCCTCATCAATGCCTTTGCCATTTCCACATCCTGCACGTATATTCATTTTCTTCTAACAAATCTTACGAGATAATTGGAAGGTTATATTTAAAATTACGACCTCATATTTAGTCATACATACATAGAGTAACTAAACTATTCAATCCTTCTGTATACATCTAAAGAGAAAGAAGGCGGAAGCCATGACGAGTAACCTCTTTGGAGCATAGTTGATAGAGATGGGACGATGAGACCTTTGGACCTAACAACATGTAGAGTCTTTAATCTTCACAATCACAGAACTCTTTGTCTAACCGTGCATCACTTGGGATCTTCTCTAAAAACTGTATATACATTAAAAAACCATTTTAGATGATGGCCTCGTGCCATACATTATTTTATACTTTTACATCAAAACCATCATTTACCATAATCCAAATACTACAAAAAAGAGAAATCTGAGAAGGGTAGTACATACCTGTTCTAAGACATAGGATGGTCTATGGATGGTGTCGGTTAAGAAGACGGTGAGGGATATCTTGTGCGGGAAGATGTTGGCGGCAGCGGCAAGAGCGATATTCAGGCCACGGTGGCTGTGTTCGACGAGAACTACCTTCTCGTCTCCGGCAGGGAGGGCGGCCAACAGCTTCATAAGAGGCTAGAGTAATCCGACAGGGAATGAAGGTCTTCTATTTTGGCGGGGTGGATGCTGGAAGCCGCCAGATCCACCACCGAGACGCGGTGGCCGATGGATTCGAGCCGTGGCTTGAGCTTGTACCAGCACCAAGCGCTGTGGCAACAACCGTGAACCAGAACATAATGCTTCTTGCTCTCTGTTTCTAATGGTACCCTCGTTACAAAATATACCGTCATGGTTGCATCTCGTCAAGGTCAACTTTGAAGTCTGCCAAGACAAGGAAACGCTATTTGTTTGTTTCATCGTCAAACTGCTGCCCTCTGATCTGTGTCACCGCTTCATTTTTTGGTTCCATGGGGGAGGGAGAGGACCAGAGTAGCCATGAGGAGAGAGAGTTAAAGCGGTGGAGAGAGAGGAGGCTGTTGGGGAGGGAGGACCGGACACACCATGAGTAGAGAGACTAAAGGGGGAGAGAGGATGGGTCCTCATGCCCTGCTCATTGCATCTATGACTATGGCATGCTCATCTCCCAATTTTGGCGTGAAGAACCATTTTTTCCTTCATTTTTTAATTTACTTATCTATCTAAATTAAATTGTATGATATACCCTAAAATATTTTTTTTACTTTAATTTCTATTCCTTTTACAGAGCAAAAGGATAATTAGAAAACCAACTTTTTCCTCAACTTATCAAATTTTTTAAGAATTTCAAGCACAGTTTTCAAATAAACGATTTTTTTTTTGAATTTTTATTTTAATGGTAGTTTTATAAACACAAGATAAAGTAGTTTTGCAATATTTAAACTAAAGACACAATACAATATATTTCTTGCTTTAACCATGTCTGTTCAAACTTGTGACATGTGACAAAGAAACTGCTCTTTGAACCAATCAATATGACATCCAAACATTGACAATAAACACACAATACTACATGTGTACACTTGCAAAAGTCCAACTTATTAATGTCTCTTTCTCTTGATCACAAATTTAGTACTTTATAAACATAAACAGAAAACAAGAGCAACATTATTGAATCCAAACACATGATTTGAGAACACTTGAAAAATAAGTGTTTTTATGCTTTATGAGATCAAACTCCTTTACATGTCTATCTCATAAGCGTAAAATCACTCAAATTAAGCTGATCCAAAGAATCACTAAACATATTTTGATGCTAGTTGGAGCAGGGCGTTGCAAAGTTCTTGTGGCGTAGAAAGCATGGCCATATGGTCAGCATTTTTTATTTCAAGAACCTCATTAACTCCAGAATTTTGGATCATCCATTGCTGAAATTCCAGTGGCAACCCTAGGTCTTGGTTGCAAGTAATGAAGGCTCGTGGAACTGATCCAAATCCCTCTTGAGAGAAGTTGTTTTCTTTGGACAAGTTATCCAGAAAATTGGACCATGGCCTCATCAATGCCTTAGCCAATTCCACATCCTACAAGTATATTCATTTTTATAACATTTGATAAAATAAAATAAAAAATTCTTGTATTAAGGACTATAAAAAAGTATATTTTATATCACTATGATTTTTATTATAAGTTCAGTTTAACTAAATCTCACCTATCAAAAAAATAAAAATTAAGATATTTAATATATCTTAAGTTGCTTTAGTTTTTCAAATTTACCCTTATTTAATGTTGAAAAAAGAAGCTATACATTTTCTATAACATATTCATTTCATTTAATATGAGTAAAATTGGAAAACAATAATTAATAACTCTAAGGATATACTTATATTTTGGACCAAATTTTTTTGACTACTTAAAATAAGTGACTGAAAAACTATGAAGAAAATGGAGAATTGAGGGAGATTTAGATGAAGAAGTGAATAATAACAAGAGGGAGAGGGAAAAAGAATCACACCGGATGAGAGGGAGTAAATACAGATGAGGGAGAGAGAAGGGGTGGCTTGTGTGTGTGTGAGTTTGTGGGGGGAGGGGGGTGCCATACGGTTTTTTGAGTTAGGGGGCGGGCATACAGTTTTTTGAAAAAGGAGGGGGGCGGGGGCCTAACGCAGGGTCAGGATTCCTAACACTGCATCTGCATCAGGAATCCTGATAGGATTCCTAACCTGACGCTGAGTGGCGTCCTTGACCCCGACGCCACCAAGTGGCGTTGGGGTATCTAATGCCAGTCAGCTCCTGTCTCATTAGCAAGCTTGATGCAACAGGTGGTTGCGTCAGCGTCTCTAACGCAACTACTGGTGGTGTTGTATCCTACGCCGTAACTGCGCAAAAAGGACATTAGATCGATAATTCTTTTGAAAACTTATTTAGTTAGATAAAATTTTTATAAAAAATTCTTATATTGGTAAAAAAGCCTATCTCCTCCCCTCCATTAAAATCCCTCTCATCTCCTCCCCTGTTAAACCAAACAGACCTTAAGGGAAGTTCCTATGCACATGATTAAATATACTCTCCCTGGTCCTTCTCGAAAGCCCAATATATATACTTCATTATTATATTTAAAAATATAAGCTCATTGATAGATTTTTTTTTTTTTTGGGGGTCATTTGAGGGTCTCGCACATAAGATCTTTGTGCGCTTTTCAGGATATAAGGACCATAGTAGTGTATACATTTATGTGTATCTATTTTACTACAACAGGCATAACATCCCCTCCTACTTATGCCATAAGGGTTCAAGCGAATCAAACTTAATTACAACCTCTTACTTATAAAGAAACTTTCATGCTGGCTTGGTCATACTTACATAGAGGGTACTCAACTATTCAATCTTTCTGTATATGTATGTCATAAGAGAAAGAAGGAGGAAGGCATGATGAGTTACCTCTTTGGAGCAGAGTTGATAGAGACGGGTTGATAAGAACTTTGGACCTAACAACAGACTTTTTAACCTTCCACGATCACAAATCTCTGTGTCTAACAAATCATCACTTGGGATCTTCTCATAAACCTGTGTATATATTAAAAAAATGATTTCCTCCTTAATTATTATTGAGATAGATTAACTGGGTTAAATTTTGAAAAGATTAAATATAAAAACTATATTTATATTTAAGATCAATATCAACCTTCTAAATATGAATATGTTTTATATGAAAGATGATACTTTGATATCTAAAGCATCATTTACCATAATCCAAATACTAAAAGAAAAAATTAAAATCTCATATCTGATAGGGTACCTGTTCTAGGACATAGGATGGTCTATGGTTGGTGTCAGGAAGAATGGCGGCTAAGAAGACGGTGAGGGCTATCTTGTGGGGGAAGAGATCGGCGGCGAGGGCAATGTTCATGCCGCCGTAACTGTGTCCGACGAGAACCACCTTCTCATCTCCGGCAGGGAGGGCGGCCAACAGCTTCATTAGAGGCTCAGAGTAATCCGAGAAGGAGTGAAGGTCTTCAACTTTGGCTGGGTGGATGCCAGAAGCGGCCAGGTCCACCACTGAGACGCGGTGGCCGATGGATTCGAGCATTGGCTTGAGCTTGTACCAGCACCAAGCTCCGTGGCAAGCACCGTGAACCAGAACGTAATGCTTTTTGCTCTCTATTTGTGATGCCATTTTATTTTTCTAGGCTTTTCAATGTTTATCATCTTTCGGCCAATGGCGGGAATAAATAGGAAGGACAAGAAGAAGACAGGTCTGAAATTACTTTAATTTCTACTCTCCAGTAATTATCATACTTGTTATTATTATTATTATTTTTTTAAAATTTACTCTTGTTGATATTCCCTTAATAATAATTAAGGGAATGAGAGAATCAAGAAAAATGATTATGATGTTTTTAAAAAAACATTTTATATTAACTAACTCAACTAAATTTTTTTTACTTTAATCAAATTAGATAAATATGTCTTATATATGCGTATGAGGAAGTACTTGCTCTGGTATTTATTATAAGGTACCAACTAATAATTCACACAAACCAATAAAAACAGTTAAACTCAATAAAGTTATTCTAAAATTTAAGTAATTTTTAATACTACTCCTATTAGTTGTACTAAACTCTAATATTATATTATTATTACTCTCACCTACTAACTCTATTAGTGATGGGCATACATGGAAAAAAAAATAATTAATACTTCTTGGGAACAAGCAAGTGTCTTATGAAAAGGACAAAATACATTTGTTAGTTGGTGTTTTATAATAAGGACAAAAGAAAGTATAATTCAAATTTTTTGAAAACATTATACAGTTATGGTCAACTTTGAAGCCTGCAAGACATATTTGTGCAGCTCATGGAAGAATATTTTAATTGTTGCGCGTGCTGCATGGATATTCTATTCAATTTATTAACCATTATAAATATAATGTTTTGACAAAGGGGAACGCATACAACCATGTTTTGGCATAAGGGTGTTTAATATCAAAAGAAACCCGTGTACTTTTCTTTTCTGTAGGTCCCACCCGCTTCAGCCCCCGTCTTATTGTCTCTCCTTCCCCTCATCGTCATCTATAGGCATATCCGAATTTTCTCTCTTGTTCTAAACAAGCCTCATAATTCTGTCACAAACATCTGTGGGTGTTTGTTAATGCTTACATTTTTGGAGATAAGGATTCCTATGCAATCAGTATTCGACGCCGGTGATATCAGGAGGGAGTTCGAAATAGCAGGACATGACCTAAAGTTTGTTCTAATTCTATGGAAGCATGTGATTCAAATTTTTTTTTTTTTGCTAGATAGTGTATTTTTTTATTAAAGACAATCATATTTAAGATATTATCGGGTACTAAATGTAGGTGTCTCTTCTAACAAGAATTCAAACATTGATTTGTTAAATTATGAGTAATTAACCACTTTCCATTAGACTTAACCTGTTCCATTAGACTTAACAAGAATTCAATCATGTTTGAGATATTGTCAGACATTAAATGTAGATGTCTCTTCTAACAAGAATTCAAACATTGGTTTGTTAAATTATGAGTAATTAACCCCTTTCCATTAGACTTAACCTCTTCCATTAAACTTAACAAGAATTCAATCATGTTTGAGATATTGTCAGACACTAAATGTAGGAGTTTCCTCTAATAAGAATTCAAACATTGGTTTGTTAAATTATGAGTAATTAACCCCTTTCCATTAGACTTAACCTCTTCCATTAGACTTAACAAGAATTCAATCATTTTTTTTTGGATATAAGGCAATAGGGGAGGGGGGATTGAACCTAGAACCAGGAGGAGGGAAATGAATCCCAATACCACTGCACTACTAGTAGTGTTGGTAGAATTCAATCATATTTGAGATATTATCAGACACTAAATATAGGAGTTTCCTCTAACAAGAATTCAAACATTGGTTTGCTAAATTATGAATTCCATTAGACTTAATCTCTGTTAGTTGAATTTGACCAATGAGGGCCGTGTTCGATTGTCAAAATTTAGGATATCCAAACTTTTGGATCTGAGCTCGGTCTATTTAATTAGTTGAAATAGAAGCGGACAGGCCTTGAAGCCATGCCTGAATTCAGCTATGTAGTGATTTTGTCGGTCAAGTTTTGGCTGAGCAAGTTGTGACCTACGTATTTTCAAATTATTATTATTATTATTATTATTATTATTTTGCTAACTTACTTTTATTGTTCTTACCACTAACGATGGTTCAAGAAAAGTGCTATGCATCACAGTTTACAATTTTACAACTATGTTTGGGTGACACTCTTATAAACCAAAAGGATAATTAGACAACCAACTTTTGCCATGACGTATCAATTTTTTTTTTATTACTCTTAAAGCATAGTTTGCAAAAAACAAAAAAAGTCCAGTTTTATAAAAGCAAGATAAAGTAGCTTTGCAAACTTTATGCAAAACACACAATAATACATGTACACGGACACTTGCAAAAATCCAATTTATTGATGACATATATTGAATCCAAACACATGATTTGGGAAGACTTAAAATAACTGTTTTAAAGCTTTATAGACTAAACTCAGCTCCTTTCACAATCTGAACCAACTAAATTAGATTTGATCAATTTGCAATGGTGATGAGCCAGTAATGAAAAGGCTCGTGGAACTGAAACAAATCCCTCTTAAGAGAAGTTGTTTTCTTTAGACAAGTTATCTACAAAATAGGAAGATGGGCTCATCAATGCCTTTGCCATTTCCACATCCTGCAAGTATATTCATTTTCTTTAAACAAATATTATGAGATAATTGGAAGGTTACATGTAAAAATTGTAATAAATTACTTTCTCATGCTCTTAATATAAAACTTAGTTGATTTTTTTTAGAGATTAATGAACCTAAATAGATAATTTTAAAATATTTATATTTATTATTTTCTCCAAGCTAATTTGTCTGACTTATAAACTAATATTTTCTCTGTCTCTAATATAAGCTTCAAAGTTGTGAAAATACTTACCTCAAAATATAAGCTTTATTTTAGTTTTGTCAAAACATTTATTGCATTTTTTTCCAACTTTACCCTTTTATTTGCTGTATTTATTGTTCATCTCTCACTTATCCTCTTTCTCTCACTTATCCTCTTTATAAATAAGGATGGTATATATATTTGCAGCAACAAGTACTCTCATAAGTAATAACACCAGGTTAGAAGCAAATCAAACTTGAGCCCAATGTTTAGTTATACATACATACAATGGCGGATCTTAGTTGATACATTCCCCCCCCCCCCCCCCCCCAACTAAGATCCATTCCCCCCCCCCTAAAAAAAAGATTCAAAATTTTTTTCTTAGAAATTTAATATAATGTATAATTTAATTTATTTTTGCACATGAAAATATTTATTTTAAGGTCATGGCCACCGCCCAAAAGAAAAAATTGTTCATAAAATTTTTTAATTACCTAATAAGTATGCTTTTGGCTCCCTCAAATATTTATCCTAAGATCCGTCATTGCATACATAGAGAATAACTCAACTATTCAATACTTCTTTATACGTATAAAGAGAAAGAAGGAGGAAGCACATGACGAGTTACCTCTTTGGATTATAGTTGACAAAGATGGGACGATGAGACCTTTGGATCCTAACAATGTACAGAGTCTTTAAGCTTCGTTCCACGATCGCAGAACTCTGTGTCTAACCATGCATCACTTGGGATCTTCTCTAAAAACCGTGTATACATTTAAAAACCATTTTAGACAATGGCCTCGTGTCAAAGATTATTTTGCACTTTTACATCAAAACCATCACTTACGATAATCCAAATACTACAAAAAATATTTGACCCAAAAAAAAATACAAAAAAGAGAAATCTGAGCAGGGTAGTACGTCCCTGTTCTAAGACATAGGATGGTCTATGGATGGTGTCGGTTAAGAAGACGGTGACTGTGAGGGCTATCTTGTGCAGGAAGATGTTGGAGGCGAGGACGATGTTCATGCCACCGTAGCTGTGTGTCTGATGAAAACCACCTTCTCGTGTTCGGCAGGAAGGGCGGCCAACAGCTTCAGCAGATGCTCTTGGGTGGGGACCTTTATTTATTTAGATTAAATCGTATCCTATATTTTTGAAATAGTTTTTATACCCAGTATCTTAAATTAATTAATTTCTTGTCCTGCATTCAAAAATATTTTTCTTACAACATTAGTATTCTGAAATATTTTTTTTAAACACCCACTATCTTAAGTTAATTAATTTTTAGTGCATGGAGTATTTTTTTCAAAAGTGAAAAATTAAAAAGCCCCTTTTATTTGGGGATGAGCACTAGATACTTATCTTTTGGATGAGCATGGAATATGGATTTGCGGATAGGACTAGTTCCTTACAATGTAACGTAACGAACTAAGATTCATATTCCCACTAGAAGATATGGCTATATTTAGTAACGACAGGGCCTTAAGCAAAATTGCCTTCAATAGGAGGATAACTATACCTAACTTAGTGAAAAAAATAAAAGTAGGAAAGAGTAGAAGTGGACAAGTGTGACCAACACAAAGTTGGTCTAGTGATGTAATCTATTTAAATTAGTCAACTAGCTCATATATTAAAGGTATAAGGGGCTAATTCATATTTTAAATATTCATTTACTAAAATGTTTATTTTATAATGGTACTCTCATTACAAAATATATATATACTGTCATGGTTGCATCTCTTCAAAGGTCAACTTTTAAGCCTGCAAAGACAAGCAAACAATCATGTTTATTTCTATTTTCTAATTTTCTAAAATAATTTTTAAAATAAGTTCTGTAAATAAAAAAAAAATCTGTTTAGACAGTTGTTAAAAAAATATATATGTTTTTGAAGTGACATAGTAGCTACACGTGAGGGTTTTTTTTTTAAAAAAAAAACAATAAAACATTGAATTCTATCAACTTGGGCCTACGAGACATGGCACATTGCTCTCACTTGTAATGTCACTAGTTCGAATTCACAGGATGTCTTCATAGTCAAAAAGCAACAAAACACCTAAAAAATATTTTGGACCTTTAGATTTAATTTTTTTAAAAATATTTTGTGTGTTAAAAAATAACTTAAGAAGGACTAATCTGTATTTTATTTCTTTCATCGTCCAAAACATGCCAATATTAGCACATTGTACGTAAAAGTAACTTATTGTTCAAGAAAATATCCTTTTTATTTTACATTTTATTCTAAAAAATGGTTTTTTAAAACAAAATCAAACAAGTTACTTCCTCTCGTTCTAATTATAAAACTTGACTTTTTCTGCAGATATTAATAAATTTAAATAAATTACTTAATCATACATATATTGTGTATACTTAGATTCTATATTAGTTTATTAGTCAAAATAATCAGCTTGGAAGAAAAAATACTCTAAAATAATTTAATTAGCTTTCTTAGTCTTTCCAAAAAAAATTAATTTGGTATTATAATTAGGACCAGAGGGAGTTTTTTCAATCTGATTATTAAAAAAAAAAATTAGTTGCTGCGTGCATGGATATTTAATTAATTGACCATAAAAACACACACGTACATATAAACATATGAATTAAATTACTTCTCCTTTTCAATAAAAAAATAAGATATAAATTTAAGAAATTATAATGAACTTGTTGAATTAACAAAATAAAAGAAAGAATAACCTATTAAAAAAATTATACAACCAACCAAGTAATTGAGTATATGATGTTAAATTATTACTTCACATGTCTTACATTTTTATATAAGGTTTTTATTAGTTATTAATAATGTTAAATAATGTATAGTTTATGTATTTTCTTCTATTATATTTAATTTCAAAAAACTGTCCAATTTTTTATTTCTTACTTTATTAAAACCCTTTTATTTATTTATTTATTTGGGTTTAAATTTATCGTTAACATTTTAAATTATATGATGATTTTAATATTAAAATAATTCTGTGTTTTGATATTTAATTTAATTTTAAATTCAATGATTTTTTTTATGGTACCAGTACTCAAACTCAGATCCTCAAGACCATTTAAGCTCAAGCCATAAATAAAATTATTTTCATATAGAGGTAAAGGTTTTTAATAATAAAATATCTGCTCATCTAAGTAGGAAGAGTGATAGATAACAATTTCTCCCAATTTTTCTTTACATCCAAATGGATTCTTTTCAAGCTTGATTAAGTAAATGTAGAAAAACATTAAAAAAATATTTAAAAAATGTCTTTTATTTAGAATGAAGATTAACTCTCTAAATATATCTTATATTAATAATTAAAAAAATATTAAAAAAGATATATTTTAAAGGATAAAGGTGAATTTAGTAACTAACATTTACGTTAAAAAAAAAAAAAAAAGTTACGATCAAATTTCACAATCCCCTTTAACTGTAAATTTAGTAACTAACATTTTAAGGTGACGGCCATTTTTTAATTGTTTAAGTTAAATTGTATGATGCAGCCTAAAGTATTTTTGTTATCTGTTAATTTAAATTAAATTAATTTTTCATAATTTTTAATTCTACATTTTATTTTTTTTCCTTATACCCTGAAATATTTTTTTTCAAACTAATTAAATTGTAGTATTTTTTTATCTAAAGAAAGAAAAAGTTTTCATTTGGGGATGAGCGCATCCCTGCTCATCTTGATGAGCTGGGAATGTGGATTCGAGGGGGTATCTGAGGAGCATGAGGGGAGAGAGTGAGAGGGGTGGAGATAGAGAGAAGAATGCATGCCACGTCAGTGTCAAATCTTCCAACTAGCCACCAAATGGGCTCTACTTAGTTAGAGCATTACCAAAAAAAAAAAAAAAAGGATGTTAGCTTCAATCAGCAAAGTTGACATTTTTCTCTGTTTTAAAATAATTATGTTGGGTGCTTATTGCTACTAAATTTGCACCTTCACCCTATTTTAAATTATGATCAAAAGAAAAATGATTGGCAACTTTCAGATGAGTTACCGAATAGAAAGCAAATTCTGCAAATTCAGAGTTCAAATTGGGTTTCTAAAACATAGATATCAATTAGAGAAAGACAGTCAACCATTGAGTACAGCAGTTGAATAATTATAAACAGCTAAGTTACATATGGCTTGGCTTCAGGTAAAGTTCCAAACCGACCTTATATATAGATGCTCAATATTTGAGGAACACTTTCCTCAAAACTGAACCAAAGGCTATTCAAGCATCCAAAAAGATTAGATTGAAAGACCCAATCCAGTTTGGAACCAAAGCCTGTAACTGGTGATGAAAATAGATCTCATGCTTCACTAAATGGTAGGGATTGGGGAAATTTACATGCCTCTGGCTGGTGTTATTCTTAGTAGTTCATATTGATGGGTATTCCTCTTCATCTTCAATTGTCTGTGTGATCAATTTGGTTTCTGGAAAGATGGGTGTGATGTTTTTGTTGGATATGATTTAGTGAAAAATTAGTTTGAGTCCTTTGTACTTCTTTATATCAATGTTGAATTGATATTAATTTTTCCAGATTTCTGATAAATCTGTTTATGCTTTCTTTTCTGAGCTTGCACTTCTTGCAACTTCCCATCTCAATTGCAGCAGAATGAGATATCGGATAATGTTATAGTTTTTTTTTTTGATATAAGGATAATGTTACAGTTGAAATTTGATGTTCCCTGACATTTTACCTCTTTGATTTGACTGGGCTGAGAATACGGGCCAGACGGCCTGCATTTTCGCTGGGCTAGGTGGGCTAGCCTGCCAAGAAAATGGGCTGATTTTGCCCAACCCAGCCCCCAACAAGCTGAGGAATGAGGGAGGACTTTTTTTTTTTTACCACCGAGGACAGCAGTGCAGTGGCACAACTGGTGGTATTGAGATGCCTTATATCTCCCCTCAGGTCCCGTCTTCGAATCCCCCCTCCCTCGCCTTGTACCAAAAAAAAAACTTTTTTTAGAAAAATAAAAAATTCAACTAACAGGTGTTGGGTCTAATGAAAGAGGTTAGTTTTTCACAATTAACAATCTAGGGTTCGAAAGAGACATTAAGTGCGCATAATTTCTTGAATAGAATTGTCTCAAATAAAAGAAGGGAAAAAAATTTCTCATGTTGTAGGAGAAATGTTTTCTCATGCCACACACACATAAAATGGTGGGACCCGTATATATATATAATTAATACTATATATATATATATATGGGTCCCACCATTTTATGTATGTGTAGGAATCTTATTTTTTTCACGCAACATGAGAAAAGTAAATCCCATAAAAAAATATCTATGCTTTTAACATTTTAAAGTTATAAATGGTATTGAGCATATAATCTCCTATTTATAATTTATAAAGTGGCATACATAGCTCTAGATCACAAGACTATTTAGCGTATGTGACTACGCGCGTCTTTTTCGTTTTTGCAAAATGCATTGCTTGGTGCTTCTACACGCCCAAGGAAAATATAGAGACCTATGCTGAAATTTTCACAACCAAACTGCAATTAATTGACAAGATTGTATGACACATGAGCCTCCAAGAACTTTAAATTATATCCGTCCAATCAATCACAGTACTACTTTAATCTCTCTCTCTCCTCTTCAGAATCAATGGCTTAGATGGGCTAATGAAAGAAAATGAAAAAAAAAAAAGATAATGAGAAGATCCTCTCCCCAAGAACTGACCTATAAAGATTTGTAGCGGCTTCAGCACAATTTAGGCTCTGTTTGGTTTGAGGGTGAGGGTGAGGGTGAGGGAGAGGAGGGGAGGGGAGGGAAAATGGAGGGAAAAAAATTAAAGGAGAGGAAAACTCATATAGGCCCCACCACAAATAACTTTTTTTCCCTCTCTTTTCTCTCTCCTCCCCTCCCCCAAACCATGCAAAGCCTTAATCAAGTCTAAGTCTCCAACTGGAACAATAAATTAATGTTGTTACCTTTTCTCCTTAGTTGACCCAAAAGGGGGGAAAAAAAGAAGAAGAAGAAGAAGAAACCCCTTTGAGTGAGCAAGAGCCAATTAACCGAACACCACCCACAGTGATCAATCTGTGTAATTGATATCGCAAGAGGATAATCTCAGTATCCTTCCCTCCTCTTTCCTTAGAATTTTAATCTAGGCCGTCCAAAAATAAATCTAACGGTCAGAAAGAGTTTTAAATTTTTTATATTTATCGCATGCGGTTTTTGAAATCAGTGATTCTGGATCCTCAGATCAATTTTTGGACAGCTCAGATGCAAAGATATTGAAGGATCTTGAGGGAAAGACTTCTGAGACAATCCGGATCCTCACAACTCATCATAACAAAATTCCAAAAAATTCACTTCTAAGGTTTATTGATCACTACCCAATTCCATAATATAGTCATTAATTACCATCGCATTTCTCAAATCTGTCAAATCTCCAATTTGTCAATTTACGATTCAAACCTTCAATACACTCACTTTTAAAAACAATTACTACACTCAAACCTAAACCGATTAGGGAGACGTGCCCAAATTTAGTGCCTGAAAGTATCTCAAATAAGGTTATTGTCTCTAATAAGAAGATATCTAAAACTTAGCTATTAAAAAAAAAAACGATTAAATCTCAATTCAACCTTAACATCAAACCTCGTTTCAATACTAGTGTAGTACCTCCGGTTCATATATAAGGTATAGCTTTTGGAAATGACCTAGTCCTATTAGTACGATATACATAAAGGATGTATGAAATTTTAAACAGTTTTCCCCATTTTAGCGGCGGGGTATATTACAACATTAATTATTTAATTATATATCCCTAAAATCCCTTTTTTACTCATTTTCTCTCTCACCTGTATCTTTCCATAAATAAGGGTATTTTTATTTTTTTAAAAAATAATTAGAACATATTTTTACACACTTATTTTCATTTCATTTGTTTTCTCGTATTTTAAAAATTGAACGAGGGAGTAAGTGAAAACATCATATTCTACCTATACTCATCAAACCCTAACCTCAAATTTGAAACATCATGAACTATAGGTAAAATGTTAATTTAAATCATTACACAAAACCATTAGATCAACAATATTCCAAGCCTAGAAAAGTAGTTAGAGAAGGAAGAAATTCGAAACATAAGGCCGGTTTGGATCGAAGAAAATTGGGAGAAGGAAAAGGAAAATGGGTATTTTCCATCGTAGGCGGTTGTTTGGTTCGTATTTTCTTGGTAAAATATTTTTTGGCGGTGGAGGAATTTTCCCTTACACATGGGAAAATGGGTTCCCACCAATTTTGGTGGGAAACATTTTCCGATGGATGAAGAAAATAGAAGAAGATGAACTTACCCTTTGCGAGCACTTCTTATTGTATGTCTTCAATCTATGAAGAATAGAACAAAATTTGCTGGAATAGGCTCTCTTGTATTGCGAGCTTCTGGTGTGTCTTCAATCTGTGCCATAACTCTAGCTAATCTCCAGCTCTTAATTATTTGGAAACCACAAAACCACCAAAAAGATGGATTTGAAGATCTAGGAGAATGATAAACAGCATAAAAATGCAACTTCAAATCCGTATTACTGTGTCCATTGCCAAGCAGGTCCAGCTTCAATTTTCCGCAAACAATTTATCAGGATTACTTGTAATTAATCATCCAGTTAGAGTTCAAACTCATTCTTTCCGCAAAAACAAAGAATTACTTACCAATTTATCAAGACTCAATGTAAATTCAATTCTGAATCCAGAGTTCCATGATCAACCACCCAAGCAAAACCTAGGAAGAATACTCAATTGGGCCTCCGCGTCGGACTTGGAGGAGGAGGAAGAAGTCACGGTGGTGATGATGGCGGATCAACCACCTCCTGCGTTTTGGGCCGAACTGGATCTTGAGACGCGGAGAGCGGAGAACTACTATTCGATCATGGGATAACCAAACCGGCCCTAAATCTTCTGTTCTCTTTCACAAAATCAGCCACCAATGCCGTCATTCCTGATCAGTGCTATTCCTCCATCTCATAGAACATCACCACCCTGATTTCCACCATTTGGTCCATCATTTGCCGCTTGTGAACAAGCGTGAGTGATGAGTATATATTTTATGATTAAATAGGTGTATATTTTATGAGATTTAATTGGAATTATTGATATTATATACCTATTTAATTATCTTTTATGAACGTTTCCATAATTGAATCAAACTTGGGATCAAAGAATAAATCAACATAAAATCTACTCATATCCTATTTTTATTGTGCAGGAAATATTAGCTGATTTGGAATGAAGTAAAAAAGGCAATAAGAGGATATGCAATCAGTCAAATTCAGTGGTCTCATGCAAGAAAAATAGAAACAAAATCAATTGTTTGATCTGATGGAGTAAATTACAAGATATGAGATATCTTTGTAATAAGAAAAAGAGAATCAATGACCCAAGACCTAAATTATTATAAATATGGAGGCAGAGACAAGAAAGGGGAGGAGGACAAAAAGAAGAAGCAGAGCGTGATATTAATTCAAGAAGTAGAGTTGTTCTGGGATTTCTTCTTCTTCTTCTTCTTCTCTTTATGTTGGAATTTGAATTTCTTATTTTTGTAATGGGTTTTCTTATAGCCATGTGTGGCTAATTTTCTTTTGCAACCTAGGGAATCTATGAACTTGTTTGGGTTTTAGAGATTATTCTCACTTGTTAGTTTTGCTTAATTTTATTTCAGTTTATTTAATCCTGTGTTCATTGTTATTGCTTATTGATTGATCACCATTGAGCATGTTCTGGGGATTTAGGGTTGGACTTGAAAGAAGGAATCCTAAATTGACCTTAGGATTAAATAATGTGGAATTAGATTTAAATTTAATTAATGTGAAGTTAGGTTTTAATCTAATTTGCGTCTAGGATAGACATATACCTAGAAGCTCCGCATAGTCAAATTAGAGTGAGCCCGATTTGAATTGCATCTTAATTAATTGTGTGAGACATTGCATAATTATTTAAGGTAGGTGTATAAGTGGACCGACAGACACTTATAAACATTAATACTCTAGATTAGCTGATCAAATCAAGTCAAAGTTAATTTAGTGGAGATAAAATCTAGGAAACAAATAAGGGATTAGTGACTCTAGGTTGCTCGTTTGATTATTGTGGTATTTTTCTTATTTTTATTTTAGTTTTAATTTCTTTTTCTTAATTAAATTCAATTTGGTCTTCTCAACTTAAATGAAATTGTGAAATCAATGCTTAACTGAAGTTTGTGATACCAAGTCCTCGTGGGAACGATACTTTTCTTATCACTTTATTACTTGATACGACCCATGCACTTGCGAAGTTTTTTTAGGCTTTAAATTTTGCCCTATCAGTGAGTACAACCAGAGAGTGAGAGAAATTTTGGAGCCTAAACAGCTGACTGAGCCCCCCAAATCGAGTGTGATGTGTTGTACCCAGAGAGTGGGAGAAGTGTAGAGTTTGTGATGTTTTGACCAAAAAAAAAGTGTGTTCCTGCACCACATGCTCAAGTGTGCTAATGCCACACTTGAGTGTACACTCAAGTGTTGCATTTTCATCCTTGAGTGTAATGTGTTGTTTAACATTGGACAGGTGAGAGAGTGGGGGAGTGCACTTGAGTGTGCCATTTGAACACTCAAGTGCAATCGATAAACAAAAATAGTCCAATGAGAAGGAGAGAATAAAGTAGGAAGAAGGATAAAATAATATATTTTTTTAAAAGGACAAAATGGTATTTTACCTTATTTTCCTATCTTATTTTCTTCCAACTAAACAAATTTTTCCTATCTATCCATTTTCTTATCCAGTTCAAAATATTTTCCCTTTTGTTCCATTCTTTTTATTTCCATTCACTTCCATTCCTACATCCAAACGGGGCCCTAGTGATGATCCAAACCATAGTCAACGTCTTTCATTATCAACCCCTCTCAAACCCTCGAAAATATTAGGTTTAACGGTTTTTGTTTTTTAAAAAAATCATGTTATAAATTTTAAGTTATTGAACTCTTCAAAATGATTCCAAACCTTCAAAATAGACAAATTCTATAAAAGGAAGTCCTGACTTGTTGATCAAGCCTGTTTTTAATTCTATTTTTCGTTCTAATTATAGGAACATTTTTTAGTACAAATTACATTATAAAAATATTCCTATAATTAAGACCAGAGGTAGTATCTTAGAACTTTCAAAAGTTTTATATCTCAGTCATTAAAACTTTTAAGCCATAACCAATTATTATTATTATTATTATTGTTATTATTGTTGTTGTTATTATTATTATTATTTTTCTTAAAAAAAAGACTACCAGCTGTTCATTGAGATTTGAGTGTTGGGGATAAAGTGATTGGCATTAGAAGTTTCAAAGACTGTACTATTTGTAAATCAAAGTTCTAGAAAACTACTTTTTTTTTTTCTTAAAAAAAAAACTTTTTAAAGTTTTTCTATAATAAAATGCTAATCTTTATCTGTTTGTGTGTGAAAGTAAGCTTTCTCCAATAAAATCTCGTTAGGCAAAAATATAATGAACCCATTTACGTGTTTCATGTTGTGACTTGTGACGTATTAACGTATTAACTAATGTTTCTTACAATCAAAAGTAGTTAAGGAAGGCCTTGATTAACAACAGTGAATAACAGTAACATATTTAATTAAGTGGCTAATTAATTTCGGAGATGCTTATATTATAATTAAATTAAATGCAAACAGAAAATAATGGGTAACTAATTAACTAATATATTGTGAGTACGTAAGCTAATATATATGAGACAGTACAAAGAGATTCAAATAGTTAGGTCTAAGTTTATGTGATTATTCCCTCCAAGAGACTGTGTTGAAGTAGTAGAGTCATGAACGACTTGTTCTTCTTCGTTTTCGTCATCATCATCGCCAGGGCCATCTTCTTCTTCTTGCACACTGTGCATGATGTTTACTGGAAGCAGATGTGTGTGATCAAAAGAGAATAAATGGTCACCAAATGGAGCTGTCCCACTATTATCTGTACTTGTCGTTGTATAAGGCTCCTGTTAATGAAAAGTATATAAGAACAATTTCAGGAGATTTTTGATGAAATAAAATATTATTGGTTAAGGTAGAATTCTATCCCAAAACTTTCGTATGGGAGCTGTAGATATTATTTAGAAGTTTAGATTAATTTTGCTCCTGAAGTATTAAAAAGTGAGCAATGTTACCCTGACTATTAAAAAGATTTGAATGGTTAGCATTAATTTTTTAATTCTTAGAGTGAATTTGCTCTAGTTTTAATTTTTTTCAGGACAAAATTGATTTAAAAAAAAAACTTCCGAATACCCATGGTTTCTAGCAAAACTCTTGGGGCAAAATTAAACATTAACCCAATATTATTCAACATATTTTATTTTGTGGAAATTAATACAGCAACATCTCCTTTAAAAAAAAGAAAAAAAGAAAAAAAAGTTGACCCAATTGATAAGGAATTGGCCTATACCCTACAAAAATATAGATTCATATATCTAGTGAGTCATTTTAAACCGGATCTTACTCATCCAAACTTTTTTTAGCAGAGGAAAAGAGTAGTAATGTTTGCCAATGCCCGTGCGCACACACACACTCATATATATATATACACACACACACACACATAGAGAGAGAGATATACCTGATTGAGATCATAATAAAATTCTTCACTGCTTTGCGAAAACCCTTTGATACCCAACGGATGCAGTTCTCTCTTCACACTACTGTTATATACATGATATGGGCAAAAATTATAAATATAACTGTCATATCATTACTCATGATTGTAAATTATATAGCATGACTTTTAGTGCAGCTTTTTAATAGTTTTTTATAACAGTCTAATGAAGTTCGAAGTTAAAAGCCACACTTTCATGACTCACTGAATAATACAACTTCATATAGCTCTATGTATGTACTCACACACACTACGTCTTGTCATTAATATAATATCTCATTTGTTGTGAAAATTATACTACGAAAAAAATCTTATATTAAGGATTGGAGGAAATACATTGCTACAATGTATATGTATGAACAAGCACATATAATTAAATATAATTCGATGGAAAGAGACCAACAGACACAATGAATCAAGAAACGAGAAATCTTGAATGAATCAGAGTTTGCATATTTGATATGCATGCTTTTATATATGTGTCATCATGATATATATCTTCAGCAGTATGTAATTAGTTCAGACATAGATGCGAAGTTTGAGACAGATTTACATTGAAATGATTATTATTAAATAGTTTATGAAAGAAAAGAACAAATTAATCATGATTATATACCTTTGGGATAAGCAAATGCAGCAGATATGAAGATCATTATTATCACGAGCTTGATGAGCTTTTCCTTTATGTGCTTGATGATTATGATGATGATGATGAACTTGTGACATAATGGAATGCCCCTTCATGTTTCTGTACATCTAATCACAATTTTTTTTTAAAAAAAACTAATATATAATTAATCAAACTGAAGATCTTGCTTGCTAGTTAATATTATTTTATATTATAGTCATTCTCATGATGATTAGATAAAATAATTAAAAGGAAGAGAATTATATAGAGTACGTGCGTATAAGTGATGATCATAACGCCTCCACATTTTATAGAAGTTTGTGTATATCTATTGGTATTGGGGCAACATTAAACAATTGCCAACGAAATCTAATGGGAGGAAACTAGTCTCGATTCTTATCATAGTGATGAGCACCGTGTTATCCATCAATCACTACAATAAGATCTATTGGTATTTGGGCCAACATTAAACTATAGCTGGAAAATCTAGGAACTTTTGATGAGCACACCAAACTCATTAAATCTATTCAGATTTAATTTATTATCTTTTTTTTAAAGAAAATATTCTAATAGGTGTAGAATCTAAAATAAATATAATAGAAGGCAAGAAAATAAAATAAAGATAAAATATTCTAATAGGTTCACTGTGATAATATCTCCTACAGTTGTAAATGGTGTAACTGTAACGTTGACAAATTAATGAAAAGTTTTGACTGTAATTTAATTGTTATTATTTGTATAATATTTTATAATAAAATATTAATTGTAAAGGATGTCTGTATAGTGGGAGATAGGATAGTGGACCCCGGAAAGGCCTAAAAAGTCGCCCACTTTGACTAGAGGAAAAGAGTCTCTGGTGGGCCCAGGTTCGAAAAGGTGTGGGCCTAGAGCAAGATACCGGTGAGGTATAAAGCCGGTATAATGAAGTGGGGCCCAGGGTATACGACAAAACACAGATTCTTAACTCAAGGGAGTGTGTATGCGCCATGCAGGGACAGGAGAGAGAAAGAGGCACTGAAAAATGCATATTCCAAAAAGCAAGAGACAGGGTAATCACAGGGGCACGTGTCATCATGGGATTAAAGGAAGGTAAAGCAAGGGCAAAATGGTCAATTCCTTATCTTTTGGGCATTAAATTTCGTCCAATATGGGAGAGGAGAGAGAATCAGATGATTTAATCCATACTCTGGTCCAAACACAAGACGGCGATAGACCGATAGAAAAAGGGACCAATAGGGACCAGTTAGGGGATTATTTTTGGACGGAATGAGACAAATATGGGGCTGCATTAGAAAGAGGGAAGTCGCCACATGAGTATGCCCACTTAGGGGAGAATATCTGGAAAAGACAGAGAAAAGTACTAAAAGACGCACTTTTGAACCCGGTAGGACTTGATAGAGATCGGTAGACCCAGAATTTGACTGATAAGATAGGAAAATGGAATTAATTGATGGGGATCAGATTTGTGGGGCCCGCTAAGCGCCACATGACCCCTTTTAATTAATAAAAATCTGACTTGAAGAAAAAGTAAGCTTAACCAGTCCATTAATTAAAGTGTGGGCCCTACCGGTAGGACAAAAATGTGTTTCAGGTCAAAATAATTAAATTTTACCAAATAAAAAGATAAAATCTGGTGAAAGGGGCTACGGATGCGCCACATCACCTCCTAGAAGCCTTTGGAATTAGTCACATGGGATAAAGATTAAGTTAGATCAATTAATTACCAACTGAACGCTAAGCGCCTCGTAGCGCAATGGCACTAGAGCCAGCCTTAGGAGCTGGCCATCCCCCTTGTCCAGGGTTCGAACCCTGCCTCCCCCTTCCTTGGAACTATTTGGCTACTTTTGGATTAGTATTAAAAGAAGCTCAACTTTTCATTTTTCCTCCTAAGAGGCGTGGCACAGCTGAAGGAGAGAGAAGGGACCTGCAAGCTCTCATAGCCAAGATCAAGCTATCAACCACCTTGTCCATCAAGCCAAAGCTCCGAATTAGGTAACTACCGACAACTTGAACCTTTAAGGTTTAACCTTAGAATATTCGTGCTTCTAGTTAGGGCTGAGTGATGGGGTCTGATTTTGGAGTTTTTGATGGTCCCAAAGGGTTTAAAACATGATTTTTTGTGGGATTAGGTTGTAGTTTGATTTTCCAAACTCGAAATCATCGAAAAAAAGCTTTAAAAGTGAGTTTGTTTTTTATTCTAGATATTCTGGTAGTGGACCTTCAAGTGAGTTCCAAAAATAGTAAACAGATTTATTTTTGGCCGAGATTTTATAGGCAAAAAGTACACATCCAAAGGTTTACTGTGATGTATAATATTATGATTATTGGATTTTCCTACTAAGAGATAAAAATTGGCAAAGGTGGCTCTGTGTGCAACAAGGTGAAATCTAACTCAGGTGTGGAAAGTAAGAAACACACCAAAATAAAAGTACTTTCAGGGTTTGGAAATATTTTTACTTAAAAATAGATATTCCAATGGTTTAAATGGGGCTGGAAGCATGCAAAAATGATTTTTTTGGAATTTATTAAAAATCTTAGAAGTTGGGTCAGAATCATTGGATTTCTGGAAAATTTTGGGTTGGGAAATGTGAGGGCATTTATGTAAATATTGAATAAGTGTATTTTAATGATATATATATCAAAGGAACCCTTGGGGAGTCAGAGGCCCAATAAAATATTAAAGACAATATTTATCACACAGGTAGTAATCGCTTTACTCAGATATCTTTATGTGTTTTATTGTATGTTTGTATTTGTGCCATGTGTGTTTTTGTATATGTTTGTGCCAAATATGCATACAGAGTTGTATGATTCCTAGTGCTAAGGATGATCAGTCCGAGACCGGCCTTATTGGCAGCTGTACGGGTTGAGTTTCAGTCCAGGGCTGGCCTAGTAAGGGCGGCTTTACGGGTTATGAGTTCAGTGAGTCCGAGGCTTGCCTTGGTAAGGCAGCTGTACGGGTTCTATGGATTGTGACGTATGTTTTACTGTGGTATGATCTGGATGCATATATGATATGTGTTTGGCATGCTTTTATATTTTTATCCGGCCTGGTAGCTCACATACTCCTCACACATTTAATATTTGAGTATTGACGGTTGCTCTGGGGGCCATTATCGGACTCCAAGCGTTTTTGAAGACACAGGGGGCGTGCTTGAGGTAGAAGAACCCTTTTGGAAAAGGCAAGGCCCAGCGGTGCAGTGGAAAATAGGGAATGCCCTATCATTTTGTATTCTACTTTGGGGATGACTGTATTTATTATTTCGGTATTAATGTTGGATAACTATACCCTTAACCCTTCGGGGACTTTTATTTTATGTTTGTTTTACTTTTACCAGTACAGTAATTGTCCAAACCGGTCATATACTCTGTCGCGCGCGCTCTGATTTATAATCAAAATGGACTAATAACTAAGGAATGACCACTAAGTAAAGGAATCCCTCTAACCCACCACCTGAAAAGGCGAGGCCGGTAGAGGTGTGACAAAGTGCACTCAGGATTTGCTACAACATGTTAGGCGCTAAACTAGTCTATACTCTAATAGAGCTAAACCAGAAATTAACCATTAAACCAGTGGTACAAAAATTAATAAAGAAATGTATTAGAAGTTAGTGGGGAAATTAATCTATCTTTCCCACACACGACCTGATATAGGGTCTGCAGTTAGTGTTGTGAGTCAATTCTCAAGCAATCTGCAGAAGGAACACATGACAACAATTTATAAAATTATCATATACCTAAAAAGGATCCTAGGACTCAATTTATTCTTTGCTAAAGGCAATAACAAAGGTGTAGAGTTATATACAGATGCTGACTGCGGCGGTTCCAAGGTTGACTGACATTCTACTACAAGTTATTGCACCTATGTATGGGGGAACCTTGTAATATGGAGAAGCAAGAAACAACCAGTTGTCTCACATAGCTCAACAAAATAAGAGTATAGAACTTTGTCTTTGGGTGTATGTGAAGGAATTTGGATCCTAAAACTCCTAAATGGAATCAAAGCATAGATTGATGAACCCCTTAAAGCGTGGTGTGACAATATGCCAACAATTAAAATTGCTAACAATCATATCTTACATGACAAAATGAAGCATGTGGAGATTGATAGGCATTTCATTGAAGAAAAATTGGAGGCTAAAATCATTTATTTGTCTTACAATCCATCAGGAAAGCAAATTACAGATATTATGACGAAATCACTAACCCAAGACAAATTTGAAGGTCTTAGAAGGAACTTGTGAATGATCAACATCTATTCATCAGCGAAAGGGGGAGTGTTAGAAGTCAAAATTAACCTAATTGGCCAATCATGGCCGAAACTCTAGCTTTCCTGCTAACCCTAATTAGTGTTAGATTAATTATCCTATTTATTATTATTATTATTAGGATTATTAAATTATTTTGTTATGAATTATTCAATTATGATGTTTTTATTTGAATTTCGAATACTCCTTATAGGAGATATTCTAGGTTTCGTTAGACCTAAACTTTACTCTGTACTATAAGCATTCCACTTGATCAATTAATAAAAGATACAGAGTTGCTGCCTGAAGTTCGTCGCTTTATTTCAAAAAGGGGCATATGTATGTATTATTTCCTTATTCTAAAGTACGAAATGAGAAAGTTTTCATTATACATATATGTCGTTTGTCTGTTTGCTACCTAATGGTTTTTTTTTTAATGCCCTAAGGTATATATATAAGTTTTGGTGATTCAAGTTTCATTATTTAAGGAATCAATTCTAAGACGGTAGTAAGTTAATGTTTTAGAGCTTAATTTCTAAAGGAAGTTTTTTTTTTTTTTTTTCACAAAATTTATTTTGACTTAATAGTGACAATTGTTTATGCAAATAATTACAGTCTATAAAAAAAATTAATATTATATCTTTTCATGAAGTATATGCCAAAATTACATCTCAATTTTCAAAAAAAGGATTCTTCTTTTTCTGTCGCAAACCATTTGGTCTATATTTAATCTTGAGACTAATCTGGGTTCAAGACGTGTTAAGTGTCAATCAGGAAAAAACTCTATTGATTTTTTCTTTCTATATTAATTATAACTTGAAATGTTGATTTAATTTCCTTAATTAATTCTAATAAACCTAACAACCGACATTAAAAATCCAAATAAGCTAGGAATAATAATATAGGATATATGTACTATCTTGTGGCTTTTAATGCCCTAAAGGAAGTGGGCATGTGAGGATAAAAGACCTTTTTCCCTTAATGGTATTCCTTAAAGGGACAAATTTTTAATATATCTAGAAACCAGTGCAGTGATAATTATACAATCTCATAATGGGAAAAGCATATGACACAATAAAATCTTAAGATCTCTTTGTCCTTTCAATCACAAGTTGCAATATATTTTACTATTTCAAGAAAAGAAACGGCCAAGAAAATTAAAGAATCTGATAATTAATAATCAATCATTATTACATACCTGAAGATGGCTCTTAACGTGGGAAATCCTCAATCCTTTGACACGCATCATCTGCAAAATTCGCTTCGGTGTTGCCTCTGCATAAGACAGAAAAAAATTATTAGTTGTAATTATCAAAATTGTTAGCAATATTAATAATTAATTAACTGATGATGATATAACGCTTCTTTAATTTGTTGCTGATAACATTTTCTTCTGCTGTTTCAATGAGGAAACAGATAGAGGTCAGAGCAATCGACTCCTGTCAACTACAGATATAAGTGATGTGGCCTTAATTATGAGATTATATATAATTAATATTATTACAGATATAAGTGATGTGGCTTCAAAATTGTTAGCTCTGGCATTAATTATTAATTTCGTTTTAATTATTTTCAACTAGTATTTAATTAATTAGGTCGGACGAAGATGCAAGAGAGGGAACTAGCTAAAAGCTAGCTAGAAGGACGAGGGAAGAAACAAGTCAATGATCAGAGGATTTTAATTAATTTGTCTAGAATTTAATTATTTTTTTTGGTATAACTAGAATTTAATTATTTAATCAGCATCGAATACAATTCTAAAACGATGAACAATTACCATTTCCCTTAAGGAAAATGCAAAAAACTGAAAGAACTATATCATAAAGATTCTTTGTTCTTAGTCTATTCTTGTTCATAACAAGATTTTTGAGGCTAGAGACTGCAATCAATATATATATATATATATCCACTGATATGAACAGTGCAGTGTTTGTGTATGCATATATATAGTATTGATTTGAAAACCCTATTTTGATTTTTTG
The DNA here is from genome assembly GCA_034222035.1 of Acacia crassicarpa. NCBI lineage: Eukaryota > Viridiplantae > Streptophyta > Magnoliopsida > Fabales > Fabaceae > Acacia > Acacia crassicarpa. The sequence continues at coordinate 23,638,282 of JAWXYG010000004.1, forward strand.
TGAAAGGAAATTAATGAACTTACCATCTTGACCACCGAGGGTTTCAACAGCTTCAACAAAGTGGCGGTGGAGTTCCGGCGTCCACCGGAGCCGGGGAAGCTCGGATTTGTGGTACTGCCGGACACCGTTTCTCTGCTGACAATTGCTCTTCATTTCTTCACAGCCTTCTTGATCACTTGGTGCAAAAGCAACAGCCTGAGAAAACTCTGAAACCCTCAGATATATACATATATACGGATATATATATTATAAAGAGACATGTTGTGTCTTGGTTCAATGTGAATGCTGTCCAGCAACTAGCAACCACAGAACGTTTTCAAAAAGTCTAAGGCCTCAGACTTTTTGAGAATTTTAAGAGAGAGAGAGAGATGGTTTAGACAAAAACTTTTCATATATTCCCAAACTTTTTGTCTTTTTATTTTTTTATCTGTTTTCTGTTTCCTTTTTTCTTCTTTTTAGTCGGCTCTGATCTTAAAACATTCCAATTATTGAAGCTCCGATTAATAAAAATATGTACAAATAGAATGAATTGAGAGAACCAACTCTATTATTGTTAGGCCCGTTAAATATATTTGGGTCTTGAAAATTTAAGTCTCAGAAGATACACTGGGGTAGCCATGAACCCCAAAAATAAAGTAATTTGTTACTCGGATACATGATAATAGGATCTTGAAAAGGTGGACAGTAGTGGGGGGAAAAAAGAATTGAAAGCATTCCATATTAAGGAATCAGATTTATTCATTGCTCTTTGAAAATAAATGCATTCAAACATCTGAACTAATACTAATAGTCTTGTCAAGAAAACGAAAATATTTTTCCCCCTTTTAAAGAAGCTAAGAAAAGTATGTAAAGTAGACATTTTATTCAAAACAACAACATTTTATATTGATTACCTAGTTGAGAATTGTATTTACTAATTATGATTCATCATTTCAGAATTTGTCTTAATAATGACTTGCGGTTCTATATTCTTCGCACGTAACTGAAAAAATAATAAAAAGGAAAGCGAGACGAAAAGAGGGAGTTGAAAAAAAAAAAAAGCAAAGAAAAGCCAGATAAATATGTATATATGAATGATTCTTCACATCAATAATTGATGTCTTTTGCACGTGTTAATATAATTAAGAAATTAACTAATAGTCAAACATAATATATCGATAATCATGGGTTATCTTTAGTTAATTATATGTTTAATTAATTGAAATTTGTAATTATACTGTTTATGTCAAGCATATAATGATTCAAGTTGAATTGAATTCAAACAACCTAATCGTACTATATGTCTGGCTAACGTAACAGTAACACAATATTTCCATTAATTGGCATTTTTTAAAAAAAAAATGCATACAACACTTTTTAATTAAAAGCCCATATGGGAAAAGTCTTGAAGACACATCACATGCAACTTTTAATTTGATGTTTGTATGATAGTTGTATAGCGATAGACACATCACAAATATATTTTTTTAAAAAAAATTGTATACTACCCCATGTCTTTAGTATAAAATCTACTTAACTAATTTGGGTATATTAAGAAAATTAGTGGAATTAGTTATTTGTAAAAAGAAAAAAAAGAAAAGAAAAGTGAGTTGATTTTCCTAAAATGTCCTCTTAAATCATTTGTATTAAAAATGTCCCTCATGCGAACTCCCTTAACATATACATTCAATAAGGATGGTTTAGTTGAGCAAAAAAAATAAGGATGTTTTAAGGGAAAAATGATAAATATGGGGATAAAGTAAATTGAGATCTTGTGTTTTTAACCAAATCCAACCCCCAATTAGTTCTTACATTAAGGACAGAAGATGGTATAATAAAAAAGGCTAAATCACACAAAAGTCTCAAACTTTTTTTAATGTTTAAAATATAATTAATAATAAATCCATAACCTCTCAATTATGTGTGAATAACTCATAAATATATCAATTATATATTCCATTTAATATGCATATAGTCATTTCAAGCTTTGCTTAATACACAAAACAACCCCCCCCCCAAAAAAAATAAATAAATAAATAAATTGGATAAGTGATGTATAGATTTAATTATACGGGAGTTAATTATTCGTATAAATGTAAGAGTTTAGGGGTTTCATTATTAAGTTGCAAAGGTTAGAGAGATTATTCTTATCATCCAAAATTTCAAGGGTTTAGCATTAAAATAGATTTTTTTTTGGGGGGGGGGGGGTGACTAAATGGAAGGTCCATATGTGTGTATCACTCTGATCCATTTATAAGTCTCTTTTAACTAAATTACACATATCAATAAGAGGTGGTTAACTCAATGATTATGGGTTCAATTTTTAACTTTGTTCTCATTTATGAATGAATATTTTTCAACTCTTTCTATTTTCATTGATACGATTAATATGGGTAAAATTGTCACAATCTCATTTAATATTTAAAAAAGACTTATAAATAGGATCAAATTTTTTTAGTAAAAAACGTACAGTGGTATATAAGATAGTCAAAGATTGTGAATGTAGACGAAAACAAAAGGGTTTGGGTGAGTTTAATCTCGCTGTCTTGAATAATTCTAATAGAGAGAGACGGAGAGAGTACAGCGTCAACAAAAGACGGTGCCTACTTCTTTGGTCCCATACATCTGTATTTGTGCTGCCGTGTTGCTTACTACACTTGCTCGCTCAAATTTTTCTAAGCATCATAGAAAAAGGATTCTAGCCCCTACGAACACTTTCTTCTATCTTCCATCTCTAAATCCATATATGTTTCTAGTAGTTGAGTTGTGAGGGCCCACACTATTTCACTCCCCTCAACATGTGCATTAACGAGTTTACATTAGGTGTCCAGTGCCCAATTATGTGCTCATACCTTTATTAGAGAATAAACATATATTTTTATTATTATTATTATTTTATATATTGCTGTATTTATTTAGATTTAAATTATATACTGCTTTTTGAAATTTTTTTGCACCCAATATCTCAAATTAATTAGTTTCTATGATACTGGTGTTATAGATAAATATAGAACTGGAAACTAATTAATTTGAAATATTGGGTGTAAAAAAAAATTAGAAAGTTGCATATAATTTAAATCTAAATAAATACAATATATAAAAAAATGAAAAAAATGTTCATCTCTCTAATAGAGATAAGAGCACATAATTGGGCACCTAAGAATGGGCACCTAATGTGAACTCCTGCATTAACTCAACCCTAAGATAAAACCCAAAGAAATATTGCAGTTACATTTCTCCAAATGTGCAAAAACCTTTCAAGTGACTTGAGTCTTCGTGCTAATTAAAGTAAGGGTTGGTTTTATAACTACCAAAAAATGCTTGCTTAATTATAGAGTCGTCCGCTAATATTGAAGTACTACAAGTAGGGAAAACGGTTTTTTTCTTTTTCTTTTCTTTTTTTTCTTTTTTTCTTGCGGCCTTTCTTCTCCGTCGGTCACTACGAATATGGCATAAAAAGTGTGATCAGTGGCTTTTTGTAAATAATTAGCGAGATTGTTGATTTTCTTAGCCACTATGTAGAAACTAATTAAGTTTTTTAAGAAATCTTTTTCGCTTTTCCACACCGGTTATTGATAGTCAAAGCACATGTTTGTATTTATCCCTTTTTGAGGAGAGGAAAAAAAGAACAAACTCATGGGTTTATATTTTATGGCATAATCAATGGTGAGAATAATCTTATATATATAGATTTATTACTCATGTGGATTATGCTATAATTGTTAGGGGATATGGGGAAACTTACATATCAAATGATTAATTAATTAAGGGCCGCATCTTCTTCCCAACGTATTCAATATATTGTAAGCCAGTACTTTAGTAGTACAGTGGTATAGGAGTTTGGCTCCCTTTCCCCATGTCCAGGGTTCAAATCCTGATTCTCTTCTTTACTATGTGTATCCAAAAAAAAAAATTGTAAAATTCCGATACTTTTAACTCTTTTGTCAACTTTTTCTGATAGCTAGCGATATCAACATCAAAGTATTGATGATGATAATTGATATGGATTTGGTAAATACAGATATATATAATTAAGAGATGTGACATCCACTTTGAATTAATTATATGAATGCAAAGTAGAGTAATTAACGTAGTAACGTGTCATGCTTTGTAACCAACGAGAAAAAAAATTCCATTGCTATAATTCTAGGGAAAATGTCGGAACCCTAATCGTCACCATCCACGTAGATTTCTGTGATATTGACCACATACTATGACTTGGCTTGATCCCTTCATTCCATTCTCATCCGTATAATATACGCCCTCATGTCTAAATTATAAGATGTTTTTAACTAATTCACATATACGAAGAAAAATAGTTAAAAGCATTAGATTGGTTAAAAAATTAATGGGGCTTGGTTTCCAATATTACCCTTATTATTCACACTAACTCCAACATTATATATACTCCTTCAAGTCCTATTTATAATAGCTTAATAACTAAATCACTCAGTTTAAGAAAGTAGTTAAAGATAGTTACAAAATAATAAATATGTCTAAAAGAAACTTTAAGGGTAAGAGAGAAATAAAACAAATATATGGAAAAAAAAACTTATTAATATTCAGCGAACTCGTATCAATCTCTTATAAAAAGTACCATAACAATTATAAAAATGATACGAGGGAGTATTGCTTTTTTTACTCTCTCTCTCTCTTGGACTTCTTGTTTTTTTACTAATTCAATTCTTTCATATAAATAGGAGTAATTAAAGTTAGAAATTTATTGAATTTCAAGAGAGAATTAATGAAGTTTAAGATAATGTTTCTTGATTTAATTGAAAAGCTAAAAGTATTTTATGAATTGGAGTAAATAAAAATATGTATGTGTATCTATGAGATTAGCATATTTTCCCTTGTTATTCTTATTACTCAGTAGCTTATATTTGTAATTAGATATGATCCTCTTATTAAAAAAACAATATCTTTTATACACACACTGATATATATGTAGACATACATATGTGTGTCTACATATATATATATATGTGTGTGATTTTTACTCCCTCCATTACATTCTTTTAAAGAACAATATCTCTCATAAGGGTGGTCCTTATGAATATAAGGAACAAATCTATTTTGTCTAAAATTTTAAATTGATTTTTTCACTTTAACCTTTTTGGTCTTATGCACACTCTTTCTAAATTAGGTATAATTAGAAAGAAGTGTACAAAAGTTACACATCTATCGTTTTTAACCAACATTTTAAACCGTTTGATTTTGATAGTTGTTCCTTATAGTAAGGATAGGAGAGAGTATTAGTTTAATTTATTGATTAAGATTAAGTACTCATTCATTAAAAAAAAAGTGATAATTATTCTACTGTTTAAATCATTTAATTTTGCTCAAACTATTTAATTAGAAGACTATTTACATAAAGTTATATTAGCAATATCAAACATTTAAAATTTTTAAAAATAAACTAGCATTTGGCCCCCCAGAACTTCATTGCTGACTCCGTCCTTACCTATAATCAAATGAAAAAAGAATTTCAAAACACAGAGGGGTCCCACTTCCATGCACGTAAACCCTATCCCTATCCCTAAATTAATAAAAGCATGCAAGAAACGAAATGATATAATGTTTGTTGTTACTTGTTTTCACACCACTCTAGCCAAACTTTTCTTTTAGGGTTAGGAATGTTTAGGTTTAATTTCATTTTCCAAAAAAAAAAAAAAAAGCACGCATGAGCCAATAGAATGTGGTTATAAATTATGCTTCTTTGCTTCGTAAAAGTGACAAATTAATTAAGAGATAATTATTTATTAATATTTTCGCTAAATGACAAATACGATAATTTTGAAGACACTGTTTTGGGCTCTATATTCTTCCACTGACCTTCCTCAAAAATTATGTCAGTCAAACATGGAACTTTGTATTCTTAAATTACCGTGTAAAGTATATTATTTTATCTGTGTCCGAAAATTCCATTCATATATACATACATAAACCCACATATATCCATATTATTGGCTTAAGGGTCCCACTATAACTTAGCAAAGTAATCATTTTTCATCTTTCTTTGGTTTCTCTTCTAATTCTTTTTTCATTATCCCTTATTATCTCTAAATCATATTTGTCCAATCAATCACAATACTAATTTAATATCCCTCGTCATCGAACAAGTTAGAAATGATTTACATTGACTCATATTTATATTTACTGTTTTTATGTTTGTAAAATTGAGTTGAGTTGTAGGTAAACTTGTGTCAATTGTAAACTCAATTAAATTTCTGAGTTTATATACTATGTTTACCGTTTTTACATTTCGAAATTATAAAGCCATGTTAATTTACTCATAAACTTAGCTTGTATTAACCTTTTTCATTTGAGCTTTATATATGATTTTCATATAAACTTCTTTATTAAGCATGATATATTATAAATGTTAATAGATTTAATTTCAATTATTTAGATTTAAAATATATTTAAACCAAATTTTTATCATTTTTATATTCTATTAATTAATTATAAATGATTAATACCTATTTAATGATAAAAATAAATTCTTACGAGTTTCAATTCAAATTCATGATATGAGTTTATGCCACTGTCAAAGTTTGCTTAATTAAACTTGTGAGTTTGACAACCTTATATGAGGGATCAATTACTGAAAAAAATAATAATAATAAAATCTTATACTCAAGTCACTACATACATATTACTTTATTGTTTCGTAAGTGCTGGTTAATTTTTGATAATTAAGGATATCTCCTCTCGTTGAGGAAAGAACTTATCTGTTCCATAAAAAAGGCATGCAAAAACGGTAAATAAGTATTTCTGTTCTTCAATTTTATTTATCTATATTGTGATAAGTAATTGGGAAAATTTCAGAAAAATATGCGGAAATATTAAAGTCACAATTCAGTTTTATTTACTGTAATTTATTATCAATTTACTACACTTAATGAAAAAAAATAAAAACACGTTTTAATAGGAATAAATGATTTGATATTTTTAAATTTTGAAGGTATTTAATAAGAAGTTTAACTAACTAATTTGATATTTGATCCTCACTTCCTCCCTTAAATTTATGTTTAAAAATCCTTTGAATTTTTATTTTAATTTCATCTCTTAACTTTCTTTTGTTTCAGTTTAATCTCTCAACTTTATATTATGATCCATTTTCAACAATCAGTTTATTTCCTCATAATTTCATCATTCGGTTACAAAATTTATAATTCCGTTGTGTACTAATTTAAATGCAACAATATATATATATATATATATATATATATATATATATATATGACTAATGAAAAAACAATTATAATTACCTTGGTCAAATAGTTTTAAGAATAATTAAAGATTAAAATTTAACTAAAATAACGTCTAATAATTAATATAAGATAAATATAAGAAGAGGCGTAAAACGAAGGTAAAAGACCTTATATTAAAAATAAAATTGATGGACAAAAGCAAATCCTGAATACAATGAAATCGAAAATGGTCAAGACAAAGACAAACTAAGGAAACAAAATTTCTTGGCAGAAATATTAGATCGATGTGATCAAAACAAAATTTGGGAGAGAAAACAAAAACGATTTGCTTCTGAATTCTTAATAGTCATGGCCGCATTTGTCACGTACAGTACCACTAGTTATACAACGTTATAGCTTTCTTCCTTTATCACAACTAAACTAGATAATTAGTTAAATTTCTGTGCAGATGTGAAAAAATAAAAGTAATAATTTAAATTTTCTAAAAATCGTATTAATATTTTAAATAGTTGAACCTACTTGAATAATAAAAAAATGCATGGAAAAATATTGATTGTGTGTACATATATATTATTGTGACATGTTTAAGATAAACTTTACTATTTATTTATGACTTACAAACAATATTGAACCTCATGTATATTTTAATATTGTATAATGATGATATTATTGATAATAGTTTAATAATCTGATTTTTCTCCTTTCGTACAAATTGAAAGATATGAAGATAATGATGATGAAATCAAGCCATATCATTCCAACTTTACTCGATCAAACATGGATAAACATGAATGAGATTTTTTTTTCCTTGGAAAAAAAAAAACTATCTCACGGAGTTATATTCAAACATTGCTATAATCAATAACCTTTTTAAAAGTATTTTTGACATTGAGATAAATTTAATCTCGAGAGCTTGTGTTTAATTGGGTAAAGCTTCTGTCTGTAATATGTGAATGACATGTTTGATCATAGTTTGTACTTTTGTTGTTGTACCATAGTAATTAATATTATTTATTAAATGAAAAAAATGAAACTCAAAATTGGAAGAGAGTAAAATTAAAGAATAATGAAAAGTCAAACGTTCAAATCCCAAGAAAAGAAGGGAAATAAGTAGAATCTTAGCTGTATTCTATAGTCTCTGTATGGGGCAGTGGGTATTAATTGTAGTTGTCAATTTGGCAAGCTTCTGCAGTTTCTTTTGTGACCTTATTGGCTCCTTTTCCAATTTTGTCTCTTAATTTTGCGTCAAAAAGTTGAAAACTCTTGCATGCATGACATTTTAGGTAGACTCATTTAATATATATTTTTGAATGATTTTTATATATGCAATGTGGAAATATGACAAAAAGTGGCGGTTAAGTGCAGAAAATATAATTGAAGTGCCTAACATTTACTTTAAGAACAGCAACAGTTGAAGATATATACTTTTCCTCACTGACGAGTTGCCTGCAGATTTTGCGGCTGCATGAATTTTTATATTTTTATAATGACGAGGTAAGAATATAATGTCTCAGCCTCATTTCTTGAAAAGATTCCCTCATGATTTTCCTGGAAAATATGTTTTTCTTGCCAAACTTCACACTACAGCTCTCTCATACACTTCTGTTATGCATATTTTAATATGAGGATTTGACTAAAAATATTATTATAATTATCAAAATAATAAGTTACATTTTCACTTATTCTTCAAAATTAGAAATATAACATAATCTGTCAACAACAATTAGCTCAATTAATAAAAATATGACTTATACATATCACACAAGAAAACAAATATTTTCACTAAAAAGTTGTCTGTTAACATAATAAGAGGCCTGGTTCTAAGAAGAATAGAAATTCAAATCCCAAAAACATAATTATTGGAAAACACAAAAATCATTTGTGTTCTAAGTTTTAAAAAAGTTTAGTTTCAAGTCCAAAGTCGTTCAAGATGATCAAATAAAAAGCAAATATTTTCTCCATAAATTTTCTTTAAAAAATTTAAAAACAGAGAGAATTCCTCTCATATGATTTTTGATGAAATTTCTGTGAAAAGAACATCATGTTAAAGAAAACCAAAGATGTAAGGATCAGAATCACTAATCATTAGTGATTGATATAGATAAATATCTCTTGCTACAAACATTTTTCAAATTATTTGAACTATTTTGATGTTACTAAAAATAATCTACAAATTATATTGAGCAAAAAAGAAAAAAAGATCTACCAATCATTCGCCATAAAGCATGTTATCTACAAGCCACAACACTTGAAAAGCCACTTAGTTAGGCCACTGCACACAAGAAAGAAGATATAGGTAGCACCTAGCTCTTAGTAAAATTAATTAGCAGTAGGTAGGGTGTGGTTTAAGACCTGAGACAATTGGCGGGAGAAGATACTTTTACCAGCACTTCTCTCCTCATCCTTCATTATCTCTACATCCTAATTGTCCAATTTTGATCCAAGAACTGCTAGGACGTGGAGATAATAAGGGATGGTGAGAGAGGCATCAGTAAACGAAATCGACACGACAACTGGGTCTATCTTCAATAAATATTGTTGACAATATTTCTTCATATACCCACATGTTAGTTTGTAAGTATTAATTACTCCGATAATATTAAATATTATATAGATATATATATATAGTTTTTAATTTCTACCATTCTTTATTATTTACCATCGTTTTCACACCAGCTGGGACTTCTTTCCATGCTAAATTCCAAGCCTTTTGGTCATAAAATTCCAACTAGAGGATTTGCAATTTTGTGTGTGAACAAGAAATGTGATCACAAAGTCAAAACTACATATCAAGTAAAATAAATGATGTGATTCAAATGTGCAAAGCTACAATCCCCTCGCCCCATCTTTTAATTTTTTTCATATCTTGTCTGAGATTATGCTATATTTTGGGTCAATCAGTTTATCTGATCATCACTCGTTGTATAGATTTAAACCACATCTTTATCTTTTTATAAAAGCTGATGTGCTACTAACTTTTCCTTCCCTAAACCCTATATATTATACCAACTTTAGTTGTACAATCATTGTCATTTTAACATCATTTTTGTTATTAATGATATTTTAACATAATTTTAAAACTTTCTCCACATAAAATTTATTTTGTTATAAGAAAAAATCCACGCACTAGGATTTGATTGGAGATCATTGAAACTAATGAATATAAGTTTTTTCATAGAATATAATTCTCCTCTTGCGTGGGGATGAGCTTTCGAAGTTTTCGCCGAACCATCCTGTAGAAAATTAACCTCGGTGGCAGATAAGGCGCTATGAGCGAAAACATTATATAATACGCATGAGAACTATTTTTGTTAAACGATTAGTGTTGAATTGTTGATTGACTTAACGGCCATGACAGTCTTATTTTAGAACCTTCATGCATATTTTTGTATAGTTTTTCACAGACATATTTGATAAACAATCAACAATAAATGACTAAACAATAATGGCATTTTTGTACTAAGGAAGACTATATAGTGTAAGAAGCACACGTGAGAACACTTTATAGATAGATTTGCAAATTATGCCTGATTTATATGTACATATAACGAGTCTCCAACTTATGAAAAAAGAGTATTAATAAATAGTCTAAAAATGATTGCTTGAGTACTGAAAAAATTACATGCGTGGATAAAATTCCCACAACAACTTGCAATCAAATTTTTGTTCTTTCTTATGAACAGGGGGGGAAAAAACAGAAAGAGAAAATACATTGAACCAAAAGCACATGTAAAAGCTTCATATCATATTGCTGAAAAAACACGCATGAGATACCAACTCCCACTGGGATCGAGAGGTAAGGTTCTTTTTCTCCTTTGAGCAAGTCATCAATTTGAGGTTTTGAATGGAGTAAGTGACATTGGTAGCTCTTCCTTCCTACCAAGGAGACTGACCCGGGGTGAATATGGATTAGTCTAGCCCCGATAAATCCTCCAAGTTAAAAGGAGGTATGTTAGGATACCGGATGCTTGTGCAAAAAAAAAAAACAAACAAACAAACACACACACACGAGACCATTTTTGTGCAATCCATCTTTTGGCCTGTCAAAATTTTGAAGCAACACAAATATGACTAGCTATATGTCTTTAAAGCAATATAGACAGACGCCTATATACAAATACAATGCACATATATCATTCATATCATATCACGTATTTGATATATATGGATGCCTATACTACTTATTGTAATCATACTGTGGATAGTAACACATAATTGATGACATATGAATTATGTATTGATTCTGGCCAAATGAGTCGTGACTTTTTACTTCTGACATCTCGAGTTTAAGCTCTTGCGAACGTATAAAATATTTTTGAGATAACCACTCTAACTAAGTTTGTTGATGCTAAATATGATCCAATAATATTAAATCTTATATTTTAAAAAGTTTTCAAGACCAATTTTGTCCTGAAAGTTGTTTGCGTAAGAACTTTGAGTATTTAGAAGTTTTTTAGATCAATATTTTCTTGGAATAAAAATGTAAGTATTTAACAATTTTTGTTTAACAGTCAATATTAGCCCCCAGAAAAACTTCTAGATATTTGCAGTTTCTGCACAAAAAGCTTTTAGAGGATAAAATTAAACATTTACCCTTGAAAAAAAATTAGTACTAATAGAACCAAACACACAAAAAGCACATGCATGCATGTTATTTTGGTAATTCGACAAAACGATCCTATTTAGGTTGTCTTTGACTTTGAGTCGTTCATAAACTCAACTTCAATTTCGATCCCATTTCAGACTAATTGCTTAATCTCATTATTTTTTTTTTTGGGGGGGGGGGGGGGGGGAGTTTTAAAAGCAAAAAATTATCAACAAGTACAATCTGATTAATAAATTTTTCTAGTAGCCGAAATTTTCAAGAATCTAATTAAAAAAATAAATCAAAGTGGCGTTTTTAGGCATTCAGATCAAATTGCACAAATCAATACGTAATCTCTGAATATCCTAGTTATAATTAATTATTTAATTAACGTACACACCAATTTTCCCAGCCAAAATATTATTTCAATTGTCTCTCACTGTCTCATAAGCCATAATATATCTTAGCTTCATTTCTTGAAGTTATGTGCAGAAATAAGTGACGAAAGCAATAAATAATTCTGTCCACTAACTAAACTAGCAATACAATGGAGTTTGGAAATTTTTTTTAAAAGAAAAAGTCATTAACACTGCAAAAAATGGCTTAGTTTAATTGTACTAGAAAATCATTGAATCAAGCTCTTTGATGAATTCTAAAAGAATAAGAATTATACATACATACATACATACATACATGCATACATACATACATACATACATATATATATATATATATATATATATATATATATATATATATATATATATATATATATATATAATATCCTTACACGAAAAACAGAAGGGGCCACCCACCAAAAGTATATCCAACACAAAATCTAGGGTTGTTGTTAGAATCAAGTTGCTTACCAAATAATGGCTCGATTAAACTCAATTATATTTGAAATTGATTAAAGGTAATTGATTTAGATGGAGTTTATATTTGATGTTCTTTAAAGTTCTGCTATGTGTGTGTACTCTGTGTGTGTGTAGTTGAGCTGAATCTAAATCGTAAAAACTTTTTTTTTGTTCAAAATATTAAATACTTCGATATTTGGTCTTGTAGTAGTAGCTCAATTGAACTACATTTTTTTGGGTATAAAAAAAATATTAAAGTTAATTAATCTATATGGCCGTGCCTTATTATTATTATTTAAATAAAAATCAATACACAGACGTACGAGAAGAAGGAAAATAACATAGAAAAAAGATTAGGTTAATGCGTGTTATACTTAATTAGCATGTGGTAGCTAGTTAGTTGACTTAATCAAAATTTCTTGACGTCAACCACCTAAAGTAAATAACCAATCCAATAATGTTTAGAAAAATAACGGAGAATTTTATAGCCGAGTAATGTTTAGTAAAATAATGGAAAATTTTATCGCCAAATTTTTTTTTTTTAAAAAAAAAACCTACATCACAGTTATCCTTTTTCAAATGAAAAAACTGCCCACAACGATGAGGCTGAATCTCAAAGAAGGATAGGTGTACTGTTAAAATATTGAAAGTATTTTTAATTGTGATTAGAAAAATCGTATCGTGGCTAAAAAAATTTATGAACTTAGGCTGAGAACATTTTTCTAAAAATCTTTAGTCTATGATTCTAATTTGCTTCCAAAGAAAAGTATGACTTTCTCCTGTATTTATTATAATGGCCTCATGCATGTTTAATAATATAAGATGTCTGGTTGAAAAAATAATTTTTGTTCATATAGGATCCATAACTAACTACCAATTTTTTTTAACTAATTAAACTAACTCTTCTAAGTAATAGATTTTCTTATTGATCAAATATTTCTGTTTTCGAGGCTCATATTTCTCTCAATAAGTGCACTTTCTAAAACTCAAAATTGTATTCTTCTCTTTACGGGTTTAGACCCCAAATCAACCAACAACTTATTAGTTTTAACTAATAACTTTTATTAAGGGTGATTTTGATGCTTTATAACAAAAAAACTAATTTTAATTAATTTTTTATGACCCGAATACATAGACTAATTAATTGGAGCCTATAAAAAACACCAGATGGAGGATGGAGCATTATTTTACATGTATAAATTGGATATCCCAAAATGAGAAAAAAGAACGCAAGGGAATATAACACTTTGTTTTGGTTCTATGAATTCTGCAAATGTGAGTCTCACTTCTTGATCCCCTTTTGCCTTTTCTGTAGTTATTTATCTGCCCCAAAAGTTGGCAAAAAAAATATATCTGGACCAAAAGATAGGTTTATATATATATATATATATATGAAATGCCCAAAAAAAGGCTATAGCAATGTCGGACAGTCTGACTATTGTTCAAATTAGATTCACTTTGATCTCACCTTTGATTATTGAAGATTACTAAGCGGCCAATATATATTTAGATTGATTTTACCCATGTCTGACGGTCTGAGTATTGTATATGTATATTTATATTGATTTTCATGCATTAGCTTCTTCTTTTCATGTTTTTCCTTTTATTTTTTCAGTTAAGGACTATTGTAATCATGAAAAAAAGGTCTGATTTTTATGCTAATACTAATTATTTTGATTTTACTAATGTTTGGCAGTCCTAATATATGTCATTTTCCCTTTTGTTAAATCCTTTGTTGGATTTGTGGTTCATAGTTATTGTGATTAAACTTTATGGATTTGTTATCGTATTGTGAATTTGTTATTATAACAATGAATATTCACTGATTGCCTCGTTATGATCTTTAATTTCATCCGCAACCCCCTCCTAATATGAGCTACTCCCATCACATCAGCCAGAAGTAAATGATAGAGTCCAGTAGGAGGGTCAGAAAAGTGAGCTTCATCAGGGATCTCTTCACGGGATAGGACCGCGTCAGTCAACCAATCCGCACATTGATTCCCTTCCCTAAGGACATGACTGAACCATATATCCCATTGACGATGAGTATATGCCCGTATCTTAGTCACCAAATGGGACTCACAAGCTGCACTACCTTGTTTAGAAAGTAATGCAATGACTATTTGACAGTCACTTTCCACCACTACATGTCTCCAGCCTGCCTCCCATGCCATCTCTAGTCCCCTCAGAACTCCCCACAACTCAACTGATAGTGCTGAGCACCTTCCAAGTCATGTTGAAAAACCTACAAGCCAGTTACCAGAACAATCCCGCAGCAAACCTCTACATTCTGCCACCTGTAATGGACCTTTTGACTCCCCATTAGAATTAAGTTTCACAAACGGGGCTTCAGGGAAAGCCCAATGAATAGTAGTAGGAAACTGTCTTGCTCTGCTACTTACTACTTTAATAGTTGCCATTTTAATACCTTCCAAAAATTGAAAAACAAACCTCGCCTGATATCTGTCACTCTCATCTAGGGGATTATAGATGGAAACATTCCTCCATTTCCAAATGAACCAGTAGGAAACAATAAATATAGAATGGCAACGATATCCACCAAACCCTACATCATCACACATCCAATTTTCCCTAACCTAGTCACTCCAGTCACTATGGTAAAATGGTTGGAGTCAATCAGTGGGTAACACTTCATACCAGAAAGCACGAACAATAGGACAATCCCTAAATGCATGTAAACTAGTCTCTTCTCTTTGATGACACACTGGACAAAGGCCATCAATGCCAGTCCAAGAACGGATCCATGACCATAAAGGTAGCCTCTGGTGGAATAATTTCCATCCAAAAATTTGTACTTTGTGGGGTCCCTCTCACTTCCATAACTTACTCCATATGTCACAACTTATATCGGAATGTTCAGGCAAGTGTTGGGAATAGGAATGAAGTGGCGGGTTACCTTAGATCCGAAAAGGAATAACTGGATCGTGGAAGGGAGCTCTGAACTGTAACTGGCTTTGATACCATGGATTTGACAACAAAACTCGCGTGATTGATTACCGATATTCAAGATCTTTTCATTTTTTTCACTATGATTTTACTCCGCCGTGCCTTCTCTGTGCTCTGGCTTCGTTCATTCCATCCAGCTTGTCAAGATTTTATTTCTTGATTTCTAGATTTGCGCAACTCTGATCGATAGTACACACGCGAGAACTTTGTCACTCACAAAGACGTGGATTCTGCATCTCCAGCGGTGATTCTGTACTGGAGGTTCTTCTTTCCTTATCTCTGATGAATTGTCTCATTCATGCCACCACTTCCATTCCAAGAATTCTGATTGTTGAGGTTTAAATCATGTCGAAGTTTGGATATCCGTTGTTGATTGTGGCCTATTGCATTGTGTGAGAGGCCTCTCTATCTTCTTCGTGAACTTTGATTCGTTGGTGTTCAGATTTGTGTTGGACATCAACAAACTTTCAGAATCTTATGTCCAGGGATCTTGGTATGCGATATGGTCGCAATCTCAGAACGCCAATTCCATTGCGAGATCACTCTTCGTTCAGATTCGACTTTCTCTTCTTGAAACTTTATCAAGAATCTCACGGAAGGTTGATTCCAGCATGATGGCCTTCAAGATCCTTCAAGGTCACGACATTTACAATGATGTTCTCGGAAGAATCGATCCAAACTGGGCTCGACTGGGCTCTCAGTTCTTTTGCTTGAGCTTAACTGTGAATCGTTGTTGATTTTCTTCTCCGAACCAGAGATCTCGTGAAGAAGGTCAATTCAACATAGCCTGTGTTCTTTGCTTCCTCTCAGCTAGTGTTTTTGATCGGTTGACATGTTTACTCTTGCTCTATGATTTTTGTTATCAATGGTTGCTCTGTTCCTTATTCTTGAATATGAATGTTTGCGAGCGAGTTGGTGGTGGTAATATAAAATGTGTTCTTCAGTTTCAGTATATTTTGCCTCAATGACGTTATTCCATTGAGGGAATTATATTCTCGGTGATGTTCTTCCATTAAGGGCTTATATTTTGTCTTGGTGACGTTATTCCATCGAGGGGTTGTATTCTTGGTGACATCACTCCATCGAGGGCTTCTATTTTGTCTCGTTGATGTTATTCCATCGAGGGTTGTATTCTTGGTGACGTTATTCCATTGAGGTTGGGACACATTTTGGTTTTTCATTTGTCCCATTGTTTCCTGGCTTGGTTTAGAAGCAGAAGGAGTATATTGACATATGCTTGAACCATAGGGTGACTAAGATATCCAATGGATACAACAAGGTGATAGTCACGGTTGAAGATGGTAGGAACTTTGTTGCTGATGTTGCAACAAGGACTTACCCATGAAGTGCTGCAATGGTATATTTGCATAATGGAAGCTTGGTTTGTTGCTGATGCAGATATGATATCACTTAAAACTTGGGATCAAGAGCATGTCTTCTCTGGTGGTCATGGACTTATGGTGCAAGGATACGATCTTGTCAGTGTTTTAGTGAATGATAAAACTACTAGTGCAAGTGAAGTTGTTGCTTCCACATTACATGATAATTGTAGAGATGTTCTTGTGGGACAACGCACATATGGCAAGGGTTTGTTATGCAAGTTGGGAGCTTGTGATGTATGTAGCCCCCAACTTGAGGGGGTGTTAGAATAGGTTAATCTTGATTTATTGATCTTTATCTTGGTTTGGTTTAGGGCCTATATATGTAGTACTGTGGCCCTTGTAATTAACTCACTCATTATTACTATTCAATAAAGCCAAGAGTTTGACATGGTATCAGAGCCTAGTGAACCTATCTCTATCTTTATTTTTCTTTTGGGGGGATAAATGATAATCCTTTCTCTTTTCTCATTTCATTACTTCCCACTGCTATGTGTGTGAGAGTTTTTGAGGAGGAAGGAACCGACGACCCTCTAACATGGCGTCGTGGCTTTGGTAGTTTTCTTCTTTCCAGATCGTGTCTCCTGTAAGTTTTGGACTATTTCTACTGTTTTAGTCCTTCAGTAAGGAGAGACAGGGCCCATCAACTATAGAGATTCCAAGTTTACTTGCATACTGCAGCCTTGCTTGGGTGGCAATGCAAGAATAGCCAAGTTTACAGAAGGAGGTGGCAAGATTGGAGAGCGAGCTGAAAACTCCTGTGCATGCTTCCTCCAATTGTGATTATGTAGCGCTGCTGAGAAAGAAAGACCTACAGATTGAAAAGATGGGAAAGCAGATTAGGGAGTTGACTATGCAGCGCAATCTTGCACAGTCTCGTGTTGAGGATTTGCTACAAATGCTTGGAAATGACCACCATAAATCTACAAAAGAAGTGGATGATGCTTGGGAATTTGAAGATCCTATGTACGCATGCATAGGCTGGCCCTCCACCAACATAGTATTATTGGTGGCGACTTCCTTATTTGTAGCTACATTGATAGTTATTTTGCTCATGATATTCATCCCTTCCAAGAAGGATGATTTTATAGTGTCAGCGTTGTACTTGATGATTTTCTCTTTCCTATTATTTGTGGAAGTATACCATCGTCTCGCTCCATCCACCCCTAACAATAGTGCTTCGGCCAACAATGCCATTGCCGAGGAACTCCGCACCAAAGCCGCCGAGGAAATCCGCACCGCCGTTGAGGCAGACACCGGCGGCGGC